>CM065695.1:34977270-34987270 GCA_017654935.2 Phymorhynchus buccinoides | reverse complement strand
ATACTGCAGGATGGATTTTGTTCTCTATCCAGGTAAATTTAATGGACATTTCTGGCTGAAATATGGCTGGCGGTGAAAGGGTTAAAAGGATCTACTTGCTGAAATAAACCACATAAAAGGCCCATTGACCCAAAAACAGTTCACAAGGACTTAAAAGGCGCCTGGGAACCCTGACATTGTGTACGTTTTCCTTACATCAAATAAAATAAGAAGAATCAAATGCGGCGAGTCAGAAGATTGTATAATACGAATCCACATTAGCCGAATCCACGATGAGTTCTTTTCAAATCTCAAAACATGTCTCTTTGAGCGAGCATTTAAATAGTTTTAATAACAAAAAATACATAACATATTACACGCATTTCATAAAATCAATTAGATAAATAGCAACACAAAAGGGGGGGGGGGCAAGAATGCAATTGCTTGGACGGATTATATTGCATAATTTTCAAGAAGTTAAAATAATGAAACACCGTTTGATAATTATTTCCATTCGTAACGCCTTTATTTGAAATCATCAGACTGGTCGTCTTTGATTTTGTAATCTTTAATGCATGTATAATCAATACATGCTTAAAAAACTAAAAAGCAACCAAGATTAAGAATACAAATTTAAAGCAATGTATGCATTCTTATGTATAGCGCAGGTAACGTGACCATTCTTCATATGCGTCCTTTGTAATAATAATAATAATAATAATAATAATAATAATAATAATAATAATAAAAACGATATATAATAAGCGTTATTTACCTTGTTTATTTCTAAATAGCCTGTGGACAAGTATACTCAAACGTGTTACCCCAAAATAAGGCACATGCTCGGGGAAAAAAACTGTTGCATGGTCAACTTTGGCACCTGGTTTACCAATAACAATTATAGTACATACCTACAAGCCACGAAAATCATGTATGCATCATGCTACCCCCCTTTACGCCCCCCCCCCCCCCCCCACCCCCCCTGCCTTCCACACCCTGCTTTCGATGGCTTGGAGTCAAAACGGATTATCTTTAGATAGTCCATTGATTGGATTTATTACAAAAACTAATCACTTGTATGGAACAATGACTGCAGAAATATAAAAAGGGGTTTTTGCTTTTTTATATTTCAGCAGTCTTTTTCGTAATAAGTTCAATAATATGTCAATGGACTATCTAAAGATAGTCCGTTTTGACTCCAAGCCATCGTGTTGCATGGTCAACTTTGGCACCTGGCTTAGCAATATATGGTAACAATTAGGCTATAGTACATACTTACCAGCCACGAATATAATTTATGCATCATGCCAACCGCTCTCGCCCCCACCCATCCACATCCTGCTTATGTTAAGCATACGCCGTGTCAGAGACATGAACGTGTAAACCAATCTCAAAGAGCACGTAAACAGTGTTATATACAATGCATAAGAAACAAATAATATAGTTTGTCCATGACAAAAAAACTCTTCAAGCATTATATACCACACAACATTACCAAAATGATTGTCTTCTAGAATTTCTGGATTCCAAATTAAGACACATCTTTGGTTTCAACGTTAATAGTTTTTATCAAAGGCACAGTACATCATTTTATGATCCATTACAGCACTTTCCCTTGTAATAAGCACTTGGCGGAGAGGGGGAGGGGGGCAAACACAGTCCATAAAACAGCTTTGGAAATATTGAAATAAAATAAACAAATGTTCTACTCGAATATAAAGACACTAAAAACACAGCAGCACCATAATCACGATAACAATTGTTTCTGTAATATCAACGCTTCGTGTTCAGAATGTCCACAGCTAGTTTACAGTCGCTTCATTAAAGAAAACGCGGGTAAACATTGTATCCACAAATCTGTTTTAGACATTCTTTGGTAAATATATAGAAAAATATCAAATTTGAACACACTCATAGGGAGCAACAAGACAGCGTAAAGATGAAATATAGCAGTCGTTGTCTCTTGTGATAAAAGAACACATTCATAGAGAGCCGCAAGATAGCGTAAAGATTAAATATAGTAGTCGTTGTCTCTTGTAATAAACTGATATTGTTTGCCCACGAAGGCACACTACAGGCTGAGAAGCCTATGATAACAGTGTCAGGGATCAATCTTGTCACAGGATATCATAGATCATTTGACCAGTTCGAAGAAAATATAACAGGTCATTTTCGTAAAGCAATAAGTCATGTAAAACAAATATTTAAAAAAAGGAGGAAAAAATAAACTTGAGCGCAACAAAAAAACTGTTTTCTAGGACACTGCTGCAATCTCATAATTTCACAGACTGCATGTTCAAAGACTAACATAAGAACAGTTTGTGTTTTTGTTGTTGGTTTGTTTTATTTTATTGTTTTATATTATTTGTTTTGCATGAGAGACGTTATACAGTAATAATAGGGCCAGTTAGGGCAATTATGTTTATAGTCTATTGTGTCACCTAAGTCAATCTGATCACTATGGAATCAGTCGCAGCGCACATCAAAATCCTATAAGTTGCTAACACACACATAATAACACATATTATGACCTCTTGCTTGCAAAAATAATAGGTCATTTAAAACTTGGATCAGTCAATGACTGATGACCGGTGCTAAGAATAACCCCTGCAGTGTTTCAGTAACCCACGACACGGTTACACCTGGTACACCACAAAGCCCTAAGCGATGGACTGGGTGGGTTTACACCAGTACCTGTACCAAATAATTTTCATAAAGTTCATTGTCCACTACGGTTCTTTTTTAGGCGGTTCCTAGGAGGAGGTGCATAGACATACGATCAATGTAGACCATAGTATTTTTGTTTTCCTTTTTTTTAAATCTTTGGTCACACAGTCCTAGCAGAATCATGCTCAAACTCTGTCTTGGCACTACGTGTAAAAAGTCATAGCGTCGTACCTTTTTAATAATACCATCTCTCCTTTCTTGTTGTCTACTCATTCAAGAAGTATGCCAGTTTACAAACCCAGCGCTCCTTCTTACAACTCTGACAGCTGACAGCTTTGTGAAGTCAACACATCATTTTTTGTTAAATAAAAAAAGCACAATAACGACTACATTATCATTCGCTTGGTGTATATAAGGCACTGTAGCTGTAGATAACCACAAAAAATAAACAAAGTGTCTTTTTTTTTACTTGTCGCAAGTACGGTATATTCTAAACGTCTAGAGTTCCTTGTTATTTCGTTGTAATAATATTGTCTATTATTTCAACACAAATGTGGGTCACTGGTTTCAACTGTCATAAACAGTAGTCAGGAGTTCCTTAGGAATTTCAATGGAGGTCTCTAGATCACTGGTTTCAATCAACATTATCTTGACTATTTTATGTAACGAAAACAACTTAGCTCATAATCAGAATAATTCGCTACCACTAGGTGTCATGAGTTCATACTGTCTGAATAGTATTCATATTCATCTATTTGTTTGACAGTACATTGTTGACCACCGCTTGCACAGTTTCCGTGTAACAGCAGAAAGCAACATTGTCACATCCCACGTAGGTGACATCAAGAAAAGTAGAATACTCTTCTTGGTGACATGCAGCAGAACGGCCATATCCGCAGAAACACAGACAGCCCAGTGGTCAGTGATCTCATTGGCATATTGATTCCCCCCAAAAAAACGGCGTAATCCTCACATGGAGCACTTGTCGTAGTAGGCAGCTGCATGCATTGCCGCTGAACTCATCCCGTTTGCGGAGTAGGCGAAATACGGCTTCCGGTCACATGACCCACTTTGCTGGAACGTCTGCGCCTGTAGCCGCATGCCTAAAACAAAGAAAGCAGAAAGGGAAAGTTTAATTCAAAACCTTTATGCAAAGACAATGACATCCTTACTGTGAAGCTGGAACGAAACATAGGCTACGGAAAAGAAATACATCGGAGAGGGGACAACAAGACAGAAGAAAGGAAAAGGAAAACACTGTCAGTCACACGACGGGGAATCAGCAAGGAAAGGATAATTGCGATTGGGACGGCAAAGGTCAAAGAATATGCAAAACAAATAGGATGGGGACATGTAACAAGAATGAAGTAGCCATGGCTGATTCTAACAATTACAAATCAAATGGATGTCGGAGATGAGATGAAATGAACGCAAGCGAATGACACCTCACAGAAACAACAGCAACGACAAAACGCCGGAGAAAAAGATAACGGAAAACACGGTTCTACCTCCATTGTCGTCGTCATCATGATCATCATCATCATCATGATCTTCATCATCATCATCGTTCTTACTGCGTTTGTTATCAACATCATCACCTTGTTGCTATTGTCTTCTTCTTCTTCTCAAAAAGAAATGCGTGACTATGGATGCATGTGTGCGTATGCATGTGCGTGCGTACAGGCATGTGTGTAGATGTGTGTGAGTGTGTCTGCGTGTGTATATACATTATATGCGTGCGTGCGCGCGTGTGTGTATGCGTGTCTGTGTGTATGTGTGCATCCTGAGAGAGAGAGAGAGAGAGAGAGAGAGAGAGAGAGGAGAGAGAGAGAGAGAGAGAGAGAGAGAGAGAGAGAGAGAGAGAGAGAGAGAGAGAGAGAGAGAGATGAGAGAGAGAGAGAGAGAGAGAGAGAGAGAGAGAGAGAGAGAGAGAGAGAGAGAGAGAGAGAGAGAGTTCCTTGTTTGTTTATTTGCACGAATTGTTATTATTGTATTTTTTTATTATTTGTTTTTCCTTGTTACGCTTTATTTCTATTATTTAAATGGGTGGGTTTATAAAAAGGCCTTCAATGTGGCCTAAATCTTTACTAATTGAAAGGTTCAATCAATCAATCAGTCAGTCAATCAATCAATCAATCAATCAATCAATCAATCAATCTTCTTCTTCTTCTTCTTCTTCTTCTTCTTCTTCTTCTTCTTCTTCTTCTTCTTCTTCTTCTTCTTTCTTCTTCTTCATCTTCATCTTCTTCTTCTTCTTCTTCTTCTTCTTCTTCTTCTTTGCTAGCAGAAATAGGTAGGTTCACATTCAACGAAAGCAAACAAGTACATATAGGGAAATACCCAACAAGTAGCCTTAGTTTTAATGCCCAACCAAATAAAAGCCTATGACCGGTATATACTGGATGATATAAATGACCACTAGGGACCAGTTAGCACAACAAAAACACTACATTAGAGGCTGGTTGATTTTGGTCCCTTTTCTTTGAGATAGCACAAACGTTTCTGTCTGTAAGCTCGTCTTCAGTGTGACGGAGAAGGAAAACAAAACAAAAGTATGCCTTGGCATGAGGCTGTGTCAGACCAGTTGACATAAGCTAGAACGCCAAGGCTACATACAAATGTTGTTATGCGTAACATCATCAGTCTATAATCCCCCGAAGACGGAGTGTGGCTGCCCACATGGCGGGGTAATCAAAAACGGTCACACACGTAATGTTCTCATCCCTAGCTGATGCATTTGTACCTTAGTGTTCAAGTGCTTCTCGCTGTTGGGATGATCCCTGGAGTCTTTTAGCCAGGGTAAGCCAATCAAAACAAAAGTGACAACAAGCAGGTAGCACACTGAAGACGGGCTTACAGCCAGAAACGTTTGTGTTATCTCAAATAAAAGGGACCAAAATCAACCTGCCTCTATTGGTCAACTTATGACGCGGATTTGACCGCCAGGGGGGCAATCAAACCACTAGGGGCTTATCACGCGATAGTCTTAGTTGGGCGTAGTGAGAGAGAGAGAGAGAGAGAGAGAGAGAGAGAGAGAGAGAGAGAGAGAGAGAGAGAGAGAGAGAGAGAGAGAGAGAGAGAGAGAGAGAGCGCTAACGTTTCTCGCCATCCCCGAACACTGCCCCTCCTCTCTCTCTCTCTCTCTCTCTCTCTCTCTCTCTCTCTCTCTCTCTCTCTCTCTCTCTCTCTCTCTCTCTCTCTCTCTCTCTCTCTCTCTCTCTCTCTCTCTCTCTCTCTCTCTCAACGCCCAACTAAGAGAGTACTATAGCGTGATAAGCCCCTAGTGGTTTGATTGCCCCCTGGCGGTCAAATCCGCGTCATAAGCTGCTAATAGAGCATGTGCCACGCGCCGGTGACCTTGAATTTCACTGAGTTGAATTTAGAGAGTTGAATTAGAGAGGTCAGCGCAACTCGGGCAGAACGAGCTCGGGCAAGTTAGTAGTCTAGTATAGTGAACGAACACTCGTGGCAAACGCCTGAGTGTTTTTTTTGTATTACCGGTATTGGCTACTGCAGAGAACACCTTTTGCAAGAGTGAATGCCCTTGGTGGGTGGGAGAAGATGGTTGAGCACTGACCAATCAAGGGAATACCTCTCACCAATAACCCTATCTGAGGCCACTAAATGGCTGCCTTTCGCAAGAGTGAATGCCCTTGTCAGTACTGGCCAGCAAGGGCATCACTCTCGCTGTCAAGGGCGTTAATAACCCTAGTTGCAGAGGCCTATAGGCCAGAGAGTAACATACTTCTACTCAGTGAAAGCCAGAAGGTATTCATTCGGTGATTCATCTTGTAACAATACTTTGTGGCTTTCATCTGAAGATAATAACAGTGCCTTGTGGTAGAAAACAAAACAAAAACCACATCCCCGATAATATTATAAAACTAACTTCGTTTCACGAAACAAATCGAAACGCCCCAAACAGAAAAATGTATAACATGCTCGCAATATTTCCCACGCGTCATCGTGATTTGCTTGTAGGTTTGTTTATTTGTGTGTTTTTTTAGTAATTCTTCTGACTTTTTTTTTTCTCTCTGATAATTTGCCAGTAGAAATAGCAACGAAGAAAGAAAGGGCATTTTGTGAACGTTACACTCCGTCACCTTTAGCGACGCCTGTGAGGATGCTATCGGGCCACATTCAGGAGACAGTGGCACAATGGAGGTAAGGTTGAGACTATCAGCCAATAGACAACATTGAGCCCATGCCAGGGTGCACGGGAACTGGCATGGGAATATAAAGGTCTAATAGACTGGATGAACCTAACTTCTTCTTTTTTTAGTCCCCGAGCCGAAGGTTCGGGGAGCTATTGTTTTGGTCTGGTCCGTCCGTCCGTCCGGTGTCCGGCGTGCCTCCGTCCGTCCGGCTATTCGTCCGTTTTTCTCAAAAACTATTCAGCCTATCATCATCAAATTTGGTATACTAGTTTGCCAAGATGCCAGCTACCCACTGATGTATTTAGTTTTACATGAAGGTCAAGGTCGGGCCAGTTACGGGGTTCAAACCCCGAAACACATAATCGCTAATATCTCGCGAAGTTTTGCATGTATTTTAATGCAGTTTTTTTCACAACATTTCTTGATGAATGGTCTATAACACAGTTGTCATGAATTTTTCAGTGCGCGCGTGTGCGCATGATCGCGCGCGCTCAAATCACGGGTCCGAAACTTTTTTTTTATTCAGTTGCGTGCTGTTTTCATGCGATTTTATGTAGTTACGTGCTGTTTTCATGCGTATTTATGTATGTGTACAGCCGACACATTCCGATTTCGGAGTAGCTCGGCGATGCTGCGAGGGGACTTTGCAGCCGCTCGGCGTTGCACTTGGGTTTTTTAATTTTTAAATCGGGACTTTCCTGGTGTTGCACTGCCTTCGGGCATTGCCTCCAGGATCGTTCCCTCTATAAATGTCCCATATGTGTCTGTTCCAGACCGGAGGACGTTGAATGAATTTTCATTGATTCATTCTGAACCTAACTTTACAGTAAGGGTCGGTGTACATCTCGTGTGCTGTTTTGTTTCATTCTGTGTTTTTCTCACACCTTGCTGCCATGTCATTCACACCGACCTGCGTGCGCTGTGCACGCATTTGATCCGCTGTTGCCCATGTTGTGGGTTGGGTCTTGGGGAAGAGAGACCAAAACAAGCAGACCTGTTTGTGTGTATAACCTGTCAGCAAGTCAAAAGCAACTACAAGGCGTGTGCTACCGGTCACACGGTTGTCAAACATGCTGAGTCCTCGGTAGAACACAGATGGACACCGAGCCTAAAAGGTCTTCTTCTTCTTCTTCTTCGATCGCTCAGACAGTTTCCTGTCAATTATGAGCGCAGATGCGCCAATCATGCTGCCGTCATGCGCCTAAGTAAGACACATTAATAATTAGGCCCAGCATGTCCGACTTCGGCTGGAGGAAATCATTTTGAAAGTGTTTCTTGGAGAGATAAAAAAAAAAAGACAGGAGAATGGACAGGAAAGGCAGAAAGATAGTAGATGACAGCAAGCAAAGGGAAAAGGCAGAGTCAAAGAGAGTGACAGATTAGAGGAAGTTACAAGCACAGAACTTCCAGAAGATGGGGGAACTATTTATACGAAAGCCCCCCCCCCCCCCCCCCCCCCCCCCCCCCACCCCCACCCCGGTATCGTCACTAGGGAAGTAAAAAGTCAAGTAGACAATATAGCCTACCATGGCATGGTTATAATGCGGGCTTGTTTAGTATTGAAGGAACGGTCATCACGTATTTTAGTCCCCCCCCCCCCCCTGAAATGTTCGCATTGCATTAACTGAGAAGGGATAGGGTTAGCATCAGTACAGTCTACGATTATTTTTATAAAACTGAAAGACTTTGAGATTGAGGGTCGTGAACATGAGAGGGTGTGTGTGTGTGACTAAAGTAGACCAATCTAAAACTATCGATAACAAAATAAGATTGTGCTCAATTCACGATTTGTTTCCAAAGTCACAATTTTCATCCGTACATTACCATACAGTTCACGTGTGTAGAGTAGCACAGTGGTAGCGCGTTCGCCTCGTGTCAAGTAAACCCGAGTTCGAACCTGGGTACAGGGGATTTTTCCTCTCACTTTGCACTAGGCCTTACGGTCTGAACGATAACCCGAGGTCCTGTGTACCCATGCACTTAGCATACGTTAAACCCAGTGGCAACAAAAAAGTTGTCATTTGGTCAACATTTACCCCCCCCCCCCCCCCCCCCCCCCCCCCCCCCCCCCCCCCCCCCCCCCCCCCCCCCCCCCCCCTCTCCTTTTTGTCATCAGTCACACAAAAAGCACATGAAAAAAAACACCAAATGGGTGGCGTGCAACCCGAATTTCATACTATTGTTGTTGTTTTTTACTCATTGATAAAGAATGGAACATTAAATGGCCCAGGTTTATTATTCGTACAATTTGCTATACCGGGTCAACAATGAATGTAAAATGTATTGAAAATAATATACAGTGAAAATCAGGTAAGTCAAACTTGAAGGGGCTGGAATGTGAGATAACTATACAATGCCATTTGAGTTATGCCCAAAGTTCCCCTAATCTGCCACTCTCTTTGACTCTGCCTTTTCCCTTTTCTTTCTATCGTCTACTATATTGGCCCATTCTCCTGCCCTTTTTTAATGTTTCTGCTTTGAAATGTGTCGGCTGCACGCAGCGGTGAGACCAATGAAAGCTGAATACCGGACACATACATACCTTACCCATTGTGGCCATATGGTCTGGGAACGCAGAAGAAGTGGCAGATTAGGGAAAGTTTCAAGCACATAACTTCCAGAAGGTGGGGGGACTCTTTTTACGAAAGACCCCCCCCCCCTCCCCCGCTATCCCCACGGAGAGAGACATGAGGAGGGGGCTGGATCGTCCAGCTCCCCGTATGGAGGCACGAGGCATCCACCCACTGCCTCATAGCTCTGCACAAGTTAAGTTTCCCATTAAGTTTATATTTTGAAATTGTTGAATAAAAAAACCCCGTTTAAATCAAGTTAGGTTTCCCGTGCATCATCAACATTGACCTTACTTTACAGAATTGTTTTCACAGTGAAAAAACAGCAGAAAGAACAACCCAGTCAGTTTGTGAGTACCCGCGTAAAGGTCTCTGTACACGTGAACATTTTTCCATCTTCCCCCCACGGTAACACGGTGATATGCAAGCTCACTGTGATTCTCACTGTGCTCCATGGGGGAAAGAACGAAACATGTTCACGTGCATTGAGACCATTACACTCAAGCAACCTTTTGGCATGCCACTAGGGGATATATATGCTATCGACATCATCAGAAAACAGTAGCACAATGGTAGGGCAAGGTTATCAGCATAATAGACAACCGCAAAGCCAGAGAAGCGCCAGAG
>CM065695.1:34957270-34959770 GCA_017654935.2 Phymorhynchus buccinoides | reverse complement strand
GCGAACGAACGAGGTGTGTAGATTGAGCGCTTCTGGTCGCCCCTCGGGAAATCACTCTGCAGGCTTATTTTACTTCCCTTTGTCAAATAGAAGGTACAATCCTTTTTTGTTTTGTTTCGCGCGCGGGTCAGAGAGAGAGAGAGAGAGAGAGAGAGGAGAGAGGGAGGGGAGAGAGAGAGAGAGAGAGAGAGAGAGAGAGAGAGAGAGAGAGAGAGAGAGAGAGAGAGAGAGAGAGAGAGAGAGAGAGAGAGAGAGACAGACAGACACAGACAGACAGGCAGACAGACAGAGAGAGTGGTGGTTTTTTGTTGTTAAATACATCAAGATTATGATCTGCAACTATTAGATTTTTTGTTTCTTTAGACAACTGACTCTTTCTCATACATAAACGGAAACTAGTATATTATAATATCAAGGCCTATGATCTTCCAGGCCTGAAACAAAAACTATTAAAAAAAAAACCAAGCCTGAAATGCCAAACTCCAAAAATTCCCAAGTCTGAAAATGTTATTAAAAAAAACAAAAAACTTTCTTTAAGCCTGAAATTCAGGCCTGGGGCTGAAACCTTGTGCTTGGAAACGGCCTTCAAATGAAACGTATCCCGGTGTCATCAAGGGCTAGAGAACATGAATCCATCTAAACAGCTCATATGTAGACGAGTACTACTAGTAGTATACAGTTTAGGGCTAGGTTGCAGATTGATCTCAATCCACCTGGGACGTCAGGTGATAGATGCTAAACGGTAAAACCAGTTGGGGGGGGGGGGGGGAGAGAGAGAGAGAGAGAGAGAGAGAGAGAGAGAGAGAGAGAGAGAGAGAGAGAGAGAGAGAGAGAGAGAGAGAGAAATGAAATGATATTTTATTCAATAAGGCCATTGCGCCATCTGAATGAGCATAATACCAGAAAAAATAAATAATACCATAAGGAAAACAGATAATAATTATAGTTAATAAGCAGACGTACATTTTGTTTTCCATATACAAATACTGCATCAATGATTAATCAACAATGTATAGACCCATAGAGAAACAATCATCACGTTTGTTCGTTTACTAACTGTCGTCTATTGAAGGCTAAATATAAATACAGACACACACAAAAAACCCACACAATCCTTTTAGCATATCTGTAGGCCTATTGCTAGAAATTCGGAACTTTATTTGTGTTGCACTGCCTCCGGGCATTGTCTCCAGGATCGCTGCCACCATTTTTATGTCTACTAATGTCCCGTATGTGTCTGTTCCAGACCGGAGGACGTTAAACAGATTTTCTCTTCTCACAATCCTTTCTGAAGATACCAACGATACTAACCAAGACATACTATGTTACTCTCTCTGGTGAGAGAGAGAGAGAGAGAGAGAGAGAGAGAGAGAGAGAGAGAGAGAGAGAGAGAGAGAGAGAGAGAGAGAGAGAGAGAGAGAGAGAGAGACAGAGAGAGAGAGAGAGAGAGAGAGAGAGAGAGAGAGAGAGAGAGAGAGAGAGAGAGAGAGAGAGAGAGAGAGAGAGAGAGAGAGAGAGAGAGAGAGAGAGAGAGAGAGAGAGAGAGAGAGAGAGAGAGAGAGAGAGAGAATGATAATGATAATGAACCTTTATTTTAGAACGGTAAAAGTATTGGCATAGAGTAGACATTTCGCACTTGCCGTGAGAGAGAGAGAGAGAGAGAGAGAGAGAGAGAGAGAGAGAGAGAGAGAGAGAGAGAGAGAGAGAGAGAGAGAGAGAGAGAGAGAGAGAGAGAGAGAGAGCGAGCGAGAGAGAGAGAGAGAGAGAGAGCGAGAGCGAGAGACAGAAAACAGAGACAGAGAGAGAGAGAGAGAGAGAGAGACAGAGTCAACCCCATCAAAGTGTCATGGCAGTTTAAAAGTACACTAAACTGAGGCTCTTGAGCAGGAACCACGCGAAAAGACTACAGTAATGACTTAATGCCTACTGAGAAAGAACAGAAATCACAATGTCGGATAGACTGGCATAATCCCTGTTCAAAGAAAAGAAACGCAACCACCCATTATTTTGAACTTATCAGTACATATTATTTGCATACCTATAATATCATTTCTAGAAATGCAATGGAACAAGCGATAATTTCCAAACGTGTTGCACCTTAAAGGGGGCACCCTGACGGATACGATTTTGCAAGAAACACGTCGAGATCTTTACAGAGATTGCAACACTCACTTTGATCTGGTTTCCAAGAAATCAAACCGTCAAATCGGCGATTCTTCCTTGGCGGAGGTGCTGGAAGTCAGATTATTTCAGTGAAAGAGAAGGCATGTGCCTCAGTTCTCTTTTCTAATGGCCGCCTAAGTCGCCTAGACCAAATCACGAAATTTCCTCGATACAAGCCTTCTTATTTACAGTTTACCAAAAGGAGTTTCGCTCACAACAAAGACAATAGGTCCAATTTTGCTTTACTGCACTACAAAGAAGAAAATGATTCAACCACAATGAGTGGCCTCCACCCACCCCATCCAAAATGGCTTCCCTCTCCGGCTACTCCGCCAAG
>CM065695.1:34937270-34944770 GCA_017654935.2 Phymorhynchus buccinoides | reverse complement strand
CAATCAGGGC
Source organism: Phymorhynchus buccinoides (assembly GCA_017654935.2). Lineage (NCBI taxonomy): Eukaryota > Metazoa > Mollusca > Gastropoda > Neogastropoda > Raphitomidae > Phymorhynchus > Phymorhynchus buccinoides. The sequence goes on along the minus strand of CM065695.1, from coordinate 34,944,760 downwards.
AATTAATTAACGGACAACCAAATAAAACAGGTTTTTAGTTTTAATTTCTGTAGTATCGTTCAATAGGCTCTGTTGTGCAACATGTCCATTGATCATCGTTCCAGCCCAGTTTTCTTTTTTTTCACTCACTTGTAACACAATAAAAATTCATTCAATTACTTTGAAGCTTGTTTGTTTTAGTTTGTTTTTTTCTTTTTAATTTTAATTTCATTTTTAGTGGAGATTCTCTCTCTTTTTAAAACAAATCCTAGATCATTACTAATAAAGGACTTGTTACCGATTTCCTCCTTTATATTTTTTTCTCTTCCTTCTATCTCTGTCATTGTATGTTTAGGGTAAGTGTTGTTTAGATGGTCTATTGATTGTGTACCTGTGTTTTTGTGAGTTTATTCTCTTCTCTCTCCTCTCTCTCTCTCTCTCTCTCTCTCTCTCTCTCTCTCTCTCTCTCTCTCTCTCTCTCTCTCTCTCTCTCTCTCTCTCTCTTGCCTAAAATCTATATCCATGGAAAATAAAGTTTAAGTTTTCAAGTGTTCAAGTTCTCCCCCCTCTCTCTCTCTCTCCCTCACACTCCCCCTCCCCGGTCTGTGTGTGTGTGTGTGTGTGTGTGTGTGTGTGTGTGTGTGTGTGTGTGTGTGTGTGTGTGTGTGTGAGAGAGAGAGAGAGAGAGAGAGAGAGAGAGAGAGAGAGAGAGAGAGAGAGAGAGAGAGAGAGAGAGAGAGAGAGAGAGAGAAAGTGTGTGTTTGTGTGTTGCTGTTGTTGTTGTTTTGTGTGTGTGTGTGTGTGTGTGAGAGAGAGAGAGAGAGAGAGAGAGAGAGAGAGAGAGTGTGTGTGTGTGTGTGTGTATGCGCGTGTGTGTGTGTATGTGTGTGTGGGGGCGTGTGTGTGTGTGTGTGTGGGCGTGTGGGCGTGTATGTATGTGTCAGTGTGTGTGAAGGTGGTAGCATAGTGGTAGTAAGTGGGCTCTGGCTCTATCTGTTGACCAACTTGCAGACAGACACACACACACAGAGCCCCCTTTGTTCCCTGATTTCTGGTGGTATGGCCGGGGCAAAGAAAAAGGAGAGAACAAAATAGATTAAGAAAGAAATCGCCCTGTGGTCTCTGCTCTCTCTCTCTCTCTCTCTCTCTCTCTCTCTCTCTCTCTCTCTCTCTCTCTCTCTCTCTCTCTCTCTCTCTCTCTCTCTCTCTCTCTCTCTCTCTCTCTCTCTCTCTCTCATTCTGTATCTCTGTCTCTCTCTCTCTCTCCCTCTCTCTCTCTCTCTCTCTCTCTATCTCCCCCTCTCTTTCTCTCTCTTCTCTCTCTCAGTCTGTCTGTCTCTCCCTCCCTCTCTCTCTCAGTGTCTCTTCTCTATCTCAGTGTGTCTGTCTCTCCCTCTCTCTCAGTCTCTCTCTCTCTCTCTCTCTCTCTCTCTCTCTCTCTCTCTCTCTCTCTCTCTCTCTCTCTCTCTCTCTCTCTCTCTCTCTCTCTCTCTCGGTGCCACCCCAGGACTAGGACTCATTCTAAGGACCACACCAGTTGCGTGTTGCTGATAACTAACCACTCTGATGCAGGGGCAGGAGAGAGGGGGACGGCTGGAGATGGGAGTCAGATTAAATTGTGTGATATATATGTGACCCAGCACCACGAAAGGGACATTAAGTCGCTGGGCTAGTTTCTTACAACAGTCTTGCAAACTCAAAACTCGTTTTTGGGTCAATTTTGAGTTGTGGGTATTTGTGTGTTCTGTATCATCTCATCTTTCATATTCATAAAGGATTATCTTGAATGTGGTCTCTAAATGGTCTTATAAGTGTCTTAAATCCAGTAGGTCAAGGCATGTTCTTCGGCTAGGCTAGACTTTAGACTGTGTTTTCTCAAAATGGCTGACACTCACCCTGCTAACTTTAAATGCTCATAATCATTGAACAGAACAAGATACAAGAATGGTTCTTGTGTCATTAGAAAGAGAATTGTCTGGAATTGTCAAATGTATAATCATCTCAGAATGGTCAGTTTGACACTTAATGTCCCTTTCGTGGGGCTGGGTCACATATATTCTCGAAACGCTGTTGCTATTTTTCTGTTGACAGATATGCCCTAAAACATACTACCCTTAGTGCAAGTGCAATGCATGCGCGGCCAACATAATTACAGTAAAAATCGCTTTCAGTCAACATTGAAGGGACTGACATTTTATTTTGAGATAGCCAATATTTTGAGTTAAAAAGACTTCTCAACATAGAGAGTATTATTCTGGGACCCAAACATTATTGTGAGTTATGCAGTGTTTTTGAGTTATCAGTTCTCCACTGTAGCATATCGTCGCTGTCCGACGCTAACCGTGTATTTACATATTCAGTGATTTTACAGGAGCATCAAAAAACATTATTGTCGCCTGCTACAAAGTCAATCCCCATTTGATATAATTATGCTTGACCCTTCTTCTTTACCAATGAGTAAACGTGTGACACAATAAAAAGTTGCATTAATACCCAAAATTTTCGTGATAATTCAGTTATACTGTTAGTCACAAAATTAGTGCATTGTTCTCACAATGGGCGATACGACAGCTGCCGGCAGTTACACGATTAGCGTGAGCAGTTACACGCTTATCGCGTCAAAACCAGCAACAACCCGCCACATGCACGATTATTTCCGTGGCATCATGTGACAAATTTGAGTATTTTCATTGGTCGCAGACACAAGATATTTATAGAAGACCTGCGTGAGGTCACTGGAAGGAGTTTCAGTAAAAAATCTATTTTGGTCAAATTTTGTAGATGCACAGTTAGCGTCGGACAGCGACGATATACAGGTTCACAAAAATGCAAGAGAAAATCATAGTTAATGCAGCAAGTGGTGTGTTGTTGCACACTCACAATACATATTGATAATTATATACTTTTTAATTTCTTTTGATGCCCCCCCCTGGCAATAAAAGAAAGAAAGAACGAACAAACAATGGAAATAAATTATGGAAGACGAAGAAAAAGAAACGAAAGAAAACCGAGAAAAAAAATCAACCAAAAAATAATAGATAACGCAAAATAATGTACCATAATAGGTATTAAAAAAACAAAACAATTATCCAGTACGAGACAACACAAAGAGCTTGAAGTAAAAGTCAGACGAAAAGAAAAACACATATCTTAAACAAAAACCTATAAAAAGAGAGAGTAGTTACAAAATAAGCTCTGCTTGTTGCTGCTTCAGTTATTTTGTATTGTTTATTGGTTGTTTGGGGGGACAATAAAATGCTTAAACCAGTAGTTACAAGTGATCGCGTTAACTGGTACTTATCAGTAAAATACTGATTGCAACATTGTAATACTGAGGCCAAAACTTGACCTGTCAATCCCAAGGCAGGGACTGATAAATGTTTGCTAGGATCGATATAATATATGACCCAGCACCACGAAAGGGACATTAGGTGTCACACTGACCATTCTGCGAACATTATACATTTGAAAACTGTAGACCAATCGCTTTCTAATGATGCAAGAATCATTATCGTATCTGTTTCCGTTCCAGAGTTATGAGCATTTAAAGTTTGTAGGGCGAACGTCGGCCATTTTGAGAAAGTACAGTCTAAAGTCTAGCCTAGCTGAGCAAAATGCATCGATCTACTCATTTTAAAACACGTATAAGATCATTTAGAGACTATATTAAAGATTGTCCTTTATAAATATGAACGCTAATATGCCAGAGAACACAAAAATACCCATAACTCAAAATTGACAAAAAGTAAGATTTTTGACTTTGAAAGCCTATTTTGAGAAACTATCCCAGCGACTTAATGTCCCTTTCGTGGTGCTGGGTCACATATATGCTTTTACCAGAGGCCTAGTAGATACTGTGTGGGTTCTTGGAGTTTTCAATGGTTCCTGTTTCTCTGGGACTGGTTCTGAAACTGTACAGATTACCCAGGAGATGGTGGTCATTGACTGATTTTCAAAATTCCTGGTACACTCTCTGCTAGTTAAAATAAGAATATAAAAAGAAAAACACTACACAATTTAGGAACAGGAAAAAATCGATAAATTTACCCAAGGAAAGAAATCAAATCAAAGCCAAAAATGTTTGGTATGCTATCGGGTTGGCAGGCAGGCAGATAAAACTTGGTAACAAGGAATGAAGATATACTTATTAGGAGAAAAGAAAGAAAAGTCTAAGGGAAAATAAGAAAGACAATGAGAAAGATTTAAAACAAAAGGAATAAAAGATGACACGAGGAAGGAGTAAAAGAAAACATAAAACAAAAAAACGAAAGTAAAAACCAAAATAGAAAGAAAATGAAGAAGAGAAAACGAAGAAGAGAAAACGAAGAAGAGAAAACAAAGAAGAGAAAACGAAGAAGAGAAAACAAAGAAGAGAAAACAAAGAAGAGAAAACAAAGAAGAGAAAACAAAGAAGAGAAAACGAAGAAGAGAAAACAAAGAAGAGAAAACAAAGAAGAGAAAACGAAGAAGAGAAAACGAAGAAGAGAAAACGAAGAAGAGAAAACGAAGAAGAGAAAACAAAGAAGAGAAAACGAAGAAGAGAAAACGAAGAAGAGAAAACGAAGAAGAGAAAACAAAGAAGAGAAAACAAAGAAGAGAAAACAAAGAAGAGAAAACAAAGAAGAGAAAACAAAGAAGAGAAAACAAAGAAGAGAAAACAAAGAAGAGAAAACAAAGAAGAGAAAACAAAGAAGAGAAAACGAAGAAGAGAAAACAAAGAAGAGAAAACAAAGAAGAGAAAACAAAGAAGAGAAAACAAAGAAGAGAAAACAAAGAAGAGAAAACAAAGAAGAGAAAACAAAGAAGAGAAAACAAAGAAGAGAAAACGAAGAAGAGAAAACGAAGAAGAGAAAACGAAGAAGAGAAAACGAAGAAGAGAAAACAAAGAAGAGAAAACAAAGAAGAGAAAACAAAGAAGAGAAAACGAAGAAGAGAAAACAAAGAAGAGAAAACGAAGAAGAGAAAACGAAGAAGAGAAAACGAAGAAGAGAAAACAAAGAAGAGAAAACGAAGAAAAAAAGCATCTTTATTTGTATGATAGAAAGGCGAAAATGGTGTTTTACGTCCTCTTGGTCTGAATCAGACACATATGGGACATTTGAAAATACAAATATGGTGGGAACAATACTGGAGGCAATGCCCGGAGGCAGTACGAAACCAGTAAAGTCCCGATTTTTGTTAGGACTCTCTAGAGCATCGTGGATAACACGTTGTATGATAGAAAGATTAAGAAAGAAAGAAAGAAAGAAAGACACTTAAACAAACAAACAACTTAGAATAAAAGAAAGAAAGAGAGAAACAAACAAACAAAGAAACAATCAAAAAAGAAAAGGAAAAAAAGGAAGGAAAGAAGGAAAGAAAGAAAAAAAAAATAATAAAAAATAATGCATTCAAAACGAGCGCAGAACATTACATGCCAAACATAATTATTCCAGAGAATGTTCGTTCGTCCATTGATTTCCAGGAACCATCACTCTCTTTCATTCATCTCCCTCATTACCCCCCCCCCCCCATCACCATTACTCACTGTTACCCTGCCCTGCCCTTTACCTGCCAAGGGGGACAATCATGTCGCATTACACGAGAATCCGATGCCCATTACCACGTCTCCCGTGACTAATTAATTAATGTGAGCACGTCTGCGCTAATCGGTAAGTAATTAGGAGCGTCACGGTTTAACGGACAGCTTTCATTGTTGGATTGGTGACTGGGCATTGATTAATTATTATATATAGGCCTAATTTCTTGCGGATGCTTTCTCTCTCTCTCTCTCTCTCTCTCTCTCTCTCTCTCTCTCTCTCTCTCTCTCTCTCTCTCTCTCTCTCTCTCTCTCTCTCTCTCTCTCTCTCTCTCCCTTGCCCATGTTTCTAGGGGCTAGTGGCTTAAAGAAAATAAACCATTGTTCAATTGTTCTCTCTCTCTCTCTCTCTCTCTCTCTCTCTCTCTCTCTCTCTCTCTCTCTCTTCCTTGACCATGTTTCTAGGGGCTACTGGCTTAAAGAAAATAAACCATTGTTCAATTCTCTCTCTCTCTCTCTCTCTCTCTCTCTCTCTCTCTCTCTCTCTCTCTCTCTCTCTCTCTCTCTTCCTTGACCATGTTTCTAGGGGCTAGTGGCTTAAAGAAAATAAACCATTGTTCAATTGTTCTCTCTCTCTCTCTCTCTCTCTCTCTCTCTCTCTCTCTCTCTCTCTCTCTCTCTCTCTCTCTCTCTCTCTCTCTCTCTCTCTCTCTCTTGTTGTCTTTGAAGATGAAAGAAAAAAACGAGTATTCATTATTATTGTAATTACCGCCCGTGTTATTAGATCCTTTCGAGGTAATGATAATAAGAAATATCCAGTATTCAGTATCCACTCTCTCTCTCTCTCTCTCTCTCTCTCTCTCTCTCTCTCTCTCTCTCTCTCTCTCTCTCTCTCTCTCTCTCTCTCTCTCTCTCTCTCTCTCTCTCTCTCTCTCTCTCTCTCATATTGTGTTATTAACCTTTGTTCTTCGCAATGCTTCCCCCATGTCATTAGAGCTTTCTTTATGTTGATGACATTAAATGGTCAAAGTGTCGAAAGTGTCAAAGTATCTCCCCCCCCCCTCTCTCTCTCTCCCCTAATCTCTCTCTCTCTCTCTCTCTCTCTCTCTCACACACACACACACACACACACACACACACACACACACACACACACACACACACACACACACCTCGAAAAACGTAATGTTACACTTTGTTTCCACTAAAATAGTGTGGTTGTTGTTTTTCTTGTGTTTTATTATATCCTTGCTGCCTTGGCATGATGAGACTGTCAGACCACTTGACATAAGCTAGAACTCCAAGGCTACATCAAAATGTTGTTATGTTATGCATGGTTGTGCGGGGATTGACAAGCTCCTAGCATAACACCATAAGTTTAAGGTCCTCCGAAGTCGGAGTGTGGCTGCCCACGTGGCGGGGTAATAAAAAACGGTCACACACCGTACTGTTCTCATCCCTAGCTGGTGCATCTGTACCATATTGTTCAAGTGCTTCGGCTTTTGGGATGATCCCTGGAGTCTTTAAGCCAGGGTAGGATAACAAACGACAAACAAACATTATTACTTGGCTACTCTTTATTTTATCAATCAGAATGTAGCGTTTTAAATTACTTAATTAAATAACAACTTAAAAACGAAACAAAAACCCACTTCTACTTCCATAATCATCAAAATTAATGTTGCCGATCATCAATCCAATTATTTTAAAAAATATTCATGATAATCACACATGCCCGGAAACCCATAAGAAATACACGGATGGGTTGCCGTATATATATTTGTGCACGCCTTCATATTTCTTACTTCTATATTATTTCTTCTTTTTGTGTTACGGATTAATGATGGGATATGCGCAACAAACAATCATGAAGAACAAATCCCTCCTTTGTTCTAGGAGATAGTGTAATCAGATTATTGCGCACGGGGAAAATTCATATTCGCTTTTGTTGTTATCTTTCGCAAAGATCACATATTTTTTCTATATTTAGTTT
>CM065695.1:34932541-34936770 GCA_017654935.2 Phymorhynchus buccinoides | reverse complement strand
AAAATAATAATAATAATAGTAATAATAATAATAATAATAAATAATAAATAATAATAATAATAATAAAATTATTGTTATGTTGTTGTTTGTTTTGATTTTTTTTTTTTTGCTGGCCGAAAATTTAGCCAATTATTAAAAAACACAGTAGTTGTAAAGAATATGAAGTAACTCGTTCCTGCTTTCCTAGGCATGTGAACTACCAGACACCCCCCCCCCCGCACACACACACATACTAAATGTTTCCAATACGCACATTCTACCACGCCACAATTCTTAAACAGTTTAGTATGTTGCACACTAATTTTTATTTCAACTTACATCCCAAACAAACAAAAACAAAAAACAGACAAATATTATTCTGGAACACATTCGTCGGTTTATAATACATAATATCAGTCTTTTTTTTAATCGAAGTATCACGAATGGTTGCCAATATAGCGCTCGACGGGAAGAAGAGTCGAGTGGAAGTTGGGCCTGTTCAATCCCGGGATGAACTGGGTGACGGGGTTAATGGTCTTAACCCAGTGTTACAAGCTTTATAGGTCTTTCCGTATATGGCCCTCCTAGTTCGTCGCGGACTATTGCCAGTATTGGCAACCAGTCTAATTTTGCCCATGAGACGAGTCTTAATGTTTAGCATTCGTCTCATGGGCAAAATGTGACCGAAATTTGCTTTATTTCATGAGATAATTGCACGGGCTTCTTACCCAGCCCAGGCTTTTTGCCCCGTCTTCCCCTACTGATCATGATCTGATGGTTAATGTATATTCATAGACATTTGCTATCCTGAAAAGTCTGTCAAGAGTAATCGGTCGAAATACAAGTTGTTTAGTTTTTCACGCCCTTTTTCCCCATGGCAACACAGTGATAGTCTAGTAATGATATTTCTTGCCTAACCGCTGTGTTGCCACGGGGAAAGAGATGAAAACCTAGCAACATCGTATTCGACCTTTATGAATATTCATGGTGGTAATTATAATGGCATGTCAGAATGTATTCGAACTAAAAGAGAATGAAGGCTAGTGGTTCATTTATTTGGAGAAAAAAAATTGCAAAAAAAAAGAAGTGCAAAGCTTGTCCCACGCTACAATACAAATTCGCATCGCCATAATGGGAGTTTGTTGTCCACCTATAATTGGCTTATTGTTGTGGGTGTGCAAGGCATATTCGCGTTAGTCTTTGGTGTTTGTTTTCTGTTTAATATGTATGCATAATGTGGTTTTTTAAACATTGAAATAGTTTTGTAAGCGCTTAGAGCCCTTACTGAGAATAGGCGATATAACAAAATACGCATTATTATTAGTATTCAGGATTCGTTGTTTTTATAGTGTGGGCTTTGAGAGAATAATAGTTTGTATAGTTTCTCGCGTGTATGAAAACGAATATTCCACACAAAATAAATACTTGCACTTGCGTGCGCACATACCCTAAACATAAAACACACAAACGCACACGCACACACACGACACACACACACACGCGAACACCACGCACCCTCACACGCACCACACGCGCACGCACACGCACACGCAACACACGCACGCACGCACACGCAACACACACACACACACACACACACACACCACACCAACATTCAACCTGAATATCCACCAACTCTCTCAACCCTTCTCTCCTTCCAGACGATTGGCTCCATACGATTCTGCTTTGTTCTTGCGTCGTGTTTTGTCTTCTCAAGAACTCGATCTGGAGAGGAAACCTTTGTCAGTAGTTCTGAGCAAGACCTTCCACCCTAAGCAAAATGACACCCGCATCCCGGGCAACGTCAATTTGAGCGAACATTTAAAAAGCGCGAAATTCCCTCTGTATACAAAATGCGCGAATGTCTGATAGGCAAACGCGCAAAACCAAGCCACAGGGGTAGAGGGAAGAAAGAAAAAAAGAAAGACACCTCAAGAGTTCGAAGGCAAGGAAACGGACTTATTAGTAAAATTCACGCAGTATAGTGTAAGTTCACGCACTATTAATACAATTCACGCACTATTATAATCTTTCACGCATATAATGCAATTCACGACAAATTAGTAAAATTCACGCAAGTTACGAAACGTGCGTGCGTGCCTCTCTGTGTGTGTGTTGTGTGTGTGTGTGTGTGTGTGTTGTGTGGTGTGTGTGTGTGTGTGTGTGTGTGGTGCGTAGTGCGTGTGCGTCGGTGTGCGTTGCGTATGTGTATGCGAGCGCGCGGGGCGTGTGCGCTCTCTCTCTCTCTCGACTCCTCTCTCTCTCTGCTCTCTCTCTCTCTCTCTCTCTCTCTTCTCTCTCTCTATCTCTCTCTCTCTCTCTTCTCTCTCTCTGTCTCTCTCTCTCTCTGTGGATAGTCGCTCAAAATTGTATTCTTCATCTTCGCGCAAAATATTATTATTGTATAATAGAAGAAACTCGCGCACATGGACCTATTCGTGCTTTTGACAAAACTCCCGCATCCCACTTGGTCCAGACCCTATACCGAGAAAGCATGGTGGGGTATCTGGATAGGAAGGAAGGTTTGGGTTATGAGGGTGGGAGTGGATGTGGCATCAGAAAGATCCTTGTAGCGTCTTCTGTGGCATCAGATTGTGGTAGCAGGTGGCCCCCAATAAAAATTATCATGTGCCCAAATTCCGTTTCTTAAGCAGCAGGATCTCTTCGAAGCGCTTGAACGCTCGCTGTTAGGAGAGACGACAGAGAGAGCATTATAACGTTTATACTGACTTAAAGACCCCCCCCCCACTTAACGTGTCACATCCCTCATGCTTGGACGATTTCTGAAGATTTCTTTACAGCTATAGTATAAGAGGAAAACAGTGACACCTGTGATTTTGACACGTGACGTGGCGGGTCTTTAAAGCGGGAGGACAGACTATGCGACTGCTCATATGACTCGATCAGTCGTTGACGTTGAACAATTCTGTTTCCGCAAAGAAGAGGTCACAAGCCATCTGACTCGATCAGACTCGATCAGTGAAATTAGAAACCCGCCCTATTACGGCCTGTCACTGTCGCCCGCTGAGTCAGACTGATCGAGCAGCATGGTATGCAAATGAGTGAAACGTCACGACCTGATCGAGTCACATGAGGCAATCCACAATAGTCTGTCGCCGGCTGTAAAGGAGCCAGATAAGCTTTAAATGGAACAATAAAGAATGGGGTTGAATCCCAGAATCGAGGTGATATTTCGCGTTGATTCTGGTTAGAGTAGAGTTATGGTATTGAGTTAGCGCTTGCATAGAAATGAGAGCGAGCAAGAAACTCAAGTTGTTAAGAAGCAGAAAAAGGAACGACCCACACCTCATAATATCATGCTTTGCCACTTACCTCCTCTTTCATGTAATACTACATAGTCTTGTCCAGATTGATGCAAACCAATCACTACGAAATAATAATATGACAAAACAGGGTGGTTATAGATGTTAGACGACCTGGGTCGAATCGAGAGTTTACTCTAGCATATAATACACAATAAGTATATGAGCTCTTCTCAACACTCATGAGATGAAAATGAACCATGCAAAGCTGAATTCAAAATCCATACAACATGTGTTTAGGTATTAGGTATTGAACCATTTCACCGCCAACGTCGCATTATGCACCACAATGGTGTGACACCCATGTCTCTAAAAGGCATCAAATCAGGGCAGTTCATCGAATACCAATATTTTCTTAATTTGGGAAGTAAAGGTATAGGCCTCATGTTATACATGCCACAGAAGAATTCCCAGATATTGCAGATAATCTTTTTCTTACCACTTTAGGTTATGATATTTTTTGCTGAAAAAAGCTGGCGGCGAAAGGGTTAAAGATCTTTAATTTTCACCGCCAGCCATTGTCAAGCAAAATATACATTAAACTTAATGACTAGAGGAGAAAAAATGTAATCGCAATATTGGGAATTCCTCTGTGACATCATAACATTAGGCCTATCATGCCATACCTCCCAAAAATCAGACACGAAAAATTAATGGTCTTCAGATATACTAGCGCATCTGATCTTATGCCTTCTCGCTGACACGGGGGGCGGATTGTTAAACCATGCGGTGATATAATGCCACATGGGGCAGACGCGCGCGTGATGTGAAAGGGTTAACATTCTACCCTTGGGAAGCAGAAAAGGGCGAAATGCGAGAATTCCAGCTTTCAGAGCTCTTACGAAGCATGTCTTGGACTGCTCAGAGCAGAGTGCCACCATCTAACGACAGAGAAAGGCAGGCAGAGGCAACAAGAAAGGGCAAAGG
>CM065695.1:34910041-34920041 GCA_017654935.2 Phymorhynchus buccinoides | reverse complement strand
TGCTCTCTCTGGAGAGCGCGTTCGCAGCCAGAGGCGCGCCCCACCTGCGATGTTTGCTGTGATTGACGGAGGAAGGCAAAGGGGGGTGGGTAGGTGGTGGGTACTTTTGACCCAAATTACACCTTTTTTCTCGGTTTTTTTTTAGCGTGGCGCCATTCGGATGGGCACACGGGACCTTGGTTTATCGTCTCATCTGAAATATTTCACGTTCAGACCGCAAGGCCTAGTGAAGAGTGAGAGGAAGAACCCCCTGTACCCAGGTTCGAACTCGGGCCTTATTGCATATACGAGGGGCGAACGCGTATGACCCTTTGTGCAGCATAAAATATCGAGAGAAGCTGGGGAAGAAGTTCCTAGAAAGTTTCGCAGTTAGAGAGAGAAAAAAAAAAAGTCGCTTTATGAAGGAAAGAATGGCGCGTGTGTTGGGCCGCCATGTCAGGTGGTGACCATGGCTAACCTTTCAGACCCTACTTCCGGCTTTCCGTTTCCGGTGGTTTACCCGCTTGTTTCCGGTCATGTGCCGGGGAAGCCTGTCAGGGATGTGGTTTTTGCGCGATTAGTAGAGGGCCGGAAAACAGGAGGAGAAACTTCCGTCCACCCCGAACTTCGTCACCCCCTACGCCCCCTCCCGCCCCCTTCCGCACCGCTGCCCCCCCCCCCCCCCGTGCCCTCTGCCCCCCCCCCCCCCCCCCCCCCCCTTTTTCCCCCCCCCCATTTCATCACAACACACATTTCCCTTTCACCTGTACCTTCCAAACTTCCTCACCTTAAAAGGACACACTGACGCACCACGATTTAAGTCCCTCGGGGTTTTTTTTCTGGGTAGCTGTGACCCACATACAAATGTCCTCAACTTCAAATTGAGGCTGCTCTTTAAAATGATGTTTCGTTTTCAATTTGGGGACATTTATATGGGAGTCAAACCTGGTCAAAAAAAAGATTTCTTACCAGCTATAAGAGGGAAAACACGTGCAACCCGTGATTTTTGTTTGACACGTGACCTGGGTGGGTCTTTAACATTAAAAAGATGTTGGCTGCTTTTCTGTCATCTAATCAAGTGTCCTAATAAGCTGAATTTACATAATAACCCTCTCTTTCACAGCCCACCACACCCAACCACACCAGCTGATATGAATATTATGGAATAGGGGGCGGGGAAGGGGGGGGGGGGGGGGGGGCCCCGGCCCGGGGGGGGGCTACCACGGGGGGCCCAGTGGGGGGGGGGGCTGTTGGATTAACGTTGGTGCAACGGTGGTGTTCATATGTGTTGCTCTGTAAGTGTTTGCTTTTACATGTATAAATGTAAGTATGTATGTATGTAGATGTGTGTATGTATTGTATGTATGTATGGATGTATGTTATGTATCTTGTCTATCTTATCATATCTGTCATTCTATCTATGTAGGCCTATTCTATGTATGTTGTGTATGCATGTAGATATGTAATGTTGTATTATGAATGTATGCATATAGATTAAGATATTTGTATGACTCATATATAATTTGTGAATGCAAGTTGTATGTTTGTATGTATGTGTAAATATATGTGTTTATATGTATAAGTTAGATGGATAAATCGTTGTATGCGTGCATGATGTGTGTGTGTTGTGTGTGTAAGTGTGTGTGTGTATATGCGTGCGCTTGTATGTGTATGCTTGCTGTGTGTGTGTGTGTGTCGTGCGTGTGTCAGTGTGTGCGTTTGTGTGTGTGTGTGTGTGTGTGTTTGTGTGTGTGTGTTGTGTGTGTGAGACCAAGAATTGTATGTGCGCACAGTATTTAAAATAGTCGCATATTTCATTTTTTGTCTTTTCTGTATACTATGTCTCTGTCTTTATTGTGTTGTTTTGCTGATTGTTTTATTGCTGCAAAAAGAATTTCCTGTAAAATGGACAATAAAAAAATTGATTGATTGATTGATTGATAAAAATAAACTACTTTGTTTTTCTCTCTATAGAACTACTACAGTGTCCCTTTTGCCCGGGTTTGTTTTCTGTTGACCTGGACGCAGGTCAGCTTTGGAACAGCGGCAAAGTGATTGTGGATGTTGTGTTGTTGCCCACGTTAGTCCGTGTCTGTTCGTAGGTTGGTTGGTTGGTTGGAAAACAGGTCTGAGTTGAAGCCATTAAACTGACGTTTGTTTGTGTTTGTTTGTGCGCGCGCCCACGCGTGCATGTAATGTACAGACAATGAGAATTTATATTATTCAAATGATTTTCCTTTGTTCTTTTTAGTTGCTTTCTTTCTTTTTCTCTATGTATTTTAGTTATTGCTCTGATGCTCAGGTGTGGGGGGTGGGGGTGGGGGTGGGTATGTGGTCCATGTGTTCATGAAGACTGTGTGTGTGTGTGTGTGAGTGTGTGTGTGTGTGTGTGTGTGTGTGTGTCGTGTGTGTGTGTGTGTGTCATGTGTGTGTGTGTGTGTGTGGGTGTGGGTCGTGGGTGGGGGGGGGGTGGGGGTGCTCTGAAGACTTCAGATTGTGATATTACTTTGTCATTAAAATTATGTTTTTATATTCAGAATATTTGATTTACACCCCTTTCAATGCCTATTGACCTTTGTTCTTTATGACCCAAGCTGTTTCATTGTACTATCCCTCTTATCAATATTCTTATTATAATGCATGTTTTTATGATAAATATTTGATTTACACCCCTCTTTTAATGCTGCATTGACCTTGGTTCTTTAGGTTTTATCTAAAACTGTTTCTATGCCATTACTTAACTAGTAGTACATTTATCTAAAATAGTGTGTGTGTGTGTGTGTGTGTGTGTGGGTTGTGTGTTTGTGTGTGTGTGTGTGTGTGGTGTGTTGTGTGTGTGCGTGCGTGTGCGTGTGCGTGTGTGTGTGCGTGTGCGTTGCGTGTGCGTGCGTGTGCGTGTGTGTGTGTGTGTGTGTGTGGTGTGTGAGAGAGAGAGAGAGAGAGAGAAGAGAGAGGATGAGAGAGAGAGAGAGAGAGAGTATGGTGTGGGAGTGGGTATGTGGGGGTTAGGGGGGTGGTGATTGTATGATATTATTGTCATTTATAATGGCTTAACTGTATGACATGTATTTGGTTTTGTGCTTATTCCCCTTTTATGATTAATTGACCTGTGATACCAAAGCATCTAAAGTATTATCCTTTATGTAATTTATGCAAGTTAATCTTACTGTTTGCTTTTAATTTAGGAATAGTGCATTTAACTCAGTAAAGGGCTATCTTTATTAGTTTCAACTGTGTGTGTGTGTGTGTGGTGTGTGTTTGTGTGTGTGTGGTGTGTGTGTGTGTGTGTGTGTGAAGTGTGTGGTGTGTGTGTGTGTGTGTGTGTGTGTGTGTGTGTGTGTGTGTGTGTGTGAGTGTGTGTGCTGTGTGTGGTGTGTGTGTGTGTGTGTGTGTGTGTGCGTGCGTGCGTGTGTGCGTGTGCGCGCGCGTGCGTGCGTGTGCGTGTGCGTGTTGCGTGTGCGTGCTCCTGTTAACTTTCATTGTTTCCATGTTATCTACTTGTGCCTATTGTTTGTGTAGAATTGTCTTCTTCAATGTATGTTGTGTAACTGACCAGTTAATGAAATGTTTTTATTATTCATTCTGTATTTTATGCGCAAGCTGGGCAACGAATTTCTTCTGTTTGAAGATAATAAACCGATTTTATTGATCGATTGGTGGTTTTTGTTTATCTGCAAAATAGTAGAATGCGTGTGAGTGAGTCAGTCATGTACGATAAACGACCTCCATAATAAAACAGCAGAGGCGCATGCGATTACCACCCCCCCCCCCCCCCCCCCCCCCCCCCCCCCCCCCCCCCCCCCCCTCCCCCCCCCCCCCCCCCCCCCCCCCCCCCCCCCCCCCCCCCCCCCAACAACAAAAAAACCCACAAAAAAACACCCCAAAAACAACACCACCAATGCTCTGAGTAAGATACAAAAACTCATTATAGCCCCGTCGACAACAAAGGCCATGTCAGGGCTGTCACCACGTTAAATCTCACCACATAATAAGATGCTCTGAAATAATTATGTTTATTGTGGAAATGCTTTTGTCTAGGGAACACCCCCCCCCCCCCCAACCCCACCACCACCACCACCCCAGTCTCTCTCTCAGCCATGAAGATGTTAGGACAGTTGGAGTTGGGATTAGTCCCCCCAAAAAGCCAACTAGACCACAAGGCTTCAACACTAAGCCCATGCAAATGGAACCTAGTTTCAGAACCCTAGTCGTGCTCAACAGACTAAGTTGTATTGAAATCAAGTCCTCTACTGGAAATTTGTCCTGCACAATGCTGTATTTGTTAATTAAAACCCCATGTTTAAAATCCAAATGAGGAAGAACAAAGAGAAAACCCTTTGACCATGGCTCACCTTCGCCTTAACGAAGACATTCGTCACAATAAAAGCATGCATAATTATCGGAATTAATCGGAATAATAATAATAATAATAATAATAATAAATAATAATAAATAATAATAATAATTTAAAAAAAATAAAAAATAAAAATAATAATAAAATAAAAATGCTACTACACTAATAATAATAATAATAAAATGCTACTACACTTTATTTATTCAGCATAATTATGACTCCAGTCAAAGTGACAATGCACGAGTGATTTGTTTTTCTCCACGTAATATTTAAACAAAAAATAAAAAATAAACGAGTGATTTGTTTTTTCTCCGCGTAATATTTCAATTTTTAAAACAATAAATAAACACATACATAAATACATAAATAAATCGATCAAAAGATACTTACAAAGAAAAGGAAACAAACAAATACATGAACGAATAAATACACCAATAGGCTCTGCAAATACGTTTTCAAAATTCCTACCAACCGATTAAACACACACACACGCACACGCACGCACGCACGCACGCACACACACACACATACACACGCGCGCGCGCACGCACGCGCACGCACGCACGCACGCGCACACACACACACGTGCGCGTGCGCATTGTCTCTACCCAGTATTCTAAACAATTATTCTATTCTTGATTCTGTTTGTAAATGTTTATTAAGTAGTTCACTTAGTACGTATCTTTAACATTGTTCATTGTTCGGTTATCTTCTTTAAGTGTACGTTTAACATTTTAATGAGGTGGGGGGTGGAGAGAGTTATGATTAAGCCTGCATAGACATCCTGTTACTTACTTTAATGCATACACACACTCACAGGCACAGGCACATACACTCACCACACCAACATCACAACACAATATAATTTGGTCTGAATCACTTTTAGTGGAAGGACGTTAAATTGAGTAACACACACACACACACATGCACACACACACACGAAATGTTGGTAATTCCTGAAGATAAAATCATAATTCAATATTCATATATCAAAAGATTCAAAATGGTATTTAACGCTTTAATTAAAAGAGGTTAAGCAACAATATATTTTTAAATTCTTCTTGTCTTGGACGTTAGACTGTGAATGTATTAGTGATGCGTTCCATTTCGCTAAGGATACTGTTTTATCCCTTCCCGTACCCCGTGGGTGTGTCTGCACCCATATTTGTACTTTTTATTTCATATTTACCAACCGCGCTCGTAGAGAGCGGATTGGTAATGTTTTCACTCGTGTCTGAGGCGGACTATGTTTGTATGTTTGTATGTATCCTCTCTAGCGTTTGAACGGAAGGACTTAGGGTGCTCAAATTTTGCATGCTGGTAGGTAGTAGGAAGATCTAGGCCAAGTTCGATAATGAAGGTTATGGTTCAAAGGTCCAGGTCACTGGAGCCGAATAACGCTGCCGCGCGGTTGGTGATTTAGCGTCTTAACGCTCTAGTTTTAAAACCGTTCATTGAATCTTGCTGAAATGTTATGACTTTGTCAATGACAGATTTGAGCAAGGGTACCCCAAAAGTCAAGCATTTTTGTTGAAACACACACAGGTAAATAAACAAAGTCGTCATTTAATGATTAGTGGAACAGTTTACCTTAGTCTTGGACACGCTAGACTTTCGCAATATAACACATACAGATTCACAATCAGGGGGTGGGGTGGGGGTGGGGGGTTACGTCCATGGGCCTTTGGAAAGTCCCCCGGGAATCTTGTTTGACAAACAAGAAAGGAGATAACTGAATCTGGACGAAGTACAATGAGATAGAATAAACACCAGAATAAACAAAGTAATATGGATCTGTTGATATACTATCGTATCGAAATATCTAGTTCTCTGCACTTTTCAAACATATAAAAAAGGTTTATAGTCGGAGTGTGGTTTATAGTCGGAGTAGTCGGAGTTATAGCCACGTGGCGGGGTAATCAAAAATGGTCACACACACGTAATGTTGTCATGCCTAGCTGGTGCGTTTGTACCATAGTGTTCAAGTGCTTCGGCTGTCGGGGTGATCCCTGGAGTCTTGAAGCCAGGGAACGACGACAACAACAACAACAACAACGTACAGTATTTATACGGCGCTAAATCATGATAGAAATCAAGTCGAAGCGGGCACACACGTTGAACATTCACAACGCATTCAAACAGAGACACTATACAAAGACGAACAAGAAGATAACAGACACACGCGTATGAGAAATAGACCTAAAGGGAAGAAAGAAGAGGAAAAAAGAGAATGATCTTCAATGACGGGGAAACAGTTTGAGGTTTGATGTGAAAGCAGAGAGGGTCGGTCACTGACGGAGGGAGAGAGGAAGTTTGTTCGCAGGAGGTCGGTCCTGAAACAGCGAAAGAGCGCCGACCGACAGTTGAAAGCTTATACCTGGGGATCTGGAGAGAAAGAGGGTCAGAAAACTGAACGCAATGTGCGAGCTGGCGTATATATTGAAATATTGTCGCAGATGTACGATGGAGCAGCTTGATGGATGGATTTATAGCAAATTAGTGTTTAGTTTATATTCAATTATGTCAGCGACAGGTACCCAGTACAAAGAACGGATAATAGGGTTAACTAACATGATCAAACCTTTTCTTACTGAGGACAAGACGAGCAGCTGTGTTTTGAATACGCTGAAGACAAGATAGAGAAGAGACAACAACAACAGCAACATGGCAAAGCAAGACTGTTGAAGCAGAAAATGATCATGTGCAAGGACGTGAACTTTGAATTGAAGGCAAATCGGAAGACGTCGGGAAAGGGTAGAGGGAATACGTTATTCGGTGAAGATGAAATATGTTTATGAAACACTTGAAAGAGTTCGAAGTTGTTAGATGTATGTTTGCTAAGAACACATCCTGCTCTGCTGCTAAACGCTTCTTCGTTAAAAAACCCAACTAAAACTATACTGACAGGCAGAAGTTCTGCACACACGCATTCCAAAAATCATCAAAAATGTAAATCAGATTCAAAATTAATTTTACTTTGAGTAATCTTAAATCATGCAATTGTACACACAGCATGATTTAGGATTACTCAAAGTAAAATTAATTTTGAATCAGATTTACATTTTGGATGATTTTTGCAATGCGTGTGTGCAGAAATTCTGCCTGTCAGTATAGTCAAAATTATGTGATCATTTCTTCTTCTTCTTCTGTGTTCATAGACGATATGGCCATAATGGGTAAGGTACGTACGTGTCCCGTTTTTAGTTTCCATTGGTCTCCCCGCTGTAATCTGCAGACGCATTCCGATTTCGGAAGAGCTCAAAGGAGAAAATCAGGAAGATGTTTTGAGAGAGAGAAACAAGGCAGGAGAATGGGCCAATAAGTCAGGAAGACAGTAGCTGACTAAACCAAAGGTAAACGGCAGAGTCAAAGAGAGGGACAGATTGGAGGAAGATGCAAGCACAGAACTTCCAGAAAGTGGGGGAACTATTTATACAAAAGACACCCCCTCCTTCCATCACCACCCCTCCCCCCGTATCCCCACGGGGAGTAGTGAGTACAATTTCTGCGGTTTCAGTAAAAAGCGGCAAAGTGTGCTTTTAATTAAAGACCCACCAGATCACGTGTCAAAATCACGGGTTTCACGTGTTTTCCCTCTTATAGCTGGTAAGAAATCTTGTTTTGACCAGGTTTGACACGAATGTCCCCAGATTCAAAACGAAACATCATTTTAAAGAGCAGCCTCAATTTGAAGTTGGGGGCATTTGTATGTGGGTCACAGCTACCCCCCCAAAACAAAACAACACAAGGGACTTAATCGTGGTGGGTCAGTGTGTCTTTAATGGTCTTGCTTTGATCCCATTGAACAATCTTCAACAAGCTGAAGGATGTCTAAAGAAAGAAGAACACAGTCATAACTGAACACGCTGCAAGCGTGCGCACGCTTGCATTGCACAACATTCAGAGAGATTTAGAATGGTCAAAGGGAGACAACCGCGTTGGTGTAGCGACTCAAGCGTAATCACCTAAAGCGATTGTGTCCCTTAGATTGAGGAAGATTCTGCGACGCATTTGGTGCTTTATGCTTTGTGTTTATGTATTTATTTATTATTGGCTGTCACTTATCTATCATCTAATGTATTTAATTGACGAAGGCGGGTTTTTTTTAACCCTTTCACCGCCAAAGTCGCATTTTAGTGATTTAACACCTATGTCACTAAAAGGCATCAAATTGGGGTCTATTATCCAAAGACTTAGTTTTAGGAAGTAAGGATAGACCTTATCTTATATATGTCACAGAAGAATCCCCGATACTGCAGATGGATTTTGTTCTCTACCCAGGTAAATTGAATGAAAATGTTTGGTTGAAATATGATTGGCGGTGAAAGGGTTAAATTAAGGGAATGTTGGAATCAACTTTAAACATTTATCACATTTTAAATTAAACCTAACATTTCAACACAGTTGGAGCGACTGTTTGGGGTCAAGTTTTCTTCTTTCTTCTTTCGTGTTTTTAATACCTGACGGATATTTGTTTGTATGTATCGACAGTTCCGATATGGCAATATAATAATGTACATTTCGCTGGAGAGCCAAGGAACGTTATTTGACAAAAAAACACCATGTTATTTATTATGTTGTCCTATTAATACATCTTCATTTGCAGCAGCAAATGTTTCCATTAACTTTGACAATGGTAAAGAAGTGAATATAAATAAACACATTAACAATAAACAAATAAATAAAAGCATTATAAAATAAGTGAACAATATTATATATCGAAAAGTGTTGATTTTGCACTCACACACACACACACACACACACATACACAGAGAGAGAGAGAGAGAGAGAGAGAGAGAGAGAGAGAGAGAGAGAGAGAGAGAGAGAGAGAGAGAGAGAGAGAGAGAGAGAGAGAGAGAGAGAGAGAGAGAGAGAGAGAGAGAGATTAATAAAGTATTCAAGGGATTTAATTTCCTCTTCAAACCAAGCGTTTGTAAAGCAGTAGTTGTGTCCCTTTACCTTTTTGACAAGAGAGAACCGCCTGCTAAAATATTGTGCTCTACTTGGAATCAGGAACTAACCTGGGAACTCCATTCGTTTATACTTCAGCAGACTATTGCCACACACACACGTACATACGCTCACAAATGCACACACACACACACACACACACACACACACGCTCAAACACACACATACAGGTGTAGAGTGGCACAGAGGTATCGCGCTCGCCTCGTGTCAAGTAAACCCGAGTTCGAACCTGGGTACAGGGGATTGTTTCCTCTCACTTAGCACTAGGCCTTGCGGTCTGAACGTGGTCTTTCGGATGAGACCATAAACCGAGACCTTGTGTGCCCATGCACTTAGCACACGTTAAACCCAGTGGCAACAAAAAAGTTGTCATTTGGTACAAATTTACCCCCCCCCCCCCCCACCCCTTCTTTCTTCATCAGTCGCACACAGATCGCATGCAAAAAATATATATATATTCGGTGGCGCGCCTCTGGCTACGACGCGCTCTCCAGGTGGGACCAACCCGAATTTCACAGACGCGTCTGTGACTATAAAATACCTAATACATTTTTAAGAAAATGGTGTAGGCGCTGCACTTGCGGCGATACTCTTTCCGGGGGAGAGCAGCCCGAATTTCACAGAGATAAGTCTCTGTGACTAGAATATACTAAATACCAGAAAAAATACCTAGTACAGAGATACCTAGATACATAG
>CM065695.1:34905041-34907541 GCA_017654935.2 Phymorhynchus buccinoides | reverse complement strand
TGGGTGAGGATGGGGATTTTGTTTTCATATCTTTTTAATATATTAAATCCTTTAGTAAAAAACAAAACAAAAAAAGTACAGCGCTTAGAGCTTTGATGATATAAGCGCTATAGAAGTGTTCCTAATAAATAAATAATGTTATGTAATGTGTTAATTAAGTATCTATTGTTTATTGTCATTTGTATTCATTATGTTTTACAACCCCATCAGAATGTCTGTGGCCTATCTGATTATACTTCCTCTTCTCTCTCTCTCTTCCAAACCAAGAGAGATTACTCGGTGCCTTAGACAGTTAAAGTGTAGGCGTTTATTTCCCTTGCACCTTCACCTAGAAGGCTGTCTCACCGCAGCAGGATGCCCGACTATTCTTTTATAACCGGTTGCGCTTTTTCCTTCTTTACTAAAAAATACTTTTTAAAAAAAATCGTGTACGAGAGAAATTTGATGACCATGGTGTTGGTGGTATATATTTTTTTTAAATTATTATCATTACATATCGTCATCGTCACCAAATCTTTAATTCATGGGATAATTCCAATATAAGCCTAATTATCGTTATGTTTCAACAATTTTTTATTCGTTGTTCCAAGTACCAGGGTCTGACCTGGTATTGCAGTACCTCCAGGATGGGCCTACAGGTTGTCGAAGACTTCCGCACCAGAAGAACTTGACCCTCTTTTATTTCTACTGATAAGGGAAGGGACCCAAATGTCGGGCGTCTCCTATGTCCGGACAGTAGTTTTTTTTAAACGGTGAAATACTGTGGCCAAATGATGGTAGGTAGGTAGATAGGGACAGGCTAAAAAGCATTAGGCCCTGCGGCCTATTAAACGTGACTGTATTACATCTTTGTAATCAGTTTGATTGCATGCTTTAAAATTATATGATCAATCGTCATAATCATAAAAAAAGATCTCTTGAATTTTGGAATTGCATCCAGAAGATTCTTGAACTGGGCCTGTATTCACGTTGAGATAGCATGAGACTTAGCATGATGCTAACTTAGAAGCTCTTCCAAAAGTCCTATTAAATATCCTGTGCAAATTTAAAATTAGTTTGAAGGTTATTCCAATGGTTAACAACTGTGAGAAAATAAAAACTTGCATTTGTTAGTTCGGCAAAATTCAACACAAAATACCCCCTCGGAATTCCTAGTTGTATATAAAATTAGACAGAGAAAAGTGTCTCAATGAATATATCATCTATCCCTTTGAAAATGTAACTCTTTGATGCTTTCTAATAATGCAGCGATATAATATGAGTTCATGAGTAAAAATAATAATAATAATCATGGTTTAGAAAGGCTTTTAGCGAAAACTGTTAATACTTTTCAAAATGCAAGCTTCTAACACTAAATTACGCAAATGAAATTTACGTAATATTGGTTCTATTTTGAGTCTTTTGTTTGGCGAAAATAATAAGAATGCTTTTCTAAACAAAAATATGACGGTGATGTAATGTCTTCTTCATTTTGTTAGTGGTTCCCTTGGTTTTGTCTGGGTAGCTGTGACCCACATAGAAATGTCCCCATGTTCAAATTTAGGCTGCTCTTTAAAATGTTAAGCTTTGGATTTGGGGGCATTTGTATGGTAGTGAGACCTGGTCAAAACAAGATTTCTTTCCAGCTATAAGAGGGAAAACACGTGATTTTGACACGTGATCTGGTGGGTCTTTAGAGACCCCCCACGTCACGTCTCACATTCCCTCTTATGCTGGGAACATTTCTTAAGATTTATTACTAGCTATAAGAGGGAAAACGCGTGAAAAGCCATGATTTTGACACGTGATGTGGTGGGTCTTTAAAGACCCCGCACGTCACGTGTCAAAATCACGTCTTATGGCTAGTAAGGAATCTTTAAAAAATGTTCCTAGTATAAGAGGAAATGTGACACGTGACGTGGAGGGTCTTTACATTCTCCAGGGGCAGGCGAGGCCTAATGTCCGACAGTTTAGGGTTTTTTTTTAGTCGAATGAAGTTTACTTTTTTTGGAGATTGTGAGACCAAACTCAGCAGGAAGATAGTTAATTGCATTCTCTAGTCAGTGTAGTCTTTGAAATTTGCTTCGCGTTACATATGAAGCTTTGGACGGATTTATTTTGCGTCCGGACATTTGGGGCATTTACCTTACTTGTTTTCAGTAACAGAGTAACTAACTATTGGAACGCACTTCCTGCTCAGACAAAACCTGCGCCTAACACTAACAATTTGGAAAACCGTGACCTCCTGGACAAGAGAGCTAACATTTATTCAATCAAAATATCAGTATGATTGATAAGTAGTCTAAATCCGTCACAGTTGCGCCAAACCGAATATATAACAATAAATCACCATTAGAAAGGACACTTGAGAGGCCGCGAGGCCTAGTTGTCCTACCTAACTTCACCTGACCTCACCTATTATTCCAGGTGTTGCGGTTAATTTAAAGAAAAAGGATCACGGTTAAACAAAATGTAAAAGAAACAAAAAATACCCATCTCAATGTTATCCAGAATCACTCAT
>CM065695.1:34895041-34900041 GCA_017654935.2 Phymorhynchus buccinoides | reverse complement strand
GCAAATAAAACGTTAAAAAGAGGGGAGGGGGGGGGGGGGGGGGACGAAAAAACAACCCCCCATTACTTTGGACTCTTCGAAATCATTAATCCTTTCGCCGCCAATGTGCATTTATGCACCACACTGGTTTAAGGGTTTTTTTAACCCTTTCACCGCCAACGTCGCATTTTAGCACCACAGTGATGTACCACCTATGTCACTAAAAGGCATCAATTTGGGGTATATTATCCGAAGACCCTATTGTTTTTGTTTTGGGAAGTAAGGATAGACTGAATTTTATGTATAGTATCAGTCACAGAAGAATCCCGATACTGCAAATGGATTTTGTTCTCTACCCAGGTACACTTTAATGGATATATTTTTGGCCGTGAAATATGGCTGGCGGTGAAATGATGACGGAAACACGGAGAGAGGGAACCTGTTAACACCTCATGTCACTAAAAGGCATTCAAACCAGGACCTGTTATCCGCAAAGGACCCCCCATATTCTTAATTTTGGGAGGTAAGGACAGGCCTAGTGTTATACAACGTCACAGAAGAATTCCAATTATTGCAGACACAAAGTTTTGTCTACCCACACGCAAGTTTAATGGAATAATTTAGGCTGGAAAAATGGCTGGCGGTGAAAGGGTTAATCAAATAACTGTGTGAATTTTGGCCTTGTTGATTCTCGAGGAAGCCACGAATTAGAAATTGATTTTTTAAAGTCATACTCCGCTCTTCCCCGTTTTCTAAAATCAAATAACACTATGCTTATAACAAACAATTTCAAAGCGATCTTTTGTCTGATTGATACACAAAGCTCTTCGTTTTCATGTCTAACACAACCCACTCGATTTAAAATTAACACACATACACACACACGCACACGCGCGCACGCGCACACGCACGCACACACACACACGCACGCACACACATTTTGAACACTTAGAATCGATATACTTTACAGACCAGTTTTCAATTTGTAACCAATAAACCCAAAACCTGCGCTTATGTGACAGATCTACACATTTTGGGCAAAAGAACCTTTGTCAAATAATTGGTAGATTACCAACATGCAGAGAAAAGGGACCTTTGTCAAATAATTGGTAGATTACCAAAATGTAGGAAAAAGGACCTGTGTCAAGTAACTGACAATTACCAAAATGTAGGAAAAAGGACCTGTGTCAAGTAACTGACAATTACCAAAATGTAGGAAAAAAGGACCTGTGTCAAGTAACTGACAATTACCAAAATGTAGGAAAAAGGACCTGTGTCAAGTAACTGACAATTACCAAAATGTAGGAAAAAGGACCTGTCAAGTAACTGACAATTACCAAAATGTAGGAAAAAGGACCTGTCAAGTAACTGACAATTACCAAAATGTAGGAAAAAGGACCTGTCAAGTAACTGACAATTACCAAAATGTAGGAAAAAAGGACCTGTGTCAAGTAATTAATGACAGATTACCAAAATGTAGGAAAAAGGACCTGTGTCAAGTAACTGACAATTACCAAAATGTAGGAAAAAAGGACCTGTGTCAAGTAACTGACAATTACCAAAATGTAGGAAAAAAAGGACCTGTTTCAAGTAATTAATGAACACAGATTACCAAAATGCAGTAAAAAAGGACCTTTGGCAGTTACCAAAAATGTGACGAAAAAAGACCCTTTGTTAAGTAATTAATGGCGATTACCAAAATGACGAAAAAAAGACCCTTGTTAAGTAATTAATGACAGATTACCAAAAATGTAGGAAAAAGGACCTTGTTAAGTAATGATGTCAAAGATTACCAAAATGTAGGAAAAAGGACCTCCTGTTGAGTAATTAATGACAGATTACCAAAATGTAGGAAAACGGACCTCTGTTGAGTAATTAAATGACCGATTAACCAAATGTAGGGAAAAAGGACTCTGTTAAGTAAATTAATGGCAGATTACCAAAATGTAGGAAAAAGGACCTCTGTTAAGTCATAATGACAGATTACCAAAATGTAGGAAAAAAGGACCTCTGTTAAGTAACTAAATGGCAGATTACCAAAATGTAGGAAAAAAGGACTCTGTGAGGTAATTCATGGCAGATTACCAAAATGTAGGAAAAGGGACCTTTGCCAAATTAATTGGCAGGATTACCAAAATGTTACGAAAAAAAGACACTTTGTTTACGTAATTGCAGATGAACCAAATTGCAGGGAAGTACTTTCAAATGCAATCTTGAAAGAAGCGTGATAAAACGTATATTTACCATTAATGTTTACATACAAAGCAACTCCATATCAACGACTGTTACAGGGAAGATAAATATCGGTCTCTTTTCCTACATGAGTAGTGAGGACAGAAACATGGTTATGTCCCTTTGAACGTGACATTTTTACACATCGATAGCGCCAGTTGGAATTCTCCGTTCAAGTTCCAGTCCGAGTTTTTGGATCGCCTCCACTGTGAATAGTGTACACGTCGCACTAACGATAACTCTATCAGCCCGGTTCGCGAGCTTTTAAGTAATCCATCTTACCCTTTTAGAAATCTTTGTCCATATAGGAATCTTAACAAACTAAAAAGACGTAATACACACAACAGAGCAGACGCAAGAAAAAACTCACGTGGAAACATCAAAGAATTAAAGGCGCATATAGAAGAAAGCAAACATGATGTTTCTGTCAACAATGCCCATCATTAAACTTGCACATACGTGAGCACTTAAAATCTTTCCATCTACTGCATTTCTCGAAATTGAACAAAGGGGAAGAACTCCATAATTAACTCCCCATCCACCAAGGTTGATTACGATACCAATCATCTAGCAATGCGTGGATCAGAGCCAAAGGGAGACAAACAAAGCTTCATTCTCAAAAAAGTAGACACGGCTCTTATCTTAAGAACACGCAGACAAAACTACGTCTACAATATTAATCAAAATAGATACGGTGGGGGTGGGGTGGGGGGCATAGTAAAGTATACAAACGGTTAACTTAAAACAAACAAAAAAAACAAGCTGCCCCCCAAAAAGGTAACGGAACAACGTTTCAACACCATCACACTAAGTCTTGTTCGTTGAATGCTTCTTATTTGATAACATCAATCATTTAAAATGCGTGGCACGTATCAAAACATAGAATGTACATTTAGACCATTACGTGCAAGCTTAGAATGATGCAGTAAGAGGAAATAAGTAAAACATAATAGGAAATCTGAATCATACAGTGAATTCTATCAGAAATCGGTATCAATTGTTATAATCTAGTCACCAAATTCCAGCACAAGCATCCACAATCAGTCAAAACGATACGAATGAAAAAGAAACAGTCATGCATACACACACAAACATACATACGCATTCTCTCTCTCTCTCTCTTGAGGGTAATACTTTTTCGTTCAGATGTGTAAACTTACACATATTGCACATATTTTTTGGGGGGGGTTTCCCCCAGTAGTTGCAAATACTGCATGATCTTTTTAAAAGTTATACGCCTACCATATCTCTCCTATGTACTTTAAACTTATTTTTTGGGTGCTTGGGTCCTGTCTACAATACAACTTGTTATGCATACTCATGTTATTATAGTCCTTATTTTTTAGTCTGTTGTTGCGTTTACTACATATTATTGTTGTGTGAAAAAGGGCGATACATGTGTGCCGTGAAAAAGGGCGATATAGGAATGTATGATGTAGCGTGCTTGCTTTCTTATATTGTGTTTATGGTGCATGGTTTCAGACTACACGTTAGTACTGTTCATTTTTCGTTGTTATGCTTTATGTCGATGTGTTTATGTTAACGGCAAGTATGAAACATGGCAATCGTCTGTCAATACTTCTACCGTTGTAAAATAAAGTGTCATTTCATTTCATTTCCCCCTCTCTCTCTCTCTCTCTCTCTCTCTCTCTCTCTCTCTCTCCTCTTTTTCTCATAATAGTGTTTGCTATGCATGCAATGATTTTAATATTGTTGTCATATGCTCTATTGCTGAATTATTTTCTTCTTTTTTACTATGGATGATTATGCTTCATCTTTGTGTGTGTTTATCTGTTTATTAACGTACCTTCATATGATTATGTGTGTTAAGACTATATATTTTTCTTTTTTTATTAGTATCAGTTCGCTTTAACGTTTCATCTATTTGTTTGTGTATGTTAACGGCAAGTATGAAAAATGGCTACTGTATGCCAATACTTTTACCGTTGTAAAATAAAGGTTCAATTAAATTAAATTAAATTCTCTCTCTCTCTCTCTCTCTCTCTCTCTCTCTCTCTCTCTCTCTCTCTCTCTCCCCCCCCCTGTCTCTCTCTCATGCACACCCTCAAGCCCACGCGCACACACTCACGCGCCCCCTCGAGCGCATGCGCGCGCGCACACATACATACACACGCCCCCTCCCCCTCCCCCCACATGCACACACCATGTGCGCACGCATTAAAAATGCTTCACTATTAAATAAAAAACAAGTTACTGGACATTAACAGCTTATTATCATTCACATAAGACATTCAACACAACAGATGGCATATATCCTATAACACGGCATTTATCACATAAATAGGCCTAGTAACCGATTTTATAAGAATGTAAAACAAAATAGCATGATTTATGTCATTTGCTTATGTCCAACCTCCGCATTAGCCGTATTTAACGGACCAGAAGGCAATACTTTGTTCCTACTCTGAGACCCCTGCGCCTTATAATGTGACTGATAATAATATAGTAAGAAACTATAACAAAATCAAAATGTGTTAAAAAAATATTTTGGGGGGGGGTTCTTATAGTCAGGTGCGCCTTATAGTCTGTAAAATACGGGCACTTGTTTTTCAGTTATCAAGTGGAGCATCCATACTTTCGTTGCATCATTTGCTACCTTTTCTAAAATACAATTTAATTTTCTTGTGCATCTGGAGCAATGATTTCGAAACAAACTCACAATGATATTACTGCAAAACCATACAACATTAAAGATAAAAACAAATACTTTGATACAATAATAGTTTACTAAACTAGGCCTATGTAAATACCATTTCATCCTCATTGTT
>CM065695.1:34875041-34892541 GCA_017654935.2 Phymorhynchus buccinoides | reverse complement strand
TGTGCTTATACTTTTGAGGTGGAGCATCCAATTGTTTCCACTCTTTTGCTTCCTTTAATAGTATCTAAATTAATTAATAAATACACGTATTGCTAAGCTCTTGCAAAGATGCTAAAACAAAATGCACCCACAAAGTTTTACTATAATGAAAAAACCCCACGAAGATAGGCCTCTCTCTCTCTCTCTCTCTGTGGAGGGGTTTATAGGCCTATGTATCAATGTGTGTGTGTGTGTGTGTGTGTGTGTGTGTGTGTGTGTGTGTGTGTGTGTGTGTGTGTGTGTGTGTGTGTGATGTGTGTGCGTGCGCGTGTGCGCGTGCGTGCGTGCATGCGCGTGCGTGCGTGCGCGTGCCCTTGTAAGGTGAATATCTATGGTGTGTGCGCGCACGTGTTCGGATGCATGCGCAAGAATACTTGAGGAAACGGCATGATAGGAAAATAAAATTAAGTTAAAATTATAAATAGAAAAGAATTGTTTAACGGGCTAACTATGCCAAAAAAAAAAAAAAAAAAGGAAATGCATTTATTTGGTAGGTTTGTACTTTCTAGTCAAGACTCCTCTGTGAAATTCGGGTTGCTCCCACCAAGGATAAACACTTTGCTCCCACCAGAAGACCGCGTCAGCCCTATGCTAGTGTACGTCATAAAACCTAATAATCGTAATTAATGTGTTCAGGTTGGGTTCAGGTTGGGGGTTTTCTCTGGCAAGTATTTTGTTTTCCCTTAATTATATCTTAATTGGAATGAGAACGTTTGTAGTGTTAAGAATTTATTGTCGACAGTTTACGTTTTGAGGCATAAGAGCATTACAGATGAAAAAATGTATGAATTTGCTTTGATAAAAAAATAATGTGTCCAATGTATGTAATTGTGAACGTCAGAAACAAACTCACGTATCATTAACTTTATGATTTGCTCCGTGTTCTGAAAAGAAGAAAATCGTAAAATATACTGGTTTGCTTTTTACATTTAAACATGTATGAATAAATATACAGACAATGAAAATAAAATAGCTTTTTCTGAATGGGGCTTTATGCCGTTTCTTTCCGACACGAAAGGGCGATAATTTTAGGCCCGAACTGCTCATGCCACCTATCGATGAGTCAGGGGCAGATAATTTTCTGTGGCTATATACTATTACTTCATGACAGGCAAGGACGATAATCTTAAGTAGGTGGCGTTCGCATCTCAGGGCACGAGACGGGGGCAAATAATTTTCGGGTGGTTAGACTTAACTTTGGATGGGCATAAACCAAATTATTGTGCTAAAAAGAAACTTAAAGTTCGATATTTAAATTGTACGAAAAAACATTCCTACGCGAGTACAGCTTAAAGGTAAACCAAACAAACTCTGATGTATTGATGGTTTTAATCTGACGAAAATGATTGACTTGGTACATTGTAAAAAAAAATCAAAAAAATCCAGCACGCTATGATAATGGGATCTTGTACGAACATTTCGGAAAGCAGTCGATTTCGTTCATTCAACGAAAAGTGATTGAAATGTCCACATCATTTTCTTGCGTTTCTGCAGTGAGATTAGGAATAGACTGCGATCTAAAACAGAAGTCGTGTTCCATAATTTGAGAACAAACCTAACAAAATATTAACTAAATTACGGTCTAACTGGAATTTGGTTTGTCTACTCAATAAATCAATGTTAATGGAAGAAGGTGGAAATCGTACTTTTTTAAAAAATCGAACCACGAGCAGTAATTTTAATCCCGACACATTGCCCTCCTTTTTACTGGCAAACTATCCTAACGTCTTACTTTAGGGTGTACTTTCGATAATCCTCATGTAAGCTTCTGGACCACATTACAGTGCAGCTAACTATAAAATGGCGATTACCTTCGTCGACTTTTTGCAATTTAGCAACATGCAAACCGCTAAGATTCTTACACGGATAGGCCTTATTATTCAGTCTGAATTTTCTCTTTAAGATTATTCTGTATTTATTTGTAAACCTGTGGCACGCAGGCCTATAGTTATTATAATGGAATGATAATAAATTCATTAACGCGTTACTTTTAATCATGCGACAGTTCTGTACAGATACATTAAACAGATGTGATCGTCTTTTCAAATCTTTAAATTGTTCAATCAAGCCTTTTTATATGCTTATATGAGACTTGCCACAGCATTTAGCTAACCGGAGTTTCAGCAACACCATCAACGCATCAAACCTCGTTTGATCAGGATGTTGAGGCCTGTCCACACACCATCACGGATGCTGCACATTCTAGGCTTCAGTGCACACGCCACAATCACATCCCTGGAGTCACTGAAGGGGCAGGGGAGCGTGATACTGTACTGGAATACAGTGTCATTCCCATTCTATGGGCCAGCCCTGGGCTAGAGTGGGACGCACCCTTAAAAGGTGCCCCGTCTGGACTCCACAGTGCACAGTCACTCTGTTGAGCACTGGCACTCGGCAACACAAGGTCTCCCGATTTTGTAGAGACCAAAAATGACTGTGCTCCCGATTTGTGTGCGTGTGCTACTTACCTGCAATCAGGAGCTACATGTCAGAAACCAAGGGCACCCCAGTACAACACCCAAAAGGCTTGCATCTCGTGGCATTAGTTTAACGAGTCGGGCCACGTACTGGGAACTTACCCACAAATTCAGGCCAGCTGCATCGCCTTTATGCAGACCTTGTATGCCAGGCACTCTGATGCCGAGGAAAGAAAAGCATTGCTTACAAAGCCATCCCCTGTTATAAGGGCGAGACCGAGGAGCGAGGCACCGCAGACGTTACAGTGACAGCTCTGGCCGTGGACACTCAGCAAGGCTGAGGGCTTTGCAGGCTTTCCGAACCTCAGCGAGACGTTTTGGACTGGTGTTCTCAACCGGCGCGTCTGTTCGATCACCACGTCCAACGCCAGCATGAATCAAGCGTCAAGGGGATCGCAAGTCATGGTAGGTCAGGCGAATGCATCGTATGAGAAGCATCCAAGACCGACCGGTGACTGAACCAGGGATGGAGTGAGTGTGGTCATGGCAGAGCGACTCTAAAAAAAGGCACAGCAAAGTCTGCCCCTGTTGCACAGGACTGGGCAAAACACGACCGCGTGATATACTTACCCTGCTGCGTCTTCTGTCGTTGCGTCGCTTGCCCAAGTTTTCAAGGAGTATCCCGGAGGTAAAATCCATGAACGTCTGCAGAATACAGGGAAGCCGTCATTGGTTGATGAAGAGGAGCCAACGCTTTGGACTCTGGCGGATTTGCGATTGTGGAGCCCAGGCGACCAACCCTGGAGCCTGCAAGGTACAGACTAACCGATACCCAGGGGCAGGATGTCCGGCTAGTGTCGCATGGGAATTTCACATGCTTCCTTACGCATCCCGATCCAAACTGGTTTGAGGTAAGGAAGGCGTGGTGCGACTACAGGTTCGCCAAATGCTGTGGGAGCCTTACGGAAGCCAAGTTTGCCTTGAATCAGGCGTTGAAACAAATGTACTTTAGTAGACAAAACATTTTTGTATAATTGGTCTACAAGAACACGTAGCAGGGAAGAACTCAAAACTAGTGCACGGCTACTAACTACAGGGTCGATTTATGATTTATAAACGGTTCACTTTGCAAATATATCTATTTACGGAAATAGGAATTACGTCGATACATTTTACGTAAACAAATATTTATGTCGTTATGAAAGTACGACCAAAAAGCAAGACGTTCCAGTTTACCTGTCTTACATTCAGCAATAATGTGTCAGCAATTTTTTTTGGTGCAACATAGCATTTCTGTTGGAATCGATATTTCAACCATTTGATTAAATATTGCAGTATTGAATATAATTGTGCTTAATTTGCATTACTGTAAATATCGGCTTTGATCCATAAAAACAAATCCACCAGTGTCTGTTTCTGTCACAACTTTGCTGGTTACCTTATAATCTTATGCTGCCCTGCCATGTCCTGTTTATAGCCCTGCCCACCATTAACTATGCCCCGTCCCTTAATGCATATTATCTTCTTCGCTCAGACAGATTTCTGTCATATGAGCCCTAGATGCCCTTAATGTTATCAACAACGCTTTCCAAAATCTTCGATACACATCACATTCTCAGAACGTGTTTGCAATTCCGTACTTCACAAAAAGTGTAATAGGGACCAAGAAGACTGATACAGTGGAACCTCCCTTATAAGACCTTCACAAATCCTCTAAAATGAGGTCTTATATGGGGTCTTACAAGGGAGGTACTTTTAATACGTACAAAGAAGGGCAATGTCTCAGAAAAGTAGGTCTTATATGGGAGGGAGTCTTATAACGGGAGGTCTTATAAGGGAGGTTCCACTGTATATCCATGGCTGAAGAGTATTCTACATATATCAATTTATATTATCACTTTATCATTTAAATAAGACATCGTTGTTTTTATCAGTGAGGTAAAAACTTAATTCAATCGTGTTAAGTTTGCTCTATTTTGTTTTGTATGCGACACTTGGCATGGCTTAAGTATAAAAACACTGTATTTGGATTTAAAACATTTACGTTTTATATCATGACCGAGTGCTCAAATGCGTTTTTCAAGGCTAAAAGATAATACTCTACGTATTAATTTATTATAAACAAAAACATACAACAAAAATGATTTAGGCGCTGCATTTGCGGTGACGCGTTCTCCGAGGGAGAGCAGCCCGAATTTCACAGAGATAAGTTTCTGTGACTAGAATATACCAAATACCAAATTCAAGCGATTTGGGTATAAAGTAAGTTTTGATATGTGCGAGCGTGTGTGTTTGCATGAATGAGTGTGTTATTGTTCTTGGACTTTCACTTGAAAAGTGTGTGTGTGTGTGTGTGTGTGTGTGTGTGTGTGTGTGTGTGTGTATGTGTATGTGTGTGTGTGTGTGTGTGTGTATGTGTGTGTGTGTGTGTGTATGTGTGTATGTGTGTGTGTGTGTATGTGTGTGTGTATGTGTGCGTGTGTGTGCGTGCGTGTGTGTATGTGTGTGTGTGTGTGTGGGGGGGGGTTGTGTGTGTGTGTGTGTGTGTGTGTGCGTGTGTGTGTGTACCAGCATGTGTGCGCGCACGAGTATGTGTAAATGGACATGTGTATACATATCAAAAAGTTTAAAGCCTGTATAATCCAGGTTAACTAGAAACTGTATACAATAATTATGTTTCGTAAAAAACATTACCTTTGCCTTTGCAATCCATATTGGTCACATTGGAGACTTAAACGAAAAAAGGTTAAAAATATGACATTCCCCAATATTGGTTACCATGGTAACAACAACCACGCAAGGCAGTCATAATCCATGTAACAACATTAGCATCAAGCAGTAAGAACAGCATTATCTTAATACAAGATTTGCGTAGTCGTAACTTAATGATAAATTAACACAAACTAGCATTCGTAAAAAAAAGAATAACTAAAGCCCCTTCATAGGTCGACCCCCCCCCCCCCCCCCCACACCCACCCACACACACACACACACACGTACCCCAATTTAATCTATACATCTCATAATGTGGGTATGTCCAAAAAGACATTTCTGGAGCAAAGTTTCTCCTCGTATCCGTCAAAACATATTTTATGCCAAAAAATAAACATGTAAACCCAGAGAAAACAATCTATAATCTGCCTATACTGATACATGCATATAATCACTTTTAACACACACACAACAGCCTAAAGAAACACGCATACACGATCTTAAATCCCAATAAAACTTAGCGTGCAACACGCACGCACACGCACCCCTCCCCCCTCTCTCTCTCTCTCTCTCTAAACACATGAACTCGTGCACACACGAACACAGACAACAGACACACAAAGTGCGCTAAAACAAACCCCACCAAAAACTTGATAATTTAAAACATTCGCAGTGTGCATCATTCAATGACTATGCATCACATACCCTTGTCAAAAAAAGAAACATCACAAAGGGCAATAACTTTAGGAAGCAACCCGAGCTCTGTACACCATAAACATAGGCACAAAAACAAACAAATCACAAAGGGCAATAATATTAGGAACCAACCCAAGCGCCGTACACCATAAACATAGGCAAAAAAGAAACAAAGCACAAAGAGCAATAACTTTGGGAAGCAACACAAGCTCTGTATATCATAAACATAGGAAAGACCGTTTGAACAGTGCTATATAATAAAATTAATTATCGATACACATTCAAGGGTGAAACCTGCATAAAATGAAAAGCAGGAAGACCTAGATTCCGGCGGGCCGCCGTGGTGGGGTCATGGGGCGGAGTCGTTTGTCGGGGTCTGGAGG
This sequence comes from Phymorhynchus buccinoides, assembly GCA_017654935.2. NCBI lineage: Eukaryota > Metazoa > Mollusca > Gastropoda > Neogastropoda > Raphitomidae > Phymorhynchus > Phymorhynchus buccinoides. The sequence goes on along the minus strand of CM065695.1, from coordinate 34,886,294 downwards.
CGAAGACCCCGCAGCTGAAGGTATTTTGGGGTACATATTTGCTAATAAAATAAGAGCATTTAGAGCCAGCTTTCATTTTGTAAACAATAAAACAAGGTTTATCCCTCATTCCAGTGTAATTATTCAAGTATTGCAAATTCCTGATTTCAGGAAAAATAACAAAGCCAACAGCCTGATTCCTGCTTTTCCTGCCATGTGGTTTCATCCATGCACATTCCATGAAAGGACAATCTGTCAATGGAGAAATCTCCTCGATTTACTGTAAGCATCTTTCTATTAAAGGGACAGCACTAACGTAATGCAAACCTCCGCCAAGAAGCCACAACATTAACTACATTTTATTCCGGTTATAACGTGTAAGCAGACAGCGTGATAAAAAAAAAAGTAGGCCTAAAAAGGAGGCCTAATCTGTTAAACGAAACCCGACAGTAACATGAGAAATGGTCACAATGCTCGTTAACATTTGTCACTCTTTCCCCATGGCAACACAGTAATAGCCAGGGCCTGTATTCACGTTGAGATAGCATGAGACTTAGCATCATGCTAACTTAGAAGCTCTTCCAAAAATCCCATTAAATCCTACAGGACATTGGAAGAGCTAAGTTAGCATCATGCTAAGTCTTATGCTATCTCAACGTGAATACAGGCCCTGGTATACAATTACTTGCACATCACTGTGTTGCCATTGGGAAAGAGTGAAACAAATTTACGTGTACTGAAATCATTACTGAATTCTCTCAATCGAAAAAAAAGTATTTTTCAAGGTTCGATTATTTTTCAAAATTTGTCTTGCTGTAGGGTTAGGGTTAGGGTTAGGGTTGTGAACAAATAATTCAGTTACAATTCACTATTTGCATATAAAAACATCTTAACCATCTTCAAACACATAGGTCCCTATTTAATTCCTCATGTGAGAGCAGCCCGAATTTCACACAGACGAGTCTCTGTGGCTAGAATAATGCCAAACACCAAACTCACAAAATAGCAATAATCAAATTTCTTCCCCAACAGAAAGATAATGTTTGACCAACAAAGAATTCAGCAAATTGCCGTTTTTTATCAGTCAGATACTTATCTCCCTTAAATACCCACCACGTCACGTGTCAAAATCACGGTTTTCACGTGCTTTCCCTCTTATAGCTGGTAAAAAATCTTAAGAGATCTTCAAAGCAACAGAGGGAATGTGACACGTGACGTGGCCAGGGTCTGTAAGGGCCAGCCATACGTCAGCTAAAATCGCACGACTGCACGATACGATTCGATCACGTGATCTCGAAGCGCGAATCACATTTGTTCTTGGAGAACACGTGACCGAATCGTATCGGTCAGTCGTACGATTTTAGTGGACGTGTGGCTGGCCCTTTTACAGGAAGAAATGCGATTCTTGCCCAGCAAAATCAATCACAAAATATTCAGCAGAAACAACAAAATCACATAGAAAAAAACACAAAAAACGCCCAAGGTGACATGAATGTGATTAGGAACAGGGCATTAAGGAAATGACGTAAAATCAGAAATGTATCGTGAACACACTGTATCCCCAAGGCCGGGTTCACATCAGACGCGCAAGTTCCGTACGGAAAACCCTAAATAAGTGGAAGAAAGAAGGTTCAAAGTTCACGCATATAGGGGAAGTTCGGACACGTGCGCAAATCTTTGCCCTTCTTTGATTCACTTATTTATGGATTGCGCGCGGGTTTCCGCATGGAATATCCGCTTATGTGTGTACACGGCCTAATCATCAGACATTCAGGAACATAGAAGAGACGTTCATCACGAACACGGCGAATTGACGATCAGGATCACGGCGAATTGATGATCAGGATCACGGCGAATTGACGATCAGGAACACGGCGAATTGACGATCAGGATCACGGCGAATTGACGATTAGGATCACGGCGATTTGATGATCAGGATCACGGCGAATTCATGATCAGGATCACGGCGAATTGATAATCAGGAACACGGCGAATTGACGATCAGTGGAAGACAGCAGGTTCTGTACAAGGTCCTCCTGGAGGAGGACTGTGGAGGAGGAGATGAGGGCAGCTGCAGGAAAGGCCTGGAATGACCTTGGCTGGCTTTCTCAAGACCGTCATGGTTGGAGGGCCTCTGTTGGTGCCTCATGCTCCGCCGGGGGCGAAGAGGACTAACGTACTTCTCGGAGTTGTGGCGGGACCAGGTAGCGATTGTTTGGGTCTTAATTCTTTCCCTGCGAATCAAAAGGCTAGTCTTAGTCAAAGGTGTATTTTGATAGGCCTAATATCAACACTTCTTATTTGCCTAACTTGTCAAAATGTTAATAAAACATTTTCACACACACACACACACATACCAAAATGAAATATGATTCACTTATGAGATACTTGTTTTACATATGAAACACTTGTTTCACATGAAAACATATACTAAGGTACTATCAGCCACACGTGAAAACCAAACATACTAGCTACTATCTACCACTGGTTTTCTTCTTTCAATTAGTAATACCCAACACAGAATGTTATTTTCTTTCTAAATTTTTCTTCGTCGAAGGTCAATATTTCGTACACAATCATGCATACTACAATAGTGAATACAATGTTTTCTCCAAGCATATAACCGTCTTTAAAAAAAAGACAATGTTTTAAAGATCCCGCTATTTAAGAGTTTGCTTCTAATGCTAGATGTAATATGGACTTTGGAGCACAATTCTACCACTTCATATTACCGTTCATTCCTACAGTGGTTTGAGGAAGCAGTGCCCGTAGTCGAGTACCACACACCTTGGTGTGAGGAAGCAGTGCCCGTAGTCGAGTACCACACACCTTGGTGTGAGGAAGCAGTGCCCGTAGTCGAGTACCACACACCTTGGTGTGAGGAAGCAGTGCCCGTAGTCGAGTACCACACACCTTGGTGTGAGGAAGCAGTGCCCGTAGTCGAGTGCAGCTAATGTGTAGCCCAATCCACTGGGAGATGAATGTGAAGATGGCAGAGCAGTCTGATCATCGCACGGACCACGCCATCGCAGTGTGAGCAGGGTTATCTGCCCAGTGTCTTCGCTACCGAAGATTGCTTGGCGTCACATGTCTCTTGTTCCTGGTGGTGGTGTTCCAGGCCCACAACACCCTTGGTCACCTCCAATGATCGAGGCTTCTTCAGGTCACTGTGGCCCATTAAAATAGTAGGCCTCTGTGTGTGTGTGTGGGGGGGGGGGTGTAGGGGGGTTGTTTGCTTGTTCTTAAGACCTTGTATAAATGCCTTGTTAAACGATTAGATAAACTAAACCGGAACTCCAGACACACGAATGCGCCATTTCCATGCATCGTGCCAACGACTGGATCAACTACATCAACGTCAATAGCCTGAACACAAAACCTATCATCCAACTACATCAAAGTCCATGGCCTGAACACAAAACCTATCATCCAACATCATAGTCAAACGCAAAACCTATCCCACTACATCAAAGTCAATGGCCTGAACCCAAAACCTATGATCCAACTACATCAAAGTCAATGGCCTGAACCCAAAACCTATTATCCAACTACATCAAAGTCCATGGCCTGAACCCAAAACCTATTATCCAAAAGTCCATGGCCTGAACACAAAACCTATTATCCAACTACATCAAAGTCAATGGCCTGAACCCAAAACCTATTATCCAACTACATCAAAGTCAATGGCCTGAACCCAAAACCTATCATCCAACTACATCAAAGTCCATGGCCTGAACCCAAAGCCTATTATCCAACTACATCAAAGTCCATGGCCTGAACCCAAAACCTATCATCCAACTACAAAGTCCATGGCCTAACACAAAACCTAACATCCAACATCAAAGTCAATGGCCTGAACCCAAAACCTACCATCCAACTACATCAAAGTCCATGGCCTGAACACAAAACCTATTATCCAACTACATCAAAGTCAATGGCCTGAACCCAAAACCTATCATCCAACTACATCAAAGTCAATGGCCTGAACCCAAAACCTATTATCCAACTACATCAAAGTCAATGGCCTGAACACAAAACCTATCATCCAACTACATCAAAGTCCATGGCCTGAACCCAAAACCTATTATCCAACTACATCAAAGTCAATGGCCTGAACCCAAAACCTCTCATCCAACTACATCAAAGTCCATGGCCTGAACCCAAAGCCTATTATCCAACTACATCAAAGTCCATGGCCTGAACCCAAAACCTATCATCCAACTACAAAGTCCATGGCCTAACACAAAACCTAACATCCAACATCAAAGTCAATGGCCTGAACCCAAAACCTACCATCCAACTACATCAAAGTCCATGGCCTGAACACAAAACCTATTATCCAACTACATCAAAGTCAATGGCCTGAACCCAAAACCTACCATCCAACTACATCAAAGTCCATGGCCTGAACACAAAACCTATTATCCAACTACATCAAAGTCAATGGCCTGAACCCAAAACCTATTATCCAACTACATCAAAGTCCATGGCCTGAACCCAAAACCTATTATCCAACTACATCAAAGTCCATGGCCTGAACCCAAAACCTATCATCCAACTACATCAAAGTCCATGGCCTGAACCCAAAACCTATTATCCAACTACATCAAAGTCCATGGCCTGAACACAAAACCTATCATCAAACTACATCAAAGTCCATGGCCTGAACCCAAAACCTATTATCCAACTACATCAAAGTCCATGGCCTGAACCCAAAACCTATTATCCAACTACATCAAAGTCCATGGCCTGAACACAAAACCTATCATCAAACTACATCAAAGTCCATGGCCTGAACCCAAAACCTATTATCCAACTACATCAAAGTCCATGGCCTGAACACAAAACCTATCATCAAACTACATCAAAGTCCATGGCCTGAACCCAAAACCTATTATCCAACTACATCAAAGTCCATGGCCTGAACCCAAAACCTATTATCCAACTACATCAAAGTCCATGGCCTGAACCCAAAACCTATTATCCAACTACATCAAAGTCCATGGCCTGAACCCAAAACCTATTATCCAACTACATCAAAGTCAATGGCCTGAACCCAAAACCTATTATCCAACTACATCAAAGTCCATGGCCTGAACCCAAAACCTATTATCCAACTACATCAAAGTCAATGGCCTGAACCCAAAACCTATTATCCAACTACATCAAAGTCCATGGCCTGAACACAAAACCTATCATCCAACTACATCAAAGTCCATGGCCTGAACACAAAACCTATCATCCAACTACATCAAAGTCCATGGCCTGAACACAAAACATTATCCAACTACATCAAAGTCCATGGCCTGAACACAAAACCTATCATCCAACTACATCAAAGTCCATGGCCTGAACCCAAAGCCTATTATCCAACTACATCAAAGTCCATGGCCTGAACACAAAACCTATTATCCAACTACATCAAAGTCCATGGCCTGAACACAAAACCTATCATCCAACTACATCAAAGTCCATGGCCTGAACCCAAAACCTAACATCCAACATCAAAGTCAATGGCCTGAGCCCAAAACCTATCATCCAACTACATCAAAGTCCATGGCCTGAACCCAAAACCTATTATCCAACTACATCAAAGTCCATGGCCTGAACCCAAAACCTAACATCCAACATCAAAGTCAATGGCCTGAGCCCAAAACCTATCATCCAACTACATCAAAGTCCATGGCCTGAACCCAAAACCTATCATCCAACTACATCAAAGTCCATGGCCTGAACCCAAAACCTATCATCCAACTACATCAAAGTCCATGGCCTGAACCCAAAACCTATCATCCAACATCAAAGTCAATGGCCTGAGCCCAAAACCTATCATCCAACTACATCAAAGTCCATGGCCTGAACCCAAAACCTATCATCCAACTACATCAAAGTCCATGGCCTGAACACAAAACCTAACATCCAACATCAACGTCAATGGCCTGAACCCAAAACCTATCATCAGAAAACGACATACCACAACAAAAGAAAAACACAAAAAAACAATGTGCCTACACATAGCATCTCTTACATTTGCACCTATCTGTATATCAATGCTAAGATAAATTGCAGCTTGGATAGCAGCCAGCATAGTAGCACAATAGCATAGTAGCACAACTCGGGCTAATGAATGCTTCGAAAGCTTTGATTCCAGAAGGAAACTACGGCACTACCAGAGACTATGCTTATTTATCTAGTCTCCTCTTCACAGAATGCCATGTTTTGACAAAAGTCGATTCATATACATATCTAGTTACTGAAAACATGGAAATACCAGAAACAACGTGCACTTAGTTCTCCAGTCTATTCAAATGCATTTGTTGTCATTCATGTTTTTATGAAATACACATTGCCTATAGTTATTGACAGAATTGAAGATGCTTGGGAGCATTGTTGAGTCAGTCGTTACGAATGTGAAACCCAATTTATGGTAGCAGTCACATTGCAGTTTGGGACAGTTCCAGAGCTCATCCTGGAGAATGAAACAAACCAACGCTTGTAGATTGTATCCAGAAAAAACAATACTACAAATTGTTAGTACTGTTTGTCTGAACATAATCCACAAGCCCCAGCCTTTCTTCAATGTGTTTCAAATATGCTTGATACTAAAGGTATTTCCACAGACTATGTTTGGACATAACATTGAACAGATCAAGCTCAGTTTAGTATCATGCCTTTTAACAAAAAGCCACGACACTGAACAAAGCACCAAGGCATTGTTTTCCTCAGACAAAAAACCGCAAGCATGAATCTTCAATATCATACAATCGACAGCCATAACATTGAAGATGGTAGGTCTACCACAAACATGAATCCGTCTTCAGTACTGCACCTTCATAACAGAAATACAACACTGAAGGCAGATTGTCGGACACTTTTCTTTGCACAATAATCACTCGGACATAACGCTCTTCGATATAATGCCTTTGAAAGCCACGATATCAAAGATGGTACCACGGGGTATTTTTCTCACAAAAAAATAACCCACAAGAATATGACTTTCTTCAACATCGTGACTTTGTAAGCTACTATGTTGAAAAGTGTCACAGCGTATTTTGTTCGTACACAATGTGCAAAGACGAATATTTCTTCAATATCATGCATATGAAGTCATGATACTGAACATAGTTCCTCTGGGGTAATTTATATTAACTGCAAACAAGAATCGTCTTCAACATCACGCCTTTATAAAGCCATGGTGCTGAAAATGATTCCAAAGTGCAATTTCTTCGTGCATTAGCTGCAAGGACTAGTCTTTCTTCAATATCACGCCTTACAAGACCTGATACTGAAGACAGTTTTACGTCCTGTTTACATTAGATATGATATAAGATTGAATCTTCAATATCACGCTTTTACAAACAAAATATTGAAGTTTCACAAGTTATTGTTCATCGTAGATCATGTCTCCAATATCATGATTTTCAAAACCACGATATTGAACACAGTTCTATACAGTATCATGAATGAACCATCAAACGATTCCATTGCCATACCAGCCTCTCTTAGTCTCTGTACCACAAGGGACGGTCAAGGAATACCAGTTAAGTACCAAGATCCACACCAGGAATAAAACTTCTCTGATGTGATTCCTCCGGCATTAACTCTTCCTCTACCCTTGTTTTACAGATTCATCAGATTATATGAAAACCACAGCATGTAAAGTGTTACACAGGACACACTGTTGTATCATTTATACACCACGGTTCTAGTAAGTTTATTAGCATGGAAACACAAAGGTCCCATCCCAACAAAACAAAGTGACGAGCATTTTTTGAATTATCACGGAACCGTATAAAATGTCTGTCTGCAGCTTTTGTCAGCACGGAAACTGCAAGTGTCCGTTCCGACAAACATCACCTGATGCAAGTACACCATTGCTCTCCATACAGAAGAACTATAGTGTTTCAAATGCATGGTACCATGGAGACATCTATAGTTAGTTCCCAACAGCATAAAGTCGGGTTCCGCATTCGAAAAGTAACTCATCGTCCCGTACATCTTCAATCTAGCAGTTTGTAAATTTATAAGCAATTTTAAACAGTAAACACAAGTGTCACTGCTTTTAACGAATCCTCTTTCTATTGCCCTATTAAGATGCCCTCCCACTATCAGAAAAGCATAAGATCACCTATAGGCATCCTAATTTCTGAAATCGAATCCTATTCGACGACACCGCACCAAAAATACTTCACACATCCACTCAAAACTTCAAACAGTTCTATAAACTTGGAGAACAAAACATTACAGGACCTCAGCAAAACGCAAATGATGATCCAAAAGGTGAAGATCTTAGCTTTCAAGGTAAAGCACTTATCGGCATAAAGTAGCTTGCAAAACCAGTTTGCGATAGAACAGTGCATGAAGAATACTTTGCGAGTAATTTTGAACACGAATCTCAATGCCAACCTAACTGAATGGGCCAGACACACACAAAGAACAAAACCAGGGAATGCGAGTAGCTTAAAATATTCATGACTAAATAATACGTGTCTTTAAGTTATTGGTTAAAACGTGGGGTATGTATGTGTGTGGGGGGGGAGAAAGAACGGGGGGAGGGGGTGAGGGTGGGGGGTCAGAACCTGGGGGAGGGGAGTGGGTTGTGTGGGTCAAAACCTGAAGAAACCTCATTTATAGAGGTCACCGTACACATGCGACTCTGCAATCAGATTTAACTTTCATTTATATTTTCATTTGGTTCCCAACCCCTTTTTTTTTTTTAAATCTTCCACCCTAACATTCAGAAAAACATAAATGTACTTTGAAATGCATTGTGCGTGTTACAAATGAGTCGACTGAAACGAAAATAACGTATAAATATGAACACAAAGCACAGCAATGCTTCTGCATACAACAGCTAAAATATTTTTCAGACAATCCAATTCTTCAACTCTACCATGTCATTTGGCCACCGGCCCTTTTCTTTCTGTGCTCCAACCATCCAGAAATCTCTCCATCAGAAATACAGTCTAATTCAAAATCTGGCAAACAATTTCCTATTCAAATTATATATTTGGATCCCATCCCATCCCTTTAATTGAACTCATGTCTTCTTTCGCAGTTATGAAGTCTAATAGATGTGTGTGTGTGCGTCAGTCTGTGCGTATGTGCGCATGTTATGTAGAGAGAATGTTAAGGGTTCTTTGAAAAAAATATTTTGTTAAAGTTGTTTCTCTAGACTATTGCATGTTGATGTACTAATGAGCTGATGCTTGCATTTTTTACATGTAGCGTTTGTGCACTGCGTGTTTGGTGCATATTTATATATCATTTTTAATTAAACATTATGCCAAACGCAGAGATTATTATAATTTCAGGTGCTACGCTATATAATCATTACGATTATTAAATGCAGGGATCTTTATGACAAACATATCATTTCTACCATTTTCTGAGGATACATACTGTAAAACAAAAGCGTGAGATTTATGAATGGAAAGGGTACATTAACCACACAACACTTAAATTGCTGCACAGTAACTCATAATATGTAATCATTAATAGTCACTGGGACTTTCAATGTTCTTATAGTGAGATGGAATTTTCTACGAAGGTTTTCTATTGCGTACAAAAGTACGTAAATAATGAGCCCCAAAAACAAAGGCCACGCCCATGTCACACAACTGAGGCAAACAAATGAAAAAATCGATTATACTTACTTTTTAAAATGTCCAGCATATTATACAGTTGACAGCAGGGTTTACGGCTGCTTAGTCCACCATCACTCGATAGCTTCGTTTCTGTTGGTGTTGGGACTTCATGTGGGAAAGATTAGCATGCTGAACATCTTTGGTCGTGGGTCGTTCATTTGTTTCGGAGATCAATTTGCGTCGTTTTAACCTGCCACTGAAGAAAAAAACCCCAAGACAAAACAGTATATCAAGTCCAGAGCAATCCATCACGAAATTGTTGGTAAGGGTTATTGGTTGTGAAGAAAGGCTTGGATATTCAATCATTTCAATATTAATATATCAAGTTCAATTCTAAACAATAATGATGTGGGGTTCCAATAGTCAAATCTTATTAACCTTGTCAAATCGATGAAATAACATGACAGTATCAAGCTAAGCCTGCCAAACAAATAACGTCAACACTTTCACTAATTAAATTATACCTGCATAGCTTTGAATTACATCGTGTGTGTACCTTAATGCAAATCAAAAAATTACAATTTGGCTACATTTGTATTATGAAAAATAAAGCGATTTACAACAAAGTTTTAAGCATCAAAGTGAAAGGTCACTTACAGTAGAAACTTTTGCAAAAGCCAAGATGGACCTGGTATGGCTCATGGTGACTGGATGCTGGCAGGACAGGCCTGGTAGCAGGGACAGTTCATGTAGATCTATGTGGTCCATGTTGTGGGGCAGGGTATCAGTGGTTCTGATGTTCTTTGTGGTGACTGGATGCTGGTACGACAGACCTGGTAGCGGGGACAGGTCGTGTAGATCTGTGTGGTCCATGTTGTGGGGCAGGATGTCAGTGGTTCTGATGTTCTTTGTGGTGACTGGATGCTGGTACGACAGGCCTGGTAGCAAGGACAGTTCGTGTAGATCTGTGTGGTCCATGTTGTGGGGCAGGATGTCAGTGGTTATGATGTTCTTTGTGGTGACTGGATGCTGGTACGACAGACCTGGTAGCGGGGACAGGTCGTGTAGATCTGTGTGGTCCATGTTGTGGGGCAGGATTTCAGTGGTTATGATGTTCTTTGTGGTGACTGGATGCAGGTAGTGCAGGCCTGGTAGCGGGGACAGGTCATGTAGATCGCTGTGGTCCATGTTCTAGGGCAGGATGTCAGTGGTTCTGGGGCATGATGTCAGTGGTTCTGATGTTCTTTGTGGTGACTGGATGCCGGCAGGATAGGCCTGGTAGCGGGTACAGTTCGTTCAGATCTCTGTGGTCCATGTTCAGGGGTGGGGTGTCAGTGGCTATGATGTTCTTTGTGGTGACTCTGGAAGCTGGTAGGGCAGGGCTGGTAGCGGGGACAGGTCGTGTATATCTCTGGTCCATGTTATGGGGCAGGATGTCAGTGGATATAATGTTCAGCTTCTTTGGTGCAGGCCCAGAAAAGGCGAGGACAACTGTCGTCGGCGTTGTGCATCTGAAATGATAGAACAACAATGTTACTGCAAGTCTGGAAAGAGGCTGTAGTGCGACCTACTTTATAAAATGGGTTAATACCCGTTGTTTTTATTTCCTTCTCCACTATAAACAAAATTTTAGCCCAGCCCACCGGATTAGCAGCTGCCCCCTCTGCTATCTGAATCATTGTCGGAA
>CM065695.1:34868525-34874541 GCA_017654935.2 Phymorhynchus buccinoides | reverse complement strand
TATTATTATTATAATTTATATAGCGCTTATTCTCCTTATGGGGCTCTAAGCGCTTCACAAAGAAGTTACAAAATCTGAGCACAAATTTTAAAACACACACACACACACACACACACACACACACGCACACGCACACGCGCACACACACACACACACACACACACACACACACGTACACACACACACACACACACACACACACACACACGTACACACACACAGCGCACTTATCATAAGGAACAACCTTAAAAAAGGTACATTTTTAATCTCTGGCATGGAAATACATGAGGCCATGGGATGTGCACTCATTTCGGCCCAAGGTATTTTTGGTCATTTCGGCCCAAGGCAATAGTCATTTCGGCCCAAAGCAATAGTCATTTCGGCCCAAGGCAATAGTCATTTCGGCCCAAAGCAATAGTCATTTCGGCCCAAGGTATTTTTGGTCATTTCGGCCCAAGGCAAGAGTCATTTCGGCCCAAAGCAATAGTCATTTCGGCCCAAGGCAATAGTCATTTCGGTCCAAAGCAATAGTCATTTCGGCCCAAGGTATTTTTGGTCATTTCGGCCGAAGGCAAGAGTCATTTCGGCCCAAAGCAATAGTCATTTCGGCCCAAGGCAATAGTCATTTCGGCCAAAGGCAATAGTCATTTCGGCCCAAGGTATTTTTGGTCATTTCGGCCCAAGGCAAGGGTCATTTCGGCCCAAGGCAATAGTCATTTTGGCCCAAGGCTATAGTCATTTCGGTCCAAGGCAATAGTCATTTCGGCCCAATGCTATAGTCATTTCGGACCAGGGAAATAGTCATTTCGGTCCAATGCTATAGTCATTTAGGCCCAGGGAAATAGTCATTTCGGTCCAATGCTATAGTCATTTCGGCCCAGGGAAATAGTCATTTCGGCCCGGGACAACAGTCATTTCGGCCCAGGGCAATAGTCATTTCGGTCCAAGGCAATAGTCATTTCGGCCCAATGCTATAGTCATTTAGGCCCAAGGCAATAGTAATTTCGGCCCAGGGCAATAGTAATTTCGGCCCAAGGCAATAGTCATTTCGGTTCAAAGCAATAGTCATTTCGGTCCAAGGCAATAGTCATTTCGGCCCAAGGCAATAGTTATTTCGGCCCAATGCTGTTGTCATTTCGGTCCAAGGCAATAGTCATTTTGGCCCAGGCAAATAGTAATTTCGGCCCAAGGCAATAGTCATTTCAGCCCAGGGCAATAGTCATTGCTGCCCAAGGTAGGTAAAAAAGAGTGGCGTGAAACTGAAAGACATTTTCCCAAGCTTGGGATGAACGCTTACCTTGGTGATCATTTTGCATTGCCTAAAGGTATGGTCTGGTAAGAAAGATAATGACTATTTGTGACAGAAGTAGTAAAATATTACTATATATCGTAACATCATTAATTTTAAACCTGCGACCGGACTATGAAAGAGGAGAGGCGCTGAGCGCGCGCATATGCTCGCATCTACGCCCTGAACTTTGACGATGCTAACTCCAGCATTACGACAGGCACCTTCAAGACTCGGATCCCGTCCGAAGTGTTCCCGCAGCCGACAGCGTACCCGCGGTTCAGGGTACGCGACGTGTTCCAGGAATCATCTACGACGTCTGCCACGTCACGAACTCCTGTCCCATTTCCACGACCTTTCATCATCATCATCATCATCATCTCAACAGGAAGACTTCGTCTTCAGGAAGACCGTCCATAAGGGTATTTGACCAATTGGACGATAATCTCATCTTCTGCAGCAGCGCGCACCGCATTTGAATCACAGCTGGCGAGAGAGACGGTTCGCCCTTCTTTGTCACGGTTTCCTGTTGTGCGAGCCACCGCGAGGCAGCGCTTTTCTGACGAGCAAGACCCGATCCCTGGGATCGGTTGTTTTCCCTTTAAGTGCTTCTAACTTGACCATAATGCCCACAATCCAACAACTCAGGGAGACCCCCCTAGTGCACGACTCAACTCAATACTTGCCAGGGATCACAAATCAAAGTAACAATTAGTATCGATGCGTGTTATGCTCAGTGTTCATCTGTGTTCTACCGAGGACCCAGCATGTTTGACAATCCTGTGACAGGCAGCACACGCCTTGTTGCTTTTGACTCGCTGACAGGTTATACACACATGCGGGTCTGCTTCCTTTGGTCTCCCTTCCCCAAGACCCAAACAACATGGGCGACAGCAGACCAAATGCGGTACACAACGAACGCCAGTCGGTGTGAAAGACATGGCAGCAGGTGTGGAAAAAACCACAGAATGACACAAAACATATGCTTTGTATTAGCCAGGACACAAGATGTACACCGAGCCTTAGACCACGGTGATGTCTATGATGTGGGCCAAGATGTCTGTTGATGTGGGCTGAGATGACTATTGATGTGAGCCGAGATGACTATTGATGTGGGCTGAAATGCTTATTGCCGTGGGCCAAAATGACTATTGCTTTGGGCCGAAATGACTATAGCCTTGATTTGGGCCGAAATGACTATTGCCTTGGGCCGAAATGACTATTGCCTTGGGCCGAAATGACTATTGCCTTGGGCCGAAATGACTATTGCCTTGGGCCGAAATGACTATAGCCTTGGGCCGAAATGACTATTGTCTTGGGCCGAAATGACTATAGCCTTGGGCCGAAATGACTATAGCCTTGGGCCGAAATGACTATAGCCTTGGGCCGAAATGACTATAGCCTTGGGCCGAAATGACTATAGCCTTGGGCCGAAATGACTATAGCCTTGGGCCGAAATGACTATAGCCTTGGGCCGAAATGACTATTGCCTTGGGCCGAAATGACTATAGCCTTGGGCCGAAATGACTATTGTCCTTGGGCCGAAATGACTATAGCCTTGGGCCGAAATGACTATTGCCTTGGGCCGAAATGACTATAGCCTTGGGCCGAAATGACTATAGCCTTGGGCCGAAATGACTATTGCCTTGGGCCGAAATGACTATAACCTTGGGCCGAAATGACTATAGCCTTGGGCCGAAATGACTATAGCCTTGGGCCGAAATGACTATAGCCTTGGGCCGAAATGACTATTGCCTTGGGCCGAAATGACTATTGCCTTGGGCCGAAATGACTATAGCCTTGGGCCGAAATGACTATAGCCTTGGGCCGAAATGACTATAGCCTTGGGCCGAAATGACTATAGCCTTGGGCCGAAATGACTATAGCCTTGGGCCGAAATGACTATAGCCTTGGGCCGAAATGACTATAGCCTTGGGCCGAAATGACTATAGCCTTGGGCCGAAATGACTATAGCCTTGGGCCGAAATGACTATAGCCTTGGGCCGAAATGACTATAGCCTTGGGCCGAAATGACTATAGCCTTGGGCCGAAATGACTATAGGGGCCGAAATGACTATTGTCTTGGGCCGCAATGAATGGGCCAAAGTGAAAACGGGCCGAAGTGAAAACGGGCCGAAGTGAAAACGGGCCGAAGTGAAAACGGGCCGAAGTGAAAACGGGCCGAAGTGAAAACGGGCCGAAGTGAAAACGGGCCGAAGTGAAAACGGGCCGAAGTGAAAACGGACCGAAGTGAAAACGGGCCGAAGTGAAAACGGGCCGAAGTGAAAACGGGCCGAAGTGAATGGCAACGGGTCATGGATGTTCCCCTCTTTTTCTTTCGTTCTCATTTTTATTCTTATTTTTCTAGGGGGAAGGGGGGTCCGGAACTCCTGGAACCCCCCTCCCTCGATCCGCCTCGGCCAGGTATGACGAATGTTAGATGTGTCATGGTTGCATTTGTTCGGTGTTTTTTTCTTCTGTTTAATTGTCTTTTGTTGGTTTTAGTTTTTGTTCAGTTCTGTCTGTTTGCTTCATTATCTAAGACGCTCATCCATATCTATCACCCCCCCCCCCCCCCCCCCCACACACACACACACACACACACACACACACACACAACAACAAAAACAACAAAAATGCTTTACATAATGGCATTGTCTTACAAAAGTTAGTCTACATGGAGGCAAAGTGATACATTGTAGTGTTTTAAAAAAGGGTAATGTACATCAACTTCGTAAAGAAAAAAGAAAGAAAACAAGTGCAACGCCGAGCTACTCCGAAATCGGGATGTGTCGCGGGTTGTACACATGCATAAAAACGCATCAAAACAGCACGTAACTACATAAAAACGCATCAAAACAGCACGTAACTGAATAGTTTTTTTTATATATAGCCTTGGGGTTCGGACCCGTGATTTGAGCGCGCGCGATCATGCGCACACGAGCGCACAGAAACATTCATGACAACTGTGTTATAGACCATTCATCAAGAAATGTGAAAAAAACTGCATTAAAATACATGCAAAACTTCGCGAGATATTAGCGATTATGTGTTTCGGGGTTTGAACCCCGTAACTGGCGCGACCTTGACCTTAATGTAAAACTAAATACATCAGTGGATAGCTTGCTCTGGGCAAACTAGTATACCAAATTTGATGATGATAGACTGAATAGTTTTTGAGAAAAAAACGACGAATAGCCGGACGGACGAAGAGCCGGACGGACGGACGGACGGACGGACGGACGGACGGACGGACGGGGACTAAAAAAAAGTTCAGAAGATTCTTCTAGCACATGCATCCATCACCACGCGCAGTATACACCCCCACCCCACCCCTCTGCACCCCTTCCATACGGACAAAGCACACGTAGCTATTTTTTGCCTTTCCCCCATGGCAGCAGAGTGATACGCTAGTAGTAATAATAATGTGACGTGCATATCCCTGTGTTGCAATGGGAGGAGAGCGAAAAATAGCAGCGTGCGTGGTGACCATTACCGAAAGTTCTCACTACATGATCCACAAGGAGAAGTTCTCACTACATGATCCACAAGGAGAAGGACGGTACCTTGGTTTCCAGGATTCCAGACAGTAGAGAGAGAGAGAGAGAGAGAGAGAGAGAGAGAGAGAGAGAGAGAGAGAGAGAGAGAGAGAGAGAGAGAGAGAGAGAGAGAGAGAGAGAGAGAGAGAGAGAGAGAGAGAGAGAGAGAGAGAGGTTGAGAGAGAGAGAGAGAGAGAGAGAGAGAGAGAGAGAGAGAGAGAGAGAGGAGAGAGAGAGAGAGAGAGAGGGAGAGAGAGAGGGAGAGAGAGAGAGAGAGAGAGAGAGAGAGAGAGAGAGAGAGAGAGAGAGAGAGAGAGAGAGAGAGAGAGAGAGAGACAGAGAGAGAGAGAGAGAGACAGAGAGAGAGAGAGAGGGGAGAGAGAGAGAGAGAGAGAGAGAGAGAGAGAGAGAGAGAGAGAGAGAGAGAGAGAGAGAGAGAGAGAGAGAGAGAGAGAGAGAGAGAGAGAGAGAGAGGAGAGAGAGAGAGAGAGAGAGAGAGAGAGAGAGAGAGAGAGAGAGAGAGAGAGAGAGAGAGAGAGAGAGAGAGAGAGTAGCAGACAGTGACAGGGTTCTGGGAGTTCCGATAACATTGGGCTGGCTCCTCACTCCCCACGTAACTCGACGGATTCATGGGGCTCTCTGGCGCCCGCCATTGTCTCTGGCTCTACGCTATCCCCCCCCCCCCCTCTCCCCCGCCCCCCGATACACACACGCACCCTCGTTACCCCCTGATGCTAAGTGATAGGAAGCTGATTTCTTTTGTTTCCTAATATTTTTTTAGGGTGGGTGGGGGATGGTGGGGGGATGGGGGGGGGGATGGGGGGGGGGGGGGAGTGGGGGCTGTCTGCGTAGGCGTATCTCCCTTTTTCTCTCTCCCCCCCCCCCCTACATTGTTTTCTTTTCTTTTTTTTAATCGTGTTCTTGCTTTTTCTTTCACGTTTTTGTCTGTGTTGTCTTTCTTTTGTGTTTTGTGTTTATAAAGTGTTTTTTTCTTTTTCTTTTAAAAGATCGAATTATTTTTGTATTTTGTTCACTTCTTTCTTTCTTTCTTTCTTTCTTTCTTTCTTCTTTCTTCTTCTTCTTCTTTCTTCTTCTTCTTCTTCTTCTTCTCCTTCTTCTTCTCCTCTCTCTCTCTCTCTCTCTCTCTCTCTCTCTCTCTCTCTCTCTCTCTCTCTCTCTCTCTCTCTCT
>CM065695.1:34851025-34858525 GCA_017654935.2 Phymorhynchus buccinoides | reverse complement strand
TTTTCCTCGTCACAGTGTTAATGAATGATTTATTTGTCAGGTTTTGCGTTTTCTATAGAAACGTCTTTCCTGCACTGCGGATGTGCAATGTGTCAGTTTGTTCTAGTACTTAACCAAACCCCACCTGTATTCTTTTCAAAGAGAACACATTTTTCTTATATTTATTTTATGAAGATAAACTATTTTAGTGATAGACTACATATTTATTTCACTATATTAATTCTATGAAAAAAAAACAAATTCAATTAATCACAGCAAGACACAATTATCCGACTCCTTTTTTTATTCTTTACCTTCCCAGTCTACTACAAAATGATGGCAGAAAGCATTTACAGTACACAGCTCTTTCCAATCAACAACCAAAAATCTAGACTAAAAATAGCTAGCTGCTGGCCTATTTGGCAAAGCTTGGCAAAACTTGTATCATTCTCATCAGCTTGATATCTCATCCTTTCACACTTCCGCAGAATTGTCTGGATGGCAGTGCAGATTGGTCCGTTCTCCCCTATATATGTATCGTTTTCAGCTGCCTCTACAGCAAGCACTACAGGGTTTTTTCAAGATGTCTTCCATCATCAACTAGGTGACGACAACCGACGCCGACCAAGCTGCTCCTGTGGGCGTTATCTCCCCTCTGCAAGAGCTTACGCATAGGGCTTGCGCAAACAAGGGTGTAGCTTGACATGGTTGATAACTTCGACGTGCAAAGCAGAGCTAAAGCTAAAGGAGGTGATGCACATTTCAAAAACGTTGAAACATCAGACGGATTTGAGAAACAGAACTTATTAAATTTGGCCATACCAGCAGCGGGGATTTCTCCCTACTCTTACCGACTTTTAACTGCCGTGGCCGGATATTTATATGCGTAAAAACGCACGGGTCAGATTTGCTTTAAGTTAAATGTAAAACAACCGATCCCAGGGATCGGGTATAGACTGTTAGGCTAGTCGCTGCGAAGTTCTGCCTCGCAGTGGCTCGGGCAACAGGGAAAAAAGATGGCGGGCGCCTCGTGTGAAAGCTTTATATACGCCGGCTGTGCGTTTAAATCCCCATCCGAAGGACTCGAAGTTTAGTTCGATTTTCCCCGTCGAACTAGAAAGAAAGGACGAGGCCAGGATTCGAAGCCAGGTTACTCAGGCATTGAAATAGGCAGACGAACGTCTTAGCCACTCTGCTACCTTCTTTCCTCGCACATAACTATGGCAGGCCTCTCCGGTGATCCCATGTCTGGCACCGAGTTGGAACAATGTATAATTATGCCAAACTGTCGATTCCAATCATGACGGACATATAGCAGACTGGGTAGTTGATTTTATTTCTGGATAACTGGACAAAAATTTGTTTCTATTGATTTTGGAGATGCCTCGCCCAGGGTACATCCCCACCCCTCTCTTTTGGTTAAAAGGATTTTTGAGTACCGCATCTGGCATTGGGGGAAGTCCACACGGGACACCAACACAAGGTTTCAATGTAAATGACCCCACATTAGTCGGTGTCGATACATGCTTGTGTGTGTGTGTGTGTGTGTGAGAGAGAGAGAGAGAGAGAGAGAGAGAGAGAGAGAGAGAGAGAGAGAGAGAGAGAGAGAGAGAGAGAGAGAGAGAGAGAGAGAGAGAGAGAGAGAGAGAGAGAGAGAGAGAGAGAGAGAGAGAGAGAGAGAGAGAGAGAGAGAGAGAGAGAGAGAGAGAGAGAGAGAGAGAGAGAGAGAGAGAGAGAGAGAGAGTTGCTTTGTATATGCGTTGTTGCTGGTTGGTGTCATTCTTGAATGTTGTTTTTGTTGTCTATTTGCTGATGAATAATTGATTGTAAAGCGCTTTGGGCTCATCTGAGGTAAAGCGCTATATAAATGTACTATTATTATTATTATTATTATTATTATGAAGGCGTAGTTTTCCACAACAGACTAACCTGTACAGTCACTAAACAAACAACCACACCACAAGTGTAAAGTGACGTTATTTTATTCACAAGAGACAAAACAACAAAACTATTGGATATTTGGGCGAATGCGCCTTTATCAACATAGACACACAAGAAAACAGCAAACAGCAAATATAGCAAAAGGAGCCAAAAGACAGGCAACAGAAGGAGCAAAAAATCAACAAGATCAAAACACAATACGAAAGGCATCCCCTCTACAGTCCAATGCGTAAATGATCAACCTGTACAGGTTTTTGAACGTTGCTAAGATTCATCGATGCTGTGTGTTTTGAATGAAAAATTGGTGTTTTACGTCCTCTCGATCTGGAACAGACACATATGGGACATTTGTAGATACAAAGATAGTGGGAACAATACTGGAGGCAATGCCCAGAGGCAGTGCAACACCAGTAAAGTCCCGAAGATGCGTGTTTTGTTATACGTGGTGGAACTGTACGCAGTGACAGTCACTGAGATGACCATAGCTGTTGACGGGACTATAATAGACTAAAAAACCCCATTAACGTCCATTACTGTCGAGCATCATGTAGCATTGCACAACTCTCACTCTCTCACTTTAGCATCGAACCCTTATAACATTAACAAAACAAGGGGTCTTCATTTTATGACAAAGTCGTTAGTGTGTCGGCGCCTTAACAGTTTTAATTCAGCAGTATGGATTTCAAGGTGTGCAGAATGTGCCTGATAGTAGTGCGGATGACTCAGTGGGGGTACGGTTGGGTGTGACGATTAAAATGATGTACGTTTAACCCTTTCACCGCCAGCCATATTTCAGCCCAAAATGTCCATTAAATGTACCTGGGTAGAGAACAAAATCCATCTGCAGTATCGGGGATTCTTCTGTGGCACATATATAATAAGGTCTATCCTTACTTCCCAAAACTAACACCCCAATAGACCCCAATTTGATGCCTTTTAGTGACATGGGTGTTAAATCACTGTGGTGCTAAAATGCGAAGTTTGGCAGTGAAAGGGTTAATATTTTATTATTATTCTTTTTCATTGAGTACATAATTAAACATTACCCGATTCATTTGAATTTCCATGGTGGAATAAACTTGTCGGGATGAAAGGACGAAATATAGCACTGATGGAGTCACATAAAGGTACACTGACGCACCACGATTAAGTCCCTTGGGGTTTTTTATGGGTAGCTGTGACCCACATGTAAATGTCCCCATGTTCAAATTGAGGCTGCTCTTTAATAATGATGTTTCGCTTTGAATTTGGGGGCATTTGTATGGTAGTGAGACCTGGTCAAAACAAAAATAGCTTTCTGGCTATAAGAGGGAAAACACGTAAAACCCGTGATTTTGACACGTGATCTGCAACAATTTTGTCTGTGAAGCTTGACCTTTTTTTTGTGGTCACGTTTGCATGATGGTCAACGCCAACTGACCAACCGTGACGACAGCAACAACAACAACAACCGGCGAAAAACAACAACTAATCGTCGGTAAAATTCAAAAACCTCGTATCTCGATTTTCGGGGGTTTGAGTTAGATACATAATTCAGCTCTCATTTTCCCCGCCACCTTCCACCAAAAAGCTCGTATCTGTAACGACTTACTATCTGGTTTAAACGATTTTTGTTTGTGGCTCAAGCCACAAACCTATAACTCACTTTGTCGGTCGGTCTGTCTGTCTGTCTGTCTGTCTGTCTGTCGGTCTGTCGGTCGGTCCAAAATTGTCGCACATTTTGACAAAATTGTCGCACTTCAAATCGAGGCTACACTTCAAATTGAGGCCGCTCTTTAAAATGATGTATTTTAAAAGCGTACAAAATAATAAACATACGTAATACAGACACTACAACAGACACGACGAGTATGCGGTGCTTCTTTCGATGAGCATAAGTAGGATAAATAGTTTTAAATGTTTTCCAAAACATATGGTAAAAATAGACCGCGTGCCACAAACTATTGCGGTTTGGCGCTTGTTTTTGTATTATTGAATAACGCAGCAACATAAAGCAACGTAAAGCAGCAACATAAACGAATTGGAACGAGCACAAGTTACCTGGGGTAAATGAGGTTTTGAAAATAGACGAAATATTCGTAAGTCCCAAATTCAGATCTAGTTAAGGACAAAAACCTCGTATCTTCGTTCTGTTCAAGTCTAAAAAAACATTTTTTTAAAGTAATGTCAACAAAATGCAGGACTAAACTCCCAATGTCTTGAACAACGTATTCATCATAGTTAATCAATTGTGGTCAACGCGGTTAATTTTTAAAACTTTTTTATTTTTTCATTTTTCTCAAAACTACCAAAATTGAGATACGAGGTTTTTGAATTTCATGGACGTAATTTTGTTCAGCAATTTTTGCTCTTTTGTTTTAAGGGCCAGCCACACTGCATACGATTCGACCCCAATGCGATGCGATTGTGACATTTGCGAGGCATACTCCTCGTGAAGTTTCACTGTCTAATTGAATCTGATCAAATCATACTAGCCATGTTCACTATTATAATTTGTAATCCTCTGTACACGAATCTGATGAAATATCTGTATTTTTGCATCAGACATATTTTTTACTTAATCCGTGTATTTGGGGTATACTCGAACATTGACCGAAAATAGTGGAATCATGAAATATTTTAATTTGTTAGGCCACAGGCCCATACAAATGGTGTTCACATATGAAAACATATAATCAGAACAAAATATTAAGGACCTTGCAAAGCATTTTTCCGAACTAAATACGCTTTATAAACATATTTTCAAACTCTGAGAACTATATTGTCATTTCCATTTGACAGCAATAATGTCATTTTGTTCAATGCGATGCGATGCGATTGTGACGATGTGAGTCATGATTCACGTGAAATTCGTGTATTGGGTCTACTTGAGTATATGGAGCGAAAGTAGTAGAAGTATTTTGTAGACGGAAGTATTTCACGTGAATCATGTCTCGCATCGTCACAATCGCATCGACAGCGAATCTTATGTCATGTAGCAGGCCCTTTAGACGGAAGTAGTTCACGTGAATCATGACTCGCATCGTCACAATCGCATCGCATTGACAGCGAATCGTATGTAATGTAGCAGGCCCTTTAGACGGAAGTATTTCACGTGAATCATGATTCACAAACATCGTCACAATCGCATCTCATTGGAATCGAATTGCATGCAACGTGGCTGGGTCTTTACACAAAATAGCAGCAGAACTTGGACTGTTTTATGTTTTGTTTGTTTGTTTGTGTTTTGTTTATCAGTTCCGTTTTGAATGTTTTAAATACGGTTTTCTTTTCTCAGTGAAGGATTTTTCAAATTAATTAAATTTTAATCCTTTATCCCGTTACCTTTTAAATTAACACTTGCAAGGTCTAACAGGTATCACGTGAGGGTGTGTATTTTTCTGATCAAAACGCAGTGCTACCAAAAAATCCTAAATGTCACAAAGAGTGATTTCTTCGCAGCTTACCAACCTTGCAAAGAATGAAGCCTGGAAGATGAAAAGGTGGAAGGTGGGAAGTGTTAAGTCTAATGCTCGGTGTCCATCTGTGTTCTACCGAGGACCCAGCATGTTTGACAATCGTGTGAAAGGTAGCACACGCCTTGTTGCTTTTGACTCGCTGACAGGTTATACACAAAAGCAGGTCTGCTTCTTTTGGTCTCTCTCTCCCAAGACCCAAACAACATGAGGCGACAGCGGACCAAATGCGTACACAACGCACGCCAGTCGGTGTGAATGACATGGCAGCGGGTGTGAGAAAAAACATAGAATGAAACAAAACAGATACTTTGTATTAGCCATGACACAAGATGTACACGAGCCTAAGACAACAGTAAGGCAGTGAGTGAGTTCACAACCTGTTATGTAGGTGAAAGGGTGGGAGTCGGTAAAAAAAACACACAACACAACAGGCTTTAGTCAGCTGCGGAGTAATCACTCTTGTATATTCAGGCTTTTTGGTGTTACCAAACTATAGTTTTTGGTGCTACGCTTTCAACTGTGTAATGCTGTGAAGCACAATCCCGCAGCCTTCCCGTATATGTTACGCCCAATCCATGAAATTGCCTATTTCATGAAATGGGCAAAATGATTTGCCCAATTCGTGAAATGGACAATATACATGACATTCTTCAATTCCCAACCACACAGGCATTGATTAAGGTTGATTCAACAGCAGCACATATTTCTAAATTGTACTTCATCCCAACTTCCTATCCCCCGACCCTACCAACCAAATGCTGCCATGGGGTATGCCTGAGTCAAATTAAGTCTGAATAAAAAGAAGTTCAAACTCATCTACAGGCGTGATTTCTCATTGGTTTGAACCGATTCTTGATCTCCGAGTGTTTATGAACGAAAGATATTTGTCATTCATAGTGCTTTCATAAATAGCAAGTTTTGAACTGGCTATTTCACGAACTGGGCAAACCGTTTTGCCCATTTCACGAAATGGGCAATTTCACGGATTGGGCGTAACGTATACATGTCCCATAATTGTCTCGTTTCCTCACACTCGTTCTCTAGCCTCCCATTACTTTCTCACTGAGGCTATTTGCCTTTGATGTGGCCCGGTCGTGACAGCTCTTAACAAGGCTTTGGAGTCTTATCACGCTTTCCAAGTTTAGAGAGTGAAAGTAACGGTGGGGTGTTTTTTTAAAGGGAAGAAACGCGGGGAGGGGCGGTGAAACAGAGATAGAAATACATTTCCTGCTAGGATAGGAGAAAGTGAAATGAGAACGAAAGAGAGAGACTGAAGTCCGAAGTCTGAAATATTTTAATTTGTTAGGCCACATGCCCATACAAATGGAGTTCACATATGAAAACATATAATCAGAACAAAATATTAAGGACCTTGCAAAGCATTTTTTCCGAACTAAATACGCTTTATAAACATATTTACAAACTCTGAGAACTATATTGTCATTTCCATTTGACAGCAATAATGTCATTTTGTTCAATGAAGAAGGACAGAGAGAGAGAGAGAGAGAGAGAGAGAGAGAGAGAGAGAGAGAGAGAGAGAGAGAGAGAGAGAGAGAGAGAGAGAGAGAGAGAGCGAGAGCGAGAGAGCGAACGAACGAATTTTTATTTATAGAGGGTAATAGGATAAGCAATTATTTGCTTTTTTGTATTCAACCATTTTTATTCCTTCTCTTCATTCATCCCACAATTCATGTTTTCCTTCACTCTTTCATCCCATCAACAGCAGTATGCATACATATCTATACACAGCAATATTCGTACATATGTACTGAAATTAGAGCAAAGGAAAAAATAGCTCTTCATAGAAAACAGATCAGGGTGAAAGAATACAAAAAATTAAATCTTACAATTATTTGCTTTTTTTTACATCCAGCCCTCTGAAAAAAAGCCATAATTATATAAAAGTAAAAATAAACAAGCGCGAAATCGCAATAGTTTGTGGCACGCGGTCTATTTTTACCACTCCAATCATGAGTTACCTCCCCTGTATTTTCAATAATTTTAATCTGTAAACCAGAATGTTATCTCTGCACCATTTCGTAACTTTTTATATCTTTTGGAAAACATTTAAAACTATGTATCCTACTTATACTCATCAAAAGAAGCACCGCATACTCGTCGT
>CM065695.1:34841025-34846025 GCA_017654935.2 Phymorhynchus buccinoides | reverse complement strand
TCACACACACACACGTACACACACACACACACACACACACACACACACACACACACACACACACACACACACACACACACACACTCATCACACACACACACACACACACACACACACACACACACACACACACACACACACACACACACACACACACACACACACACACACACACTTTAAAAAAAAAAAACGTTTCTTTCGTGTCTTACTCCAGAATATGAATCCTCCCCCCCTCCTCCCCCCCCCCCACCCCACACACACGCCATCCTTCTCCATTTCCATAGTGGTAACAATCAAGGAAAGATAACTGTGACACGCATGGAGGCAGGCCACAGCGAGAAATGACCTACCAGAAGACACTACATCCATCTCGGATCCAAACACCAGGAAACACTATCACAAAATGAACGAAATAAAGCTGGCAATACCTTCAGGCGTTCACCCGAGAAGACAGATCGTACCTTCTGGTGTCTAAACCGTTCATATAGTGGCAGTGATAGCAGCCCCTCTCGGGAACAAGGGCCCAGGCAAGTCAGAAAGTAAGGGGAGACGCTGATCTGTCAGAAACCCCGTGTGTCTGTATCTCCCCCATCGCATCCTTGGAAAACAGTAGAAATAGGGTGTATGCAGTAGGCCTAGTAGTAGTAGTAGTAGTGGTGATGTGGCAGGGAACCCAGGGACTGACTGATACGGGTAGGCCTAATCTAAGGCGGTGGGGGTAAATGTTGCTGGTTTGAAAAAGTTAGGCCTAAATTATATTTGTATATTATGGGTCATGCAAGTGCAAAGCTTGGGAGGACCGTTCATCATCATCAAGAATTTGAAAGGGGTTGGACAAAGCAAAGAAGAAACTGTGATTACAACGTCCCCCGAAAAGACCAGTTTTAATGTGAAAGAAGGAAACAAGCAAGCACAATGCAAACACAAACAATGATGTTAATGGTCAGAAAAAAAGAAGATGTGATTAACGTCCTCTAATCTGCTACAGGTAGGCCCTTACATCATTAGGGGACACGTAAGATTGTGTATATTATATATTATATATATACAGACAGCAGATCGATCCTGGAGACACGTTTTATTTCAAAAGAAAGGAAAGACACGTTTTAATTTGAAAGAAAAAAAGAAGCAAGCTAGCACAATGCAAACAAAAGTCAATATTGGGATTTAACAATGACACTGATAATTAATAGGAATATAATAATAGATGTATTAGTCTGAAACCTGCTTCTCCTCTTGCTCCTCTTCCTCGCTGCTCTCCTCCTTTTCTAATTCTTCCTCCTTTTCCACCGCCTTCTCTTCTTTATCATCATCAATTTTATTAAAGACACACTGACGCACCACGATTAAGTCCCTTGATATTCTTTTTATCTGGGTAGCTGTGACCCACATACAAATGTCCCCAACTTCAAATTGAGGCTGCTCTTTAAAATGATGTTTCGTTTTTAATTTGGGGACATTAGTATGGGAGTCAAACCTGGTCAAAACAAGGTTTCTTACCAGCTATAAGAGGAAAAACATGTGAAACCCGTCATTTTGACACGTGACCTGGTGGGTCTTTAACAATGGCTAAGCAGCTGCGAAGCAAAAGCTGCTTAATGTTTTCACTACGAGTGTCTCTTCCTGACTGACTGACAATGTGGCTTTGTTAATACGCACGGTAGCGTTAGAACGGAGGGACCTAGGATCCTCCAATGTTGCATGGGGATAGGTAGTGATAATATATAGGTCAAGGTCGAAGATGAAGGTCATTGGTTAAAGGTCAAGGTCAGAGGAGCTCAAAATGCTGCTGGGCAGCTGCTTGATCTAGCCTTTCCACGCTCTACTTTGTTCTTGTTTCTGCTGCAATGTGTAATATAAGATTACCATAAACGAGAAGTAGTAAAATAGTAAAAACGCAGATTGAACAATTTCGTTTCTCTCTTTTATTTCTCCCGCTTGGTTGTTCCGTATTTCGATACACCATCCAACTACTAAAGCAGAGTGAGCATCCAAGTCCACAATATTGTGCTGGTTGACATGACAACTGTCACGTCCACAACTTGGCACCTGATACAATGTCATCCATCACTGTCTATTACGCTATCACTGCTTTAGGGGGAAAAAACGCTGGAGAAAAAGAAGAAAAAAAAAATCGCAGGGGCGGGGGCGTTACTTATCTCAGCACGGCTCTACTAATGTAAATCTCCCCACCCACCCATTCAACCTTTCTTTATCAGAGTCTGATTAACATTTGAGATGC
The DNA here is from genome assembly GCA_017654935.2 of Phymorhynchus buccinoides. Classification (NCBI taxonomy): domain Eukaryota; kingdom Metazoa; phylum Mollusca; class Gastropoda; order Neogastropoda; family Raphitomidae; genus Phymorhynchus; species Phymorhynchus buccinoides. The sequence continues at coordinate 34,843,783 of CM065695.1, read as the reverse complement.
TCAAAAGAGAGTTTTAGCGGCGAATACGCAACATAAACTACTCAAAGTAAGTCATAAGGGCCACTAGCTTGTTGTCCATCTTTTATGTTGACTGTTTACGTTGTGTGTGTGTGGGGGGGGGGGGGGGGGGGGGGGGGGGGGGGGGGGGGGGGGGGGGGCTAGGCTAGGCTACTTGGTGGCTCGTGTATTCTTACAGTAAACAGCAGTGGCGCAAAACTCTGTGCAAACTGTGTATGTCAGCTATATGTTTTTTTCTTTGGACCACCTGGCCTGGTTCTACAGGTTGTGATGAAGAACAGGAACTTATTCGTATTCTTCAACGGTCGATGCAGCATCTTCTGGCAGCGGCAGACTTTCAAGGTGGTCGCCATGACGAAGTCCACTGTCTTCTCCAGGTCGGTGCGGCTGTCCCAAAGCTGCACCTGCAGCTCCACCACCCCACTGGCCAGGTTTGGCGTTGTAGCGCGTCATGGGTTGGACAGTGTTGAAGAAAGTATTCAGGGGTCTGGGGTCCTGAACCACATGGACATTCGTCAACGTTAGAAATAGTGAGGCAAGGAGAGAGGATAATAGTATAGTAAAGAAAGGTGACTCTCTCTGTAATTAAGTCCCTTCACCAAAAGCTATTTACGGCACCAAGTCGCCTAGCAAAGCATAAACAACAGCATACTGGGTGATTGTGAGTCGATATGGGTGGTTCAGCAGTCTGCAATGGCCAGTCCTTAGCAGCCGGAAGAGGGTCTTTGCTGGTGTCTGTTGAGCTGGATGATTGCATCAACGCCATTGTCTTCACCCTGCCTTCTCTTCCACTGGGACCGGTAGTGATGGATGGTGGGTCACTGGAAAACAGGCACCTTTGCGTTGAATTGCATTTCTTTTGCATTTCAGTGTGCAAGTACTGACCAGTTTGTTTTGGGTTTATGCCACGGGGTGAATTCTGCTATCATATCACAAGCTATTGTTTGTGTATTGTTATATAATATTTCATTCAAAGTTGTTGGTAGTTTGTATTTTTTTGAAACACCTACATAGTCGCCAGTGGCTCTTGATCGGTTCGGTACGGTTCCGTACAAAACTAATGCATAAAATACAACGATTTCTTTGCTGATGTGGGACCCTTGCTGTGGCTCTTAATTTATTTTGAGTAGTATTCCACGTTACTCGTGTTGACTGGTCCTTTTAAGAGACAAATGTCCCGTCTTTTAGGTTTCAGTGTTAATTTGGGTCGTAGGAAAAAAAATCAAAATAGCAAAAAATATCTAAAGAACTTGATCATGTTTGTGAAAATAAATCACTTAGGCTTACGACACCAAGGAAACGAAATATGCGCTGCTTTTTTCTAAAGCATTTCATAACTCATTGTTTACCTTGCTAACTGATAATCCAGTTTTTAAGCAACCGAATCCGTATAATTCAGTATAAGCCAGGGCCTGTATTCACGTTGAGATAGCATGAGACTTAGCATGATGCTAACTTAGAAGCTCTTCCAATGTCCTATAGGATTTAATAGGACTTTCGGAAGAGCTTCTAAGTTAGCATCATGCTAAGTCTCATGCTATCTCAACGTGAATACAGGTCCTGGTGGGTTTTTTTAGCATGCCATCACAACTTATTACGAGCAAAAACCAACTATTGCGATAACAATCCAGTAAAGTACAACAATTGCCTGACAATTTTTGATAGTCACAACAGAATATTTCATTAACTCAGGACAAAACCAATCTAAATACCTGTGACAGAAAACTATTGTTTGCAACGATTGTGCACCTATCTATATTCCTACATAAAGCACGCAGAGGAGCGGGGCTTTTTGCATGTTTTTTCTGTACAGTTTGAAACCGTGTGTGCAGCATTGGAAGACCACAATAAAAGTCTGACATGCGTGGCCGGCAGCTATAGACCTAGTGGCATTAAAACCAGCCATTCTGATGGAGGGTTAAAAAAACAACTAGAAAAGAAACAAAATCAGTAAGGCTCGGTGTACATCTTCGGTACTGGCTAATACAAAGCATCTGTTTTGTTTCATTCTGTTTTTCTCACACCTGCTGCCATGTCATTCACACCGAGTGGCGTGCGGTGTGTACGCATTTGGTCCGCTGTCGCTCATGTTGTTTGGGTCTTGGGGAAGGGAGACCAAAAGAAACAGACCTGCTTGAGTGTGTGTACAAATATAGCAGCAAGTCAAATGTAACAAGGCGTATGCTACCTTTCACACGATTGTCAAACATGCTGGGTCCTCGGTAGAACACAGATGGACACCGAGCATAAGAATCTATGCCTGCCTCATCCTTTCTCCAATAAAATCATGGGGAATGGTAAAAAGTAGCAATGGTACTGGTTTGGATGAGGGATATGAGAGGGAAAGGGGGTGGGGCATGGGGGGCTGTCACACTATTATGCTGCCGACCACACTGCATACGAATCAATCCAACTGCGATCCGATTGTGACGATGTATGTGAGGCATTATTCTCGTGAAATACTTCCGTCTAAAAACAAAGCTACTATTTTCGTTCACTGACTGTACTCATGCTGAACCCATTACACGAATCACATAAAATGTCTGATTCAAAAATACAGATATGGGGTCGATATCATCCGATTCGTGTACGGAGGGACTACAAATAAAATTATAGTGAACAAAAAATAGTAGGATTTTATCAGATTCATTTAGAGAGTAGAATTTCACGAGAATCATGCCTCGCGGATATCACAGTCCGGTCGCAGTCGGATTGAATCTTATGCAAAAGGTCGGCTCCT
>CM065695.1:34831025-34833525 GCA_017654935.2 Phymorhynchus buccinoides | reverse complement strand
TGGTGGGTGCAACGCCAGACAAAAGATGACTGGCTGATATGACTGCAACAACAGCAGGATGGATGGATGGATGGCAGAAATATAGAATTCCACTGGAGGAAGGCATTATGTTTGGTGGGGTGGGGTCTGGATGAGAGTGGGGTGGAATATGTGCTACGAAAGCAAGGAGTTGGAGAAAGTAGTGGATCTTCAGTTAGAAACAACAACAACAAAGCAGTACAAGTTCCCTCCTTCAAACACCGACCAGTTCAAAAACTCTTTCTTTGTTAGAACACCAACAGAATGGAACCATCTGAATAACAGCACCGTCCGTTGAGGCCTTCAAAAGAAAGCTATTAATCAATCAATATCTCCCCGTCGCAGACTACTGGATTGTAGCGACGTATTTGAAAGAAGAAGAAGAAGAAGAAGAAGAAGAAGAAGAAGAAGAAGAAGAAGAAGAAGAAGAAGAAGAAGAAGAAGAAGAAGAAGAAGAAGAAGAAGAAGAAGAAGTGTTGAATACTGGTGGATACCTTGCCCAGGATACATCCTCATTCTCTCGGCCACGTGGACTTCAGCGTTGCCTTAGAGTCTTATTCTCCTTCTTCTTCTTCTTCTTCTGCGTTCCCGGGCCATAAGTCCACAATGGGTACGTATGTGTCCGTTTTCCAGCTTTCACTGGTGTCCTCGCTTCATTCAGCCGACACATTCCGACTTCGGAGGAGCTCAAAGGAGAAAACTATATTGAATATTTTTTTGGAAAAAACCCGCAGGAGAATGGGGGAAAAGTCAGACATAGAGTAGATGACACAAAGCAAGGGAAAAGGCAGAGTCAAAGATAGAGACAGATTAGAGGAAGTTACAAGCACAGAACTTCCAGAAGGTGGAGGAATTATTTGTACGGAAGACACCCAATATCCCCACAGGGGGCCTTAGAGTCAAAATGGACTATCTTCCGATAGTCCATTGACTTATGATTGAACACATTGCAAAAACAACAACAACAACAAAACAACTTAAACGACTAAAACTAAGATAATATAATATGGTGATTACGCTATTGATAATTCTTCAGTCTTCTTTAAATACAAGTTATTAGTTTTCGCAATAAGATCCACAATAAGTCTGGAGATAGTTCGTTTTGACTCTAAGGCATGGAGATGGTCCCGAGACTGAAACAAACTAGCCTCCAGTACTGTAGCATATCTTCATCTTCTGCGTTCCCAGGCCATATGGCCATAACGGGTGAGGTGCCTATGTGTCCGGCTTTCATTTTTCACCGGTCTCCCCGCTGCACCCATCCGACACATTCCGATTTCGTGGGATCTCAGTGGGATAAATTTTGGAAGACTTTTTGGAGAGAAAAAAAAAGGCAAGAGAATGGACCAATAAATCGGAAAGATAGTAGATGACAGAAAGCAAAGGGAAAAGGCAGAGTAAACTAGCGATCTTTTTTACCTTGACCTTGACCTTGATCGGTATGCCATCATCAGAACGGGCATAAGCCAAACCACCTTCATACCAAGTTTCAACATCCTATGTTGATCGGTGCCCGAGATATGGCTAAAAATAGATTTTCGGTTTTCAAGGTCGTACGTCAAGGTCAAGGTCACGACGGCAATATGGTTTGCGCGGATCTCTTCCTATTAAGGTGGCACACCTTCACACAAAATTTGACGCGATTCGGTCAAGCGGTTCGGGAGATATCCTTGGGACAGACAGAAGGAAAAAAAAAAAAAAAAAAAAATACAAACCAGCCCATCGCAATGTCCGTTCACCTTCGGTGACGGACAATAAAAAACAACAACAACAAACAAACAAAAAACAGACAAACCAGCCCATCGCAATAGTCCGATCACCTTTGGTGACGGACTAAAGATAGGGACAGATTAGAGCTAGAGGAAGATACAATCACAGCACTTCCAGACGGTGGGGAAACTATTTATACAAAAGACACCCCACCCCACACCACCGTTATTCCCAAGGATAGAGACTCGTGTAGGGCGGGGTCGCCCAGCTCCCCGAATGGAGGCACGAGGCATCCACGCATTGCCGGGTGACTGCAGCGCAATAGCGGTGCAATTTATTTTAGCATGTGAGTCATATATTATGTTTTGACTATTGACTTAGTTGCAAAAATAACAATGTCGCATTGTTGTTGTAAATCATCTACTATGCTGCTCTTTGGGGCAGTGGGTGGATGCCTCGTGCCTCCATACGGGGAGCTGGACGACCCCGCCCCCTCCACGAGTCTCTCCCCGTGGGGATACCGGGGGGGGGGGGGGGGGGGGGGGTTTCGTAAAAATAGTTCCCCCACCTTCTTGAAATTCTGTCCTTGTAACTTCCTCTAATATGTCACTCTCTTTGACTCTGCCTGTTCCCTTTGTTTTCAATCAATCTACTATCTTTCTGACTTATTGGCACATTCTATCCTGCCTTGTTTTCAAAAAATAAATCTTCTAAATAATGTTTCTCCTTTCAGCTCCTCCGAAATCGGAATGTGTCGGCTGTTCGCAGCGGG
>CM065695.1:34816025-34826025 GCA_017654935.2 Phymorhynchus buccinoides | reverse complement strand
GAGAGAGAGAGAGAGAGAGAGAGAGAGAGAGAGAGAGAGAGAGAGAGACAGACAGACACAGACAGAGACACACAGAGAGAAGACAGACGGAAAGCACGAGAGCGAGAGCGAGAGAGAGAGAGAGAGAGAGAGACACAGAGAGAGAGAGAGAGAGAGAGAGAGAGAGAGAGAGAGAGAGAGAGAGAGAGAGAGAGAGAGAGAGAGAGAGAGAGAGAGAGAGAGAGAGAGAGAGAGAGAGAGAGAGAGTATGTAATGAATGATCAGCGAAAGAGTGCGAGGAAGTAATGAAGAGCTGATGGAGAGGTTAGGGGTTGTAATGGCGTGTAGCCGGTGTTGTCTTTGAAAATAAGACCCTGACGGTGATGAAGCTCCTACTGATGCTACTGCTTCTTCTTCTCTCATGCTACTTCTGTTGCTGCTGCTGCTGCTTCTTCCACTGCTATGCTGAGGTTGTCGGATATAACGAGGCCATCACCCTCTCTTTGATGTTGGTTACGACTGTCGTTAAACGAGACATGTGTTAAGTCCTCTCGCGGACGTTTTGTTCTTATGTGCACATTAGTCTAACATGACCATGTTTCTGCTCTCTTTTTTTAAAATTTATTGCAAGCATTTATTTCATTACTCGCCATGTTACATCACCACACAAAATTCTAAGCCATTCTACCCTCTGGTTCATGAGAGACAGCTCGGACATGAAGGAAGGAAATTTCGGTTTTGTGAGTCTTCCTTGGCGGAGGTTTGCACTGGTGGTTCAAAATTCAGGATCTGAATAGGTTGTGACATGCTGATCAAGAATATATATGGCTATGGGAGACCCTAGGCTTATTGCATATCATTGGTATCCGCGAGAGGACAAATGTCCGCGAAAGGACTTAACAGACGTGGCTTCATGCCAGATGTCCCCCAGTTGGGAGGGGGGGGGGGGTGTCTTGCGGACAAATAGTTCCACCACCTTCTGTCATCTACTATCTTTCTGTCTTATACTGGTCCATGCTCCTGCCTTTGTTAGAACTAGAAACTTAAAACAAACAAAAAAACCTTCTCCAGCAGAAGACTAAAATCTGTATCCTTGCCTTTGTCAAACTAAAACTTTTCCAGTGTCCAAACAAAAAGTGTCCAGTGAAGACGGACTTGCTGGGCCTAACTTAACTCCTTTCTTAGCTAGGCGCATAACGGCTGCATGACGCATCTGCGTTCATTATGACAGGAAACTGAGCGATCGACAAAGAAAGACAGAAAGAAAGAAAGAAAGATGATGAAAATCTGTTTAACGTCCTCCGGTCTGAAGCAGACACATATGGGACATTTGTAGATACAAAGATGGTGGGAACGATCCTGGAGGCAATGCCAGGAGGCAGTGCAACTCCAGGAAAGTCCCGATTTTAAAAATATTTTTTAGATGAAAGAAAGAAAGATGACAGATATGTCGTTCTTTGAAAGTTGCACTGTGGAAGGCTGCACACCCAATTTACCAACCGTCATAATGAGAGACTTAGTGCGATTTTTCTCACACCAGAGGGCATGACGCTCGTGTGGGGCTAATCCTCTCTATATTATTAGTTGGGGATAAAGAAAGAGAGAGAGACAGTGAGTGGTCCTACCATCACTCTCTCTCTCACTACGCCCAAGTAAGAAAATCGCGTGATAAGCCCCTAGTGCATTGACTGCCCTCTGGCGTGAAAAATGTCGCCATAGGTTGACCATTACCAACCGTGATCGTAGAGAGCGGATTGGTAATGTTTTCACTCGTGTCTGAGGTGGTGTTTGTATGTTTGTATGTATCCTCTCTAGCGTTTGAACGGATGGACGTAGGATGCTCAAATTTTGCATGCGGGTAGGTAGTAGGAAGATCGAGGCCAAGTTCGATAATGAAGGTCATGGGTCAAAGGTCAAGGTCACTGGAGCCGAAAACGCTGCCGAAAGCTGGCCAGTTGCTTCCCCTTGCAAACTTTGGGGCGTACAACAATGGGAGTGTGACTGATTCTGGAAGTCTTGACAAAGATTAATAAATCGACAAGTTGACAAATGTTGAGCTTCTTGTTTTGTTTCTTCTTCCCTCAGATCTATCTACATAATGGTTAGTCAATCAGCGAGACCAATTGTTTTTATTTCTTACACAATATAACAAAAAAGAAGAAAGTAAAACGATGTGGTTGATCAGGAAATTGCACAAATCTAACGTTTTACTGTCTGAAAAGATTAAGTGGTTTGTCATTTTGTTGTTTGCCTCTGCCTGAATGTGAACAGACTTTAAATAATGTGTTTTGTTTTGCTCTGTGTTTTTTTTTATATCATTAAACCGTTTCTTCTGGGTTTTAATTTCGACTTTGTTTTAATTTGTTTTAAATAAAGTCAATCAATAAATACATCAATCAATCAATCAATTCAATCTGCCTGAATTAAACATTTTTTCTTATCTGGTTGTCGATTCATTATTTATGAACTCTTTTCCAACACAGCCCACATGATTATTTCATCCAAGGGTACAAACAAGTGGGAAAATGTTAAACGTTGAATTAGAAAAACCGACAAAAGTGTAGAATAATAACGATTCGGATTAGAGAGTTGTACGTACCGTAATTTACGGCCCATAAGGCGACACAGCGCATAAGGCGCACACCCTGCTTTTTTTTAAAATAAAAAATCGTAATTTGAACAAAGATAGGGCGCATACACAAAAATAAGGAAACGCAAAGAAACCAAAGAAATAAAAAAACATGTTTCAATTTCAATATATTACTATTATTAGTTTTAGTACATTATTTATTTGTTTATTTTATTTTATGTATTTATGTGCTTATTATTATATTCGGATATTTTCATATTTAGATTCATCAATATTATTGATTGTAGATCTGTCTTTTTTCCATGATTGATTGATTAACATATACTACTTTGTATTTGTAATTAAAAACAACAACAACACTAGTCTCTTTTTTCCATAGCATTACCGTTACTATGTTTTCCTTCCTGTGTGAGGCTGTAACACCCCACACACACACACAAACACACACACACACACAGTACAACATTTGTTTACATTGTATGTATTTATGTGCACACACACACACACACACATCAAAAGAAGCATGATTGATGATTTTGATTAACATTACTACTTTGTATTTGTAATTAAAAACAATGTTCCCATCTTACCGAAATAAAATTTTCCTTCCTTGACTTGACACACACACACAAGCACACACACACACACACACACACACACACACACACACACACACACACACACACACATCTGGACAAAATTTTGACACTTGACACACACACACACACACACACACACACACACACACACACACACACACACACACACACACACACAAACACACACACGCACACACACACATGCACACACACACACACACACACACACACACACACACACACACACACACACACACACACACACACACACACACACACACACACACACATTTAGCAGCGCCTGCTTACTAAAAAAAAAACCCACCTAAAGACGGTACAAGGAAGAAAACGTTTATTTCATTTGAAAATATTTATCTCGCTCTGTTTCAACCAACATGTTATCTGATCTTTTTCTCTGTTCTGTGTCGCCATGTGGGAGAGAGTGGGAGCAACGTTTGTCTGTCTGTCTGTCTGTCTGTGTCTCAATCCATCTGCCTTTTGGTGTCCGCCTGTGTGTCGGTGTGTTTCAGGACCAAACTCATGGAACAAACTTCCTTTCTCCCTCCACGGTCAGCGACCGACCCTCTCTGCTTTCAAATCAAACCTCAAAACCCACCCGTTTCCCCGTCATTGATGATCATTCTCTCTTTCCCTCCTCTTTCCTTTCCTTTAGGTCTATTTCTCAAATGTGTGTGTGTGTGTGTGTGTGTGTGTGTGTGTGTGTGTGTGTGTGTGTGTGTGTGTGTGTGTGTGTGTGTGTGTTATCTTCTTGTTCGTCTTTTGCATAGTGTCTCTGTTTGAATGCGTTGTGAATGTTCAACATGTGTGCGCGCTTCGACTTGATTTCTATCATGATTTAGCGCCGTATAAATACTGTATGTTGTTGTTGTGTTTGTCTCTCAATGTCTGTCTCTGTCTCTCACCCGCGCGCGCATGGCAAAAATAGATTCGTGCCTTTAATCTGACAAAGGAAAGTAATATAAGCCCAAATAACGATCTCTCGTAGAGATACCAGATATCTTTAGATAGTCCATTGACGTATTAGTGGATTTATTACAAAAACTAATAATTTGTATCAAACAATGACTGCAGAAATATAAAAAGTTTTTTTTTAAATTTTATATTTCAGCAGTCTGTCTTTTTTTTTAATACAAGTTATTAGTTTTCGTAATAAGTTCAATAATATGTCAATGGACTATCTAAAGATAGTCCGTTTTGACTCCAAGCCATCGAATTACTGGTCTGACACAGCCTTAAATGCTAAAGCGCGTATGCGCTAGTAGTAGAGTCTAGATCCGAGAACAACATGGAAGCATGCGTCTGTCACAAACGTCAGTCAGTAATCCATGTTTTCTCAATCCAAAGCAGGTTTTTTGAGTTATTATTTATTACTCCTCTTCGTCACTCTTCCAGCATTCGCTTCACTTATGTTTGCACTTTTATTTCATTTATTAATGCTAAAAATGCGCCCCCCCCCCCCCCCCCCCCCAACAAACAACAAAAAAAACAAAAAAAAAAAAAAACGGCCCTATGCAAGCCTCACAAAATGCTCCAACAAGTTTTCATTCATAGTGATAGGAAGGTATAGGGAGACTAAATAATTATGATTTTAATGCAAGTATTCACGATTTCAAAGTACAAATAAAACTTGGATCAACCAGTAATGCTGTTGAAAATGAAATGCAGACAAGAGGCGAGTTTTGTTGCTCTTTTTTATTTGTTACATTATTTTGATAGGCAACCCCAGGCCAGTAAAGCTCGGTGTCCATCAGTGTAGTAGGTACTACACAACACGTTTGACAATCGTTTGACAAATGGCCTTGTTACATTATTTTGATAGGCAACCCCAGGCCAGTACAGCTCGGTGTCCATCAGTGTAGTAGGTACTACACAACACGTTTGACAATCGTTTGACAAATGGCCTTGCTGCATTTTTTTTTATAGGCAACCCCAGGCCAGTACAGCTCGGTGTCCATCAGTGTAGTAGGTACTACACAACACGTTTGACAATCGTTTGACAAATGGCCTTGTTGCATTATTTTTATAGGCAACCCCAGGCCAGTACAGCTCGGTGTCCATCAGTGTAGTAGGTACTACACAACACGTTTGACAATCGTTTGACAAATGGCCTTGCTGCATTTGACTTGCTGACAGGCTATTCGCCACTGCAACTAGGGTTATTAACTCCCTTGACAGTGAGAGTGAAGCCCTTGTTGGTCAGTACTGAAAGGGGCATTCACTCTTGCGACAGGCAGCCATTTAGTGGCCTCAAATAGGGTTATTGGCGAGAGTTGTTCCCTTGTTTGGTCAGTACTCAAGCATCTACCAAGGGCATTCACTCTAGCAAAACATGGTTGTTGCAGTGGCCAATGCACACAAGCGGGTCTGCTTCTTTTGGTCTCACTCTCTCCCAAGACCCAAACAACAAGGGCGACAGCGGACCAAATGCACGCCAGTCGGTGTGAATGACACGGCAGCAGGTGTGAGAAAAACACAGACTGAAACAAAAACAGATGCTTTGTACTAGCCAGCACACGAGATGTACACCGACCCTAACCTGACAGCAAGTCAAAAGCAACAAGGCGTGTGCTACCTTTCACACGATTGCAGAACACAGATGGACACCGAGCTTAATGATGTTTGCCTGAGGTAGATTTCCTTCTGGACTAAAGTAGGCCTACTACACCGAACTAACAGGTGGACGGGCTCCGTCGTGGCCCCCATAGAGGCACGGTATATGGGAGAAAATTCGGGGCGCACGAGGGCCGTAGGTCCCTGGGGTGAGAGAGTTGCAACACCTGGCAGGATGGGTGCCGCTGACAAGCCGGGAAGTGTGATGAACGACAACCCCGGCTTCACAGGGTTAGCTATAATTAACACGAGTTCTTGTTCTTGTTCTTGTTCTTGTCCTGATCTATGAAACGGGATGTAAATTGGTGTGTGAGAATATGACTGTGTGTGTGTGCGTGTGTGTGTGCGTGTGCGTGTGCGTGCGTATGCGTGTGTGTGTGTGTGTGTGTGATAAGGGATGAGGGAACTGAGAGTAGGTGGAAGGTGTTCAAATTATTGAATAATTTAAGTGAAACTGGAGGCTGATTATGAAATAATATAGACATTGAGTAATTAGGGGGAAAAAAACAACAAGAACAAAACAAAACAAGCATTTATTATCAAACAAACAAACAACAAACTAAACCAAACAACACACCAAAAAAACGTATGTTACGGGACATTTGTTTAGAGATGGTGAACGACTTTATCAGTTTTGTCTGTTAATCTGTGCCAGAGAGGAGAGAGAGGGAGGGAAGAGGGAGGTGATAGTGACAAGGGGGTGGGATGAAAAAAATGAGAGAGAGAGAATGAGAGAGATAGAGAGAGAAGGGGGGGGTGAAGGACATGGGGGACAAACGATAAATGAGGAGAGAGAGAGAGAGAGAGAGAGAGAGAGAAGAGAGAGATGAGAGAGAGAGAGAGAGAGAGATGACAGAGAGAGAGAGAGAGAGAGAGAGAGAGAGAGAGAGAGGTACAGAGAGAGACAGAGAGAGAGAGAGAGAGGTGAAATGACATGGGGGTGGGACAACAAAAATGAGAGAGAGAGAGAGAGAGAGAGAGAGAGAGAGAGGGAGAGAGAGAGAGAGAGAGAGAGAGAGAGGCAGGTGATATCAATATAAAGTGACAAATGGGGTGGGAGGTGGAACATAGTCAAAGAAACGAGAAATGAAATGAAGTAGGGGCTGCGGAGGTCGTCGAATGATGAGGGTGGGTCAGAGGGAGGAACCCAAAAGTAATGAAGCAAACGCTGTACTGCTCCTACGCCTATATAGATAGGAGCAAGACATCACAAGGGATCCAGAAATCTAAACAGCGCAAGCATCGCGGGGGATGAAAGAGCAGCAAGTGTCCTCTGTTGTTCGCCACCTCGTTTAGCGGTCAGACCCCTCACCTCACTACACCAGTAATTACCCCTACCCTCTTCAGTCTTCTTCCGTTCACCCCTTCACCCCCTTCACCATCCCGGTATTGATGAATGACTTCACTTTGATGTTTTTTCTTGGAAGCCATCATTGCTGGGCTAGGCTACTGCGCATGCGCGCTCTCTTCGGTGCAGTCTTCTTGTTCAGGTATCACCCCCCCCCCCCCCCCAACCCCCTCCCCCAAAAAAAAAACCCACCCCAAATATGTCCTGTTGTGAAATAAGTCCTGGTCAACGTAATACGCATGCGCGCCACAACCGTAACCCGCAACGGTTTACTCGCTTCGAGATCAGTCTATGCGTGGAAAGAACCGATAAATTGAGCATGGGGGTGTTTATAATATACATCTTTGCCGATAAATCAGTGTAGCTGCTAAAGCACTAAATTTCATAGGCTGACGTCATGGCTTTAGTCAGCTTGCGCAATGAGGAAAAAACTGGGAAGAATTTCACGCGGGAAGTATATTTTCAGGACACCAGGTAAATATCGTAGAATATTTTGCTTCTTAGATCAATAATCTCTGGAGAAAACGGGGCTTTATACCACTTCTTTGCGACGCTCAAGGGCGATAATTGTATCTATACTGAATCGAGCTCACCACATACTAACGAATAAAAGGAGCAGACACAATGCATACGATGCGATCAGATTGTGACGTTGTCTGTAAGTCATGATTCGCCTGAAATACTTCCGTCTGAAAATAATTATACTGTTTTCGTCCAACTATACGCGTGTAGACCCCAGTACACGAATCACATAAAATATCTGATACAACAAAAATACAGATATTTCATCAGATTCGTGTACGGGGGACTGTATACATAGTGAACAAAACTAATAATAATAATAATAATGATTATTTATATAGCGCCTATTCTCTGATTTAGGGCTCTAAGCGCTTTACATATTTAATACAAATACAGCATAGAATATAATTATCTTATAGAACATGACGAACATACATACATTTTACATGAGTAGACTATAGAAAAGTACATATATACAAATGAACAAAAACGCATATCTTGAAAAAGGTACACAACTTACAGAAACACACACACACACATACACACACATACACACACGCGCACGCGTAGAATTAGTAGAATTTCATCAGATCCATTTTAGACAGTAGAATTTCACGAGAATCATGCCTCACAAATGTCACAGTCGGATCGCATTGTATGCAGTGTGTCTGCCAGACAAGAGTTTCAGTGGCCTTAAAGGGAAAGCTACCGATCCCAGGGATCGGGTATAGACTGCTAGCCTAGTCGCTGCAAAGTTCTGCCTCGCAGTGGCCTTAAAGGGAAAGTTACCGATCCCAGGGATCGGGTATAGACTGCTAGCCTAGTCGCTGCGAAGTTCTGCCTTGCAGTGACTCGGGCCACAGGGAAAAAAGAACGGTTGAACCGTCTCTGTCGCGAGCAGCGATGAGAATGACGGCGCGCGCCTCTCGTGAACGCTTTATATATGCCGGCTGTGGGTTTAATTATTTTAATTTAATAAAAATTTACTACTTCTTGATGCGCAATGGCCATAATTTTATGCAGGCGGCGCGCACGTGTCAGTATAGCGAATCAGGGGCAGAGAATCATCAGTGTAAAGGCCCATTGAACAGCACGAAATTTGTTCGCGTTTGGTTTCTTGGAGTCAAACAGTGTTTAAAATGGAGAAGCCTTGCCCAGGGGTTATCTTCACTCTAACATATGCGCATGCTACCTTATCACACATGTTTAATTAGTAAGACACCTAATGAGGTTTTATACTGTACATTATCTGACCCTGCCTGGTGCACTGAGCTGCGAACGCCACCTACTTGAGGTTTTGGCTGTAGCGTCAGTGGCAATGAAAGGTGTTAGCGATACTGAACCGATCATACTGAAAATTAGCAGTATGCAGAGCTTCACAGTTTGTTTTTAAACTTCGCGGGCCATAATGACCCCTTATTGCAAGAAAATGATACGGCCAATGTCCAGAATAATGGGCCAGGAATGGGTCACTATAGTATTAAGCTTACGTAGTATTGCAGACTTCGTACGTTCTCCTATACCCTGACGATAAGATCTACGATCTCAATATAACATAATAGTAGTGACAAGATAGGCACAGACCACCGGGCAGCCAGAACCAAAACCGTAAGCCTTGTTCCATTTCATGGGCCGAGGACAATAATCCACGCGATGTATGCACAGATTCAAACGGGCGACATTCAAAGGCGCGGATTTCTGAACCGGATGTGTTTCAAAAGCGCGTATAAACCCATGATACGAAAGCGCGGAGGGTGACATACCAGACAATTGAGTGTGGAGCATGGGAGACACGAGAAATGCAACTCGGCCAGCTGTTCGTGACAAACATCAGCAATGGCGTTACAGGCTAGTTTGTCACAATGACACTTATTTTTTTACCACATAAGCATGTTTACATCTCTCTCTCTCTCTCTCTCTCTCCTCCCGACCTCTCCCTCTCTCTCCCCCTCTCTCTCTCTCATCTCTACCTCACTCTCTCTCTCTCTCTCTCTCTCTCTCTCTCTCTCTCTCTCTCTCTCTCTCTCTCTCTCTCTCTCTCTCTTTCTCTCTCTCTCTCTGTGGAAATCTGTGCTCAAAATTGTTTACAAAAATATATATATATCCGCGCTTACGTAATTATGCCGATTTGACGCGCTTTCGTATTTTTTCCCCCCGCGCTTCTGATATGCCAATACGCGCTTTCGTGAATCTCCCATTCAAACCCCTTATGATATCCCCCCCCACCCCACACCCCCACCCCCCACACCCCCCCCCCCCACCCACCAAATCACTTAACTAATAGACAACCATTAACCGACCGATTAAGTCGAACATCACTCGCGACCCTTT
>CM065695.1:34806025-34811025 GCA_017654935.2 Phymorhynchus buccinoides | reverse complement strand
CACGCGTTTGTCTCCCCTGTAGGTTACCGCTCTGTTTCACGCGGGACGCGCACGTGCAACAAGAACACCGGCGTAGCATGGTACAATTGGTACTCCGTCGAGATTTACCGCACAGCATTTTTTGTTTGTTTGCTTGTTGTTGTTTTTGTCAAGTCCTCAGTCCACCAAGTCCAACGAGGAGTTTTTTGTCCCCGTTTTTGTTTGTGGCTCAAGCCACAAACCTATAACTCACTTTGTCGGTCGGTCGGTCTGTCAGTCGGTCTGTCGGTCCAAAATTGTCGCACATTTTGACAAAATTGTCGCACTTCAAATCGAGGCTACACTTCTGGCCGCTCTTTAAAATGATGTATTTTAAAAGCGTACAAAATAATAAACATATGTAATACAGACACTACAACAGACACGACGAGTATGCGGTGCTTCTTTCGATGAGTATAAGTAGGATACATAGTTTTACATGTTTTCCAAAAGATATAAAAAGTTACGAAATGGTGCAGAGATAACATTCTGGTTTACAGATTAAAATTATTGAAAAGCCAGGGGAGGTAACTCATGATGGAGTGGTAAAAATAGACCGCGTGCCACAAACTATTGCGATTTCGCGCTTGTTTTTCTGTATGTCTGTCTGATGTGACCCTGGACTTGATGTCTTTAGCCTTGACCTTTGACCTTGAGTGTGTCGTTTTCTTTGGCGTCCATAATTAATTACCTGATCGGTTACTATATATAGCGTTAATTTCTTTTTACATCAGTAGAGGGGAAGTATTGTTTTTTTTATTTTTATCTAGTTTTTTTGTGTGTTCCTTTTTTTGCCTGCTTTTTGCTCCTTTTGCTATATTTGCTGTTTGCTGTTTTCTTGTTTGTCTGTGTCGATAAAGGCGCATTCGCCGAAATATCCAGTAGTTTTGTTTTGTCTCTTGTGAATAAAATAACGTCACTTTACACTTGTCGTGTAGTTGTTTGTTTGTTGTATGGTTTTGTTTTTTACATCTTCGTCTACTAAAGTGTGCGGGTAAGGAAAAAAAAGTTATGAATCAAACAATGTAGGGGAAAAGAGAACAGTCATGTCTGCTGCTCCTCAAAGACGTTCGGGAATGCACATGGTCATCTCCAAATATGGAACACTCATTTGTTTAGTAAAGTTTTTATTTGTTGTGTGTATTTGACGGTTTAAGGTTTGGGTTAGGGTTAGGGATAGGGTTGGGACTAGGGTTAGGGTCGGTTTAATTTCAGGTTGAAAGGATAAAAGATACGAATTCTAAACTTTCCCTGAAAGCCGTCATTGTCGTGCGAATGACGTCACTTTCCATATTTGGATATGACCATGTGCAGTCTTGAACGTTTTGTGTCAAGACCTAGTCTTGTTTGTAAGTGGGATTTTTTGTTAGCATTAATAATTATGGTATGTCTCATACCTACGCCTCCTTCAGTTAAAAAAAATAAAAATGGTTTGTCTGAAAATTATTCCTGCGTATGTATGCGCGTACACTTGTTTGCATACATGATGATGTATCAGTGCTGTAGAGAGAGAGAGAGAGAGAGAGAGAGAGAGAGAGAGAGAGAGAGTGTGTGTGTGTGCGTGAGGGGGAATTAAACGACGAATTTGTTGTTGATTTACTCGCTTGTTTTTCAACACAAATGCTTGATTTTTGGAGTGCACAGGCTCGGATCTTTCATGGACAAAGTCGTACATTTTCAGCAACATTCAATGAACGATTTTGAAAATATGAAGCAAAACGTAAAAGTATGGGTGCAAACACACCCACGGCGGGGTACAGGAAGAGGTGTCTAAAAACGCAGAAAGCAGGCGCAGTGTGTCGTCAAGATTTCACCGGCTTAGGTACGTGTGGTCCTGTCTTGTTTATTCTGGAAGAGATGGAATCAAAGTGTGTCCCTGATGGAATCCAGCTATGCTGCAGTAGTCCGTTTGTCTGCTTTAATTAATCGCTCCGTCTCTTGCTTCTGTACCATCAGTCACTATCTCTTGATTCTGCATCAGTCACTATCTTTGTTTTTACCACACGTACACCCTTCTTCATCATCTCTCCCTTTCTGTCTGAAGGTCTGTTTCTTCTCCACCCTCTCTTTCGCTCTCTCTATCTCTCTCTCTTTCTCTCTATCTCTATCTCTCTTTCGCCCTCCCTCCCTCTCTCTATCTCTCTCTCTCTCTCTCTTTCCTTCCGCTTTCCTATCTCTCTCTCTCTCTCTCTATCTCTCTCTCTCTTCTCTCTCTCTCTCTCTCTCTCTCTCTCTTCTCTCCCTTTCCCCTCTCTCTCTCTGTCTCTCTCTCTCTCGCTTTCTCTCTCTCTCTCTTTCTCTCTCTCTTGAATCGCTCCCCCTCGGGCATTCTCTCTCTCTCTCTTCTCTCTACTCTCTCTCTCTCTCTCTCTCTCTCTCTCTCTCTCTCTCTCTCTCTCTCTCTCTCTCTCTCTATCTCTCTCTCTCTCTCTCTCTCTCTCTCTCTCTCTCTCTCTCTCTCTCTCTCTCTCTCTCTGTTTGTCTGCTATGCGTGTCTGTCCGTCCGTCTTTCTACCAAATACACATTCAAATGTACAGATTAATAATATATACTGTTTTAAAAAATGAACCAACAGTGTTTTTTTCCCCAATTCTAATATCGAGGCATATCAAAGTTGCAGTTACTAGGTGTATTTGTAGATACATCAAAATATAAACACGTTACGTAGACAAAGATACTGAAAAGAAAAGACTAACATCCGGTCTCTTTTCCCTATATGAGTACTGAGGATAGAAACACGGGTTATGTCCCTTAAAAACTGTACACATTTACACGTCGATAGGCCAGTTGAACTCTCCGTTCAAATTCTAGTCTGAGTTTTTAGATAGCCTCCACTGTGTGTGGTGTACTGTTCCCACTAACGATAACTCTATCAGCCCTGTTCGCCGTAACTCTTTAACCCTTTCACCGCCAGCCATATTTCAGCCAAAAATATCCATTAAATTAACCTGGGTATAGAACAAAATCCATCTGCAGTATTGTGGATTCTTCTGTGACATATCTAAAATAAGGTCTATTCTTACTTCCCAAAACTAAGACAATAGGGTCTTTGGATAATAGACCCCAATTTGATGCCTTTTAGTGACATAGGTGTTAAATAACTGTGGTGCTAAAATGCGACATTGGCGATGAAAGGGTTAAGTAGTCCATCTTACCCTTTTAGAATCTTTGACGTAGATACATACATTAACATCAACAGATGCGCGTGGATCGAAATTAATTTGCTGGACGAATATGCTGATGAGTAAACGCAATGCAGCTGTAAACGATATCACAATTTCATGATATAAAATTTGACTTTGCTTCTTTGTTTCAAATTGTGGATAGAAATTTGCTGGGCGAATATACTGATGGTTAAACGCGATGTACCTGTAAATTACTTCACAATTTCATGATAATTATTATGACAAAAATCGACTTCGATTGTTCATTGTCCGTCACCGAAGGTGAACGGACTTTGCGATGGGCTGGTTTGTATTTTTTTTTTTTTTTTGTTTTGTTTTGTTTTGTTTTTTTCTTTTCTGTCTGTCCCAAGGATATCTCCCGAACCGCTTGACCGAATCGTGTCAAATTTTGTGTGAAGGTGTGCCTCCTTAATAGGAAGAGATCGGCGCAAACC
Source organism: Phymorhynchus buccinoides (assembly GCA_017654935.2). NCBI lineage: Eukaryota > Metazoa > Mollusca > Gastropoda > Neogastropoda > Raphitomidae > Phymorhynchus > Phymorhynchus buccinoides. Next base: position 34,807,387 of record CM065695.1, on the reverse strand, counting down.
ATTTTGCCGTCGTGACCTTGACCTTGACGTACGACCTTGAAAACCGAAAATCTATTTTTAGCCATATCTCGTTTGACATTGTGGTCAAGATAGATACTCGTCATATTCCACAGAGCAGGTCTTCTTCTTCTTCTTCGATCGCTCAGACAGTTTCCTGTCAATTATGAGCGCAGATGCGTCATGCTGCCGTTATGCGCCTGACTAAGAAATAGTTAGGCCCAGCATGTCCGACTTCGGCTGGAGGAAATCTTTTTGAAAGTGTTTAGGTATAGATAAAAGGCAGGAGAATGCAATGGACCGGAGAGGCAGAAAAATAGTAGACGTCAGCAAGTAAAGGGAAAAGGCCGAGTCAAAGAGAGTGACATATTAGAGGTAGCTACAAGCACAGAACTTCCAGAAGGTGGGGGAACTATTTATACAAAAGACCCCCCCCCCCCCCCCCCCCCCCCCTCTCCCCCCCCCCCCCCCCCCCCCCCCCCCCCCCCCCCCCGTATCATCTACAAGGGGGGACAGCGCAGATAACAAAGGATATGATAAAGGGGTGGAGGGGTGAAAGGGATGGCGGGCATTACAAGATTTTGTGGGGGTGGAGGTGTGTGTGTGTGTGGTGTGGGGTGGGGGGGGGGTGTGGGGGGGGGTGGGGTGGGGGGGGGGGGGGCATCTTTCTAGAATAGAGAGTAGTAGTCCAAGAAATCTTCTTTCCCGTGTGATCTAGTGGACCGATGATAGACGGTGTACAGATAGACGGAAGATAGATTGAGAGAGCGGAGGGTAAGAAGAAAAGCGGGAGGAATTCTGGAGGGGGAAAAAAAAAGTAACAGAGAGGAGAGGATGAGGGGGGAAGAAGAAGAAGAAGAAGAAGAAGAAGAAGAAGAACTTGAGAGAGAAAGCGAGAGAGAGAGAGCGAGAGAGAGAGAGAAGAAAGACAAAGGAGAGAGAGAGAGAGAGAGAGAGAGAGAGAGAGGAGGGAGAGAGGAGAGAGAGAGAGAGAGAGGCAGACAGACAAACAGACAGAGACAAATGTAAGGCAAGCAGAGACAGACACAGACAGGGAGAAAGAGACACGCCCAGACAGACAAACAGACAAAGACAGAGAAACAGAGTTAGGGTACACGTAGAGGACTGGGGTATCGTGTGTGTGTGTGTGTGTGTGTGTGTGTGTGTGTGTGTGTGTGGGGGGTGGGGGGTGGGGGTAGAATGTGATGAGTGAATTTAGTAGTTTTAATCAGGAAGTCAAAGACTGACAACTTTAATTTTGAAAGACATTGAGACTTGGAAGAGAGAGAGAGAGAGAGAGAGAGAGAGAGAGAGAGAGAGAGAGAGAGAGAGAGAGAGAGAGAGAGAGAGAGAGAGAGAGAGAGA
>CM065695.1:34773525-34801025 GCA_017654935.2 Phymorhynchus buccinoides | reverse complement strand
CTCAATAAAAAAAAGTTCGTATTCGTATTCGTTTTCGTATTCTCTCTCTCTCTCTCTCTCTCTCTCTCTCTCTCTCTCTCTCTCTCTCTCTCTCTCTCTCTCTCTCTCTCTCTCTCTCTCTCTCTCTCTCTCTCTCTCTCTCTCTCTCTCTCTCTCTCTCTCTCTCTCTCTGTCGGTAGTCGTAGCGAAGTAAAGGGCCGTAACTTCTCATCTGTAGGCAGGGTGGCGGCTGCCTAATAGCTTCGGTGGCCATGTGTCGGCCCCTGTGTTTACCACCGACAGCCTGGGATAGGCAGGACAAGATCTGTAGGTACCCCCACCTCTATCATTCCCTTTCATGCATCTATTTAATCCACCCACCAACCACTGCATTGCTTTTCCTCACAATAGCCTTGTTCTCAGTACACACCCACCCACCCACACCCACACCCACACCCACAGACAGAGAGAGAGAGAGAGAGAGAGAGAGAGAGAGAGAGAGAGAGAGAGAGAGAGAGAGAGAGAGAGAGAGAGAGAGAGAGAGAGATTGATTGATTGAATTTTATTTATAGAGGGTAATAGAGTAAGCGATAACATGCTTTTTTACATCCAGCCCTCTGGACATAATACATATTGCAGTCCCCCCCCCCCCTCTCTCTCTCTATTTTCCCTCAATAAAAAAAAGTTCGTATTCGTATTCGTTTTCGTATTTTCTCTCTCTCTCTCCCTCTCGGTAAAAGAGAGAGAGAGAGAGAGAGAGAGAGAGAGAGAGAGAGAGAGAGAGAGAGAGAGAGAGAGAGAGAGAGAGAGAACGAACGAACGAACGAACGAACGAACGAACGAAATTTTATTTATACAGGGTAATGAGATAAGTATATATATAGAGAGAGAGACGGACAGACAAACGCACAGCCGTCGTTCCCATTCCAGTGCACACCCGTTCTATTAGAACCGGGAGTATTAAAAGAACAGCAAGAAAAAAAAAAACACAATCATTCTACCTCCTTCTGTTCTCTGAAGACTGGGTCTGACTTTGACAGATTCGAACCAGACCTCTTGACATGGTAAACGGTGCTTGAAGCAGACACCCCACTCCACCCACATTCCTCGATGCTCTGGCTACTATATGTTCTGTCTTTTACTTGAGTGCGCGCGTGCGCGCGCGCGCGCGTGTTTATGTATTTGTGTGTGTGGGGGGGGGGGGGGGACATCATCCCAAACTGGAAGAAGAATAACAGAGAGAGAGAGAGAGAGAGAGAGAGAGAGAGAGAGAGAGAGAGAGAGAGAGAGAGAGAGAGAGAGAGAGAGAGAGAGAGAGAAGGGAGAGAGATAAACATCCCCAACTGGAAGAAGAATAATAAGAGAGAGAGAGAGAGAGAGAGAGAGAGAGAGAGAGAGAGAGAGAGAGAGAGAGAGAGAGAGAGAGAGAGAGAGAGGGGCAGGATAAACATCCCCAACTGGAAGAAGAATAACAGAGAGAGAGAGAGAGAGAGAGAGAGAGAGAGAGAGAGAGAGAGAGAGAGAGAGAGAGAGAGAGAGAGAGAGAGAGAGAGAGACAGAGAGAGAGAGAGAGAGAGAGAGAGAGAAAGAGAGAGAGAATCAAGAGAGAGAGAGAGAGAGAGAGAGAGAGAGAGAGAGAGAGAGAGAGAGAGAGAGAGAGAGAGAGAGAGAGAGAGAGAGAGAGAGAGAGAGAGAGAGAGAGAGAGAGAGAGAGAGAGAGAGAGAGAGAGAGAGAGAGAGCGGTTTTGTCAAGTATGCCTTTATGTCATGAAAAAAACCCCATCAAAAAACAACAACCGAAACAACACAAAACTGGAAGGAGTATAATTTCAACAATTCGTTGATCCGTTATTACTTTTAAATGTGTACTTTATGTTGCGCACACACTTTTAATACGTTTTCTTTGCAACAGCGAGGGGACGCAACAATTTGGATAAAAGCGTAATTATTGGAGTAATAAATATATAGGAGCAGCCACAATCTCTAGTGCTGCAGCCCAAGGGATTGGGTTGGCCTATGGGGACCTTCCACAGCGCCAGCCATCCTCGAATCCCTTTTGCCGAGAGAGTGGGGGTGTACCCTGGGCAAGGCATCTCCACTATGACCACATTCTAGCCCAGCCTGCCAGAATAGCATCTGCCCCTGGTTCTGCTATCTGGCACTCATGGCCGAAAACGACTGATGGCAGTACACAATATTGACATGAAGCCGGAGGGTATGGGAGGCGAGACGGCTCATTCATTCGACCAAAACCGTCGACCAAAATGATCGACCATTTTCGAAATTTGTGAATCAAAATGCCTCGTTTTCGAAATGGTCGACCAAAATGCCTCGTTCTCGACGAAAACTATCGACCAATTTCGGAATGGTCCATCAAAATGCCACGTTTTCAAAATTGATCGACCAAAACTGTGCACGAGAAAAACTAATGCATCAAAATCACGCCATGAATTATTCATTGCGTCTTTCCGAGTTTTAATGAGTGCTTGAGTAAAAACTTGTTAGAAGGCACTCAGCATCCATCTTTGAAAACTTCCCGCCACAGACTGGATTCTGGCACTGTTCTGGCACTGTTCTTGTGCCCGATTTCAGTTTTTGTTCAACCACTCGGGTCTCTCCGGTAAAAATCAGAATTTGTCGACCAGAAATCCGTCGACCAATTTGGAAAATGGTCGATCATTTTGGTCGACGGTTTTGGTCGAATGAATGAGCCGTCTCGCCTTCCATAGGAGGGAGGAGGGTGGAATTAGGAGAGACATATTATGAAGAAAATGTGGTTAACACTTCCCGTACCGCGTGGGTGTGTTTGCACCCATACTATTACCGTTTGCTTCATATGTTAAAAACCGTTAATTGAATCGTGCTGAAATTTTATGACTTTGTCAATGAACGATTCGAGCATGGGCACTCCAAACATCCAGCATTTGTGTTGAAAAACAAGCGAGTAAATAAACAAGCAAGTCGTCGTTTAACGTCCTCCGGTCTGGAACAGACACATAACGGGACATTAATAGATATAAAGATGGTGGGAACGACCCTGGAGGTAATGCCCGGAGGCAGTGCAACACCAGGAAAGTCCGGAAGTTTGTAACAATACAGATGTATATTATATGTTGTGCTAATAAGAGAGACATGAATGGATGGAAATCTGTTTAACGTCCTCCGGTCTAGAACAGACACATAATTATGGAACACTGGTAAACATAAAGATGGTGGGAACGATCCTGGAGGCAATGCCCGGTAGGCAGTGCAACACCAGGAAAGTCCCGAAGTTTGTAACAATACAGATGTATATTATATTTTGTGCCAATAAGAGAGACATGAATGGATGGAAATCTGTTTAACGTCCTCCGGTCTGGAACATATACATATGGGACACTGGTAGACAATAAAGATGGTGGGAACGATCCTGGAGGCAATGCCCGGTAGGCAGTGCAACACCAGGAAAGTCCCGAAGTTTGTAACAATACAGATGTATATTATATTTTGTGCCAATAAGAGAGACATGAATGGATGGAAATATGTTTAACGTCCTCCGGTCTTGATCTTGTAAGTTATACCTGGGTGAATGTAATAATGTCTTGTGTGACTGCGGGTGTATCAGTGAATGGAAGCGCCTTGAGTGTAAAATTAATTATAGAAAGGCGCTATAGAAATACTATCAATTATTATTTATTTATTAATATGGGACACTGGTAGATAATTATAAAGATAGTGGGAACGATCCTGGAGGCAATGCCCGGTAGGCAGTGCAACACCAAGAAAGTCCCGAATATTTTAACAATAAAGATGTGTGTAAACTTTGAGATATACATGAAAGAAGAAAATAGAAGAAAATCCTGTTTAACGTCCTCCGGTCTGAAACAGACTATGGGACATTAGTAGATATAAAGATGGTGGGAACGATCCTGGAGGCAATGCCCGCAACACCAGGAAAGACCAGAATGTTTAACAATACAGATATTGTTGTGACCTTGAGAGACATGAAGGATGAAACTCCGTTTAACGTCCTCCGGTCTGAAACAGACACATATTGGAGATTAGTAGATATAAAGATGGTGGGAACGATCTTGGAGGCAATGCCCGGTAGGCAGTGCAACACCAAGAAAGTCCCGAATATTTTTAGCGATACAGATAGTTTTGCTATTTCAATAAACATGACACGAATGAAAATCTGCTTAACGTCCTCCGGTCTGGAACAGACATAATATATGGGACACTGGTAGATAAAATAAAGATGGTGGGAACGATCCTGGAGGCAATGCCCGGTAGGCAATGCAACACCAGGAAAGTCCCGATTTGTTTAACAATACAGATGTGTGTAAACTTAGAGAGAGACATGAAAATAGATTTATCGGCAAATATGTAGATTTACACCCTCCTGCTCTATTTCTTGGTTCTTTCCGTGGTTAGGGTTAGGGATAGGGTTAGGGTTAGGGATAGGGTTAGGGTTAGATGGTCTTTTCTTTTGCCACAAGCATCTGTTTTTTTGGGTCAAAATCATCTATTTTTGGGGAGCACTAAATCGCTGCCTTTAACCCTTTCACCGCCAGCCATATTTCAGCCAAAAAATCCATCAAATTTACCTGGGTAGATAACAAAATCCATCTTCAATATTGGTGATTCTTCTGTGACGTATACAAAATAATGTTTATCCTTACTTCCCAAAACTAAGACAATAAGGGTCTTTGGATAATAGACCCCAATTTGATGCCTTTTAATGACATAGGCGTTAAATCACTGTGGTGCTAAAATGCGACTTTGGCGGTGAAAGGGTTGATAAACCGTCATTTAGCGGAAAAGTAAGGTGTGCTGTCAGCTCGCTGATCGAACCACTCAGCCCAATAACTGTGTCGAATTATTTATCGATCATCATCTATCGGTCAGTCCATCCATCCATCCATCCAACCACCATTTCCATCGATCCATGTTTATGAAATCACTGAAAGGCGTATTACCTGTTCAAACTCTGCTTTCTGCATAATTATTCAAATTAACATAATAGATTTTAGCTTTACTATTCCAAAGTCTTCAAAATCAACATCTGTGTTTGTTTTAGTTTTTTTTAAAGGACATTATGTCTTGACATTTTGTTTGTTTGTTTGTTTATTGTTTCTGATTTTCGCATGCTCTGGAAAGGGGGCCATGTGTGTGTGTGTGTGTGTGTGTGTGTGTGTGTGTGTGTGTGTGTGTGTGTGTGTGTGTGTGTGTGTGTGTGTGTGTGTGTGTGTGTGTGTGTACGCGCGCGCGCGTGTGTGTATGTGTTGGAGGGATAGTGAATGTGTAGAAGACAAGATGGAAAGAAGCGTGGGGGTGGTGGGATATCAAGAAATGCTGGGAAATAAAAGGAACCAGCGGGTATATAATAAGCAGAGTCAAGGGGAAGAGCGCAGAGCATTTTAGTGTCACTGGGATTCCATGGGGTTATGGTAAAGCCTAATGCGGGGGTGGGGTGGGGGTACATGTCAGATTGGCATCAGCACCTACGGGCCTTTCTTCTAGCTGATGAACTTACATACTGCCAGACTGCTGCCGCTGGCGATGCTAGTGCGATATCTGTATAATCATAGTCAGATGGAAGCCCCTCCTCACCCCCCCCCCCTCACCCACAACCCAACCCACCCATCCCCCCCGAAAAAAAAAGTCAAACCATATAAATAATGAAATCAGTGAGGCTAGCGTGCTGAACGTTAGCGTGCCCGACTCGTTGATGAAATGAGAAAACTCTCCATGAATTAGCTCCCCTCCACACACCAAACGTTGCTTACGACACCCACCGCCTAGCACTGCATGAATAAAAAGCCAAAGGGAAGCAAACCCAACATCATCTTCACCACGTACCACACACATGTTGTTGTTGTTGTTGTTGTTGTTGTTTTTGTTCCCAGCTTAACACTCTGGGGGCACACCCAGTGCCATGTGAACATTTTTCATGGCCTTGGGTGGGAAGACTACGTGTATGGCTGCTTTTAAAGTGCCCCGCCACATGGGCGGCCATACTCCGTCTTCAGAGGAACCACACACATAATAATCAATAATATTTCCTTTGCAAATTCATCTAGGTGAAAAGTAAGCTTACATTGTGATTGTACAATCGAACAAAAAACAAAAAACAAACAAACAAACAAACACACACAAAAACCGAGCAAACAATCCCTTTCATGTGTGCTTTTGTTGTTGCTGTGCTTACACGTAACATTGTGTCATGATATGTATTATTTCAATGCATGCTTATTTTGTTCTTTGAAGTCCCGTGAAATATAGTGTACGGAACTGAAACACACAAGAAACGCAAAAAAAGTCCTCACTTTTGAAACTAACAGCTTGAACATCTAGTAAAGCAGGCCTAAACTTTTGTAATGATTTTTGTTTATGTGGGTTTTCTTTCTTTTTTTCATTGAGGACTCAAGAACCAGTCTGCAAACTTATTCTCGAGATCAGTTCCTTAGGTGTTACCACATCATTGCGGTCATTATACAGTGGGACCTCCACGTTAAAGGTGGACCCTGACGGATGAGTTTTTTGCGAGAAACACGTCGAGATCACCAGAAAGACAGCCTGTTCAAAGATCGGAACACTCGCTTTGCTCTGGTTTTCTAGAAATCAAACCGTCAAAATGGCGATTCCTCCTTAGCGGAGATGCCGGAGAGAGTAGCCATTTTGGATGAGGTCACTCATTGTGGTTGAAGCGTTTTCTCTTTTTTTGTAGTGCAGTAAAAAACCATATTGGAGCTATTTCCTTTGTTGTGAGCAAAACTCCTTTAGATAAACTGCATAAAATAAAAAAATAAAAAGTAAATAGGCTTGTATTGCGAAAATTTCGTGGAAACGATTTGGTCTAAACGCAGGTGGCCATTACAAAAGAGACTGCACACGCCTTCTCTTTGGGTGAAAGATTTTGACTTCCAGCACCTCCGCCAAGGAGGAATCGCCAATTTGACGGTTTGATTTCTATAAGGAAACCAGAGCAGAGTGAGTGTTGCAATCTCTGTAAAGGGTGTTTTCCCGGTGATCTCTTACAAAAACTCATCCGTCAGGGTGTCCCTTTAAGACTTTCTCTCTAAAGGCCTGTGTACACGTTAACATTATTCACGAGATATTTCTATTTCCCCATGGCAAAACAGTGATAGCCCACTCTACACAGACCTTTAGATGTGACCCCCCCCACCCACCCCCAACAAAAAAGAAAAAAAGAAAAAAAAAAGTCACCCAATTTTCCCGCTTCCTGTCCGGACTACTGACTGAGTGAGTGTCTACCTCTCTATTAAGACCCCAACCTGTTACGACCCTTTTTTGCCTTATTTATTTTCCCCAATATCTTATTAGGGAGGTTCCACTGTCCTAGTATTTCATGTTTCAGTATAGATAGACGTAAGCTTACACGGGAAGTCAAAGTCAAAGTGAAAGTAAACAAGTGCAACTCCGAGCGGCTGCAAAGTCCCCATGCAGCATCGCCGAGCTACTCCGAAATCGGAATGTGTCGGCTGTACACATACATAAAAACGTTTCAAAACAGCACGTAACTGCATAAAAACGCATCAAAACAGCACGTAACTGAATAGTTTTTGATATATAGCCTTGGGGTTCGGACCCGTGATTTGAGCGCGCGCGATCATGCGCACACGCGCGCACAGAAAAAATCATGACAACTGTGTTATAGACCATTCATCAAGAAATGTTGTGAAGAAAACTGCATTGAAATACATGCAAAACTTCGCGAGATATTAGCGATTATGTGTTTCGGGGTTTGAACCCCGTAACTGGCGCGACCTTGACCTTAATGTAAAACTAAATACATCAGTGGATAGCTTGCATCTTGGCAAACTAGTATACCAAATTTGATGATGATAGACTGAACAGTTTTTGAGAAAAACGGACGAATAGCCGGACGGACGGAGGCACGCCGGACGGACACCGGACGGACGGACGGACCAGACAAAAACAATAGCTCCCCGAACCATCGGCTCGGAGACTAAAAAATCTTGATTATCTCGTTAGGAGAACTTAATTACAGCGTGGTCTCGTACAAAGCACAATACAAACAAGAAAACACATTTACATGCATTACAAATGGAAGCAAACCTAAGAAGGACAAACATGGACATGAACAAGGGAAATGCGTTATGCGCTCATTCAGATCCTAGAATACTCCCGATTATACACACGTATGCCCCGAAGCATGAGAATCATACGTTATAAGAAGAAAATTAAAGACCCACCAGGTCACGTGTCAAAATCACGGGTTTTCCCTCTAATGATAGCTGGTAAGAAATCTTGTTTCAGTGACCAGATTTGACTCCCATACAAATGTCCCCAAATTGAAAAACGAAACATCATTTTAAAAAGCAGCCTCGACAATTTGAAGTTGGGGACATTTGTATGTGGGTCACAGCTACACAGAGAAAACCCCCACTGACCAAAAGACTTAATCGTGTGCGTCAGAACAAGAACAAGAACAAAAACAAGAACATCATTTTTATTGTCATAGGAAAACCAGAGGTTTTGTGGGACACAAATGGTGTCAGTGTAAGGCGCGGAGTTGAAGAGAGGGAGAGTGGAAAATGTGTGTGTGGAGGGGGGGGGGGGGGGGGGGGGGGGGGGAATTAATGCATAGTGGCTATAGTAGGGGAGGGAATCGAAAAAAAACACCGCCTGCCTGCAAGTCACCGAGTGCACTCCCCTAGTACAGGTCTCCTGCTACGCGTCTTGATATCTGTATTATTTATCTGTTTATTGTTCCGTCTGTCTGTTCGCTTCCTCTATCAGTAGAGCTCATCTCTCGCCCCTGTCTCTCTCTGTCCGTGTCAGTCACTTCTCTGTCTCCTATATGTCTCTCGGTGTCCCTGGCTCAGTTTCAGTTTCTGTTTTTCTTTCTATGTCAGTCTGTCTCTGTCTGTCTCAGTGTCTGTCTGTGTCTGTCTACATTCGTTTTTCATAAACACTACTTGCCCAAGATAAGTTCAATAGTGTTTGTTTTATCATCAGTAATTCGCAATTTAATCTCTCCTGCTTGTCAAATATAATGCGTTGCCCCTTGACAAATCTTGCAAGTTGACAAATCGGTTTTTGTTTATTTGTTTGTTTGTTTGTTTGTTGTTGTTGTTGTTGTTGGTGGTGGTGGTGATATATATATATATATATATATACATTAATAGTCTACATTCTTTCTTGTTAGTTTTCATTCTTTTTTTGTTCTGCTATATATATATATATATATATATATATATATATATATATGTATGTGTGTGTGTGTGTGTGTGTGTGTGTGTGTGTGTGTGTGTGTGTGTGTGTGTGTGTGTGTGTGTGTGTCTGTCTGTCTGTCTGTCTGTCTGTCTGTCTCTGTATGTGTCAATTGAAATATTTCTTATAATGTTCATATTGTTATCGGCAAGACATATTTCTTATCATGTTCATATTGTTATCGGCAAGACATATTTCTTATCATGTTCATATTGTTATCGGCAAAAAAGCCTACATAATACGAAAAAGCCTGAATATACATTACTTAGACTTTTGGGTGATAGATTGACCTTTTACAAATCACGTCATGCTATCCAGCAGCTTATGATATGACATATCAGCGAAAAACAATTGAACCGAAGCACAAAATACTACACAGACAGACGGACAGACAGAAACACACTCACACACACACACACGCACACACGTACACATGCACGCACACACACTCACACACACACACACATACGCACGCACGCTTGCACGCGCGCGCGCGCGCACACACACACACACACACGCACATACACATACAAACACACCCGCACGCGCGCACACACACACTCACACACGCACGCGCGCGCACGGACGATCGCGTTTGCTCTCTATGCCATGTAACGTAGTGATTAGGACAAATACGCACGCACACGCGCGCGCACACACACGCACGCACTCACACACACACACACACACACACACACGCAAACACGCACGCACGCACGCACGCACGCGCACACACTCGCGCCGAATTCACACACACACACACACACGCACACGCACACGCGCGCGCGCAACATTCAAGTCTTTTTCTACATCCCTCTCCCATTTTATTTCCACCTTTACAGATATTCAGAAAGTGTTATTCCACATCATGTGGTCCCATAGGCCTAGCATATGGAACATTAGCATAAAACTAGATTTCTTCTTCTTCTTCTAACTTCTTCTACGTCTTCTACCAATGATGTCCAACGAAAAGGCGAAAAGTTATTAAAAAAAAAAAAGTAAAATGTTTAACCTGGGACGGTATTCATGTCGAGATAGCATGAGACTTAGCATGATGCTAACTTAGAAGCTCTTCCAATGTCCTATAGGATTTAATAGGACTTTTGGAAGAGCTTCTAAGTTAGCATCATGCTAAGTCTCATGCTATCTCGACATGAATACCGTCCCTGACTAATATAAACGGCCCTTGTGACAAGTTTGATATTCACGTGAAATACGTGCATTAGATTCTCAGCTATCGTCTGACTTGATTGTCTCATCCAATCACTGCAAGGGACACATTTCGTTCACTTCTTTTTTTTTTCTTTTCTTTTTTTAAATCTTAGCTAAGCGAACACCTGTCACTTTTGAGACAGCCACGCAACAGAGAAAGACTGGGAGCAAGTTTGCCCGCGCCTTTCAATTTGCACCGGCGAAAAACAAAACTCAAAGCACAGGTGGGTCCAAACTTACTGAAAAGCTTGTTGTAAAACGCTTTAATTCTAGAACCGTTTGCAAAATGTAGTAATTAATGTTTCATACGTACGGCGGCTGCAAACCGGTTTGACATTATTTTTCCCCATTTTAAACGGCTGACATATTGATTTATATTCTAAGTGTGAAGATTTGCGGACTACCGTAAGCTCATTTTTTTCCAAAGGACCGTTCGCGACTCGAACTCCCTGCCACCAGAAATGTCAATAATTGCCGGTTAACGGCAGGTGGACATTATTGGTAGAAAAAGAAGAAATCTAGTTCTATGCTAATTTTCCATGTGCTAGGCCTTTGCCTTTGGGACCACAATCACATGATATAGACTAATTTCTTGAATTTCTGCACAATTTGTTCTTTAAGTCTTTCTTTATTTAATATTAGAATTCCAAAGAAAGAAGCACTCCACATGCCTACATATTTTTATGCTTTAAAAAAGAAGCAGCTTTAAAGCCTTTTCGTTGCATTTGCCCTCTCGATTTGCAACCGAAATAGTCGCATGTCTACCTTTAGCCAGTTAGGGGAGGTAATCTGTTAACTGAAAAAGCAATCAGCTGTGTCTAAGATTTTGTATATTCTAATTTCTTGTCACAGAGACTTCTCTGAAAATTTGGGTTGCTCCCACCTGGAGAACGTGTCGCCACACATTTTTGTTTTGTTTGAGGCGGGGGGCATGGGATTTTTATGTGCGAGAAACGCATGGGTCAGACCAGCTAGAACTAGAAATGCCAGGCTGGGATTCGAACCCGGGTCACTCGGGCATTGAAATTGGCAGGCGAACGTCTGAACCACTCTGCTACCTTTAATCAGATCAGATCCATGTATTACAGACGCCACTTCCTACGATAGTCATATGAAAGTTACCTTTCATAAATTATGTCCCTTAGTGTGAGAAATGTGAGCATTGGTTAATATCACGAAACTGATGCACAAGAGTTGCAAGTAGAGCAGATGAGGGGTGTTGAGGTGGAGGTTGTCGTATGCAAAAAAAGTAGCATCGTGTAAATACTTCGCTCGCTACTATGAGACTTAGCATTTGCGACATTGAGCGAATTTTTTAAATTTCACTTTTTTTCCATAATGTCATGAAATGATTTGAGTACGGAAAAGTGTTTCAAATACGGAAAAAGTGAAATTTGTCGTTCATCCTTAATGTCGCAAATGCTAACTCATAGGAGTGAGCGAAGTATTTACACGATGCTACTTTTTTGCATACGACAGGGGTAACTTAATTTATTTATTTTTTGCAAGAGTAGAACAAAATCTTCGCAGTGTCATATTATTGTCTATTTAGGTAGAGAGTGTGAGTGGCGAATGTAAGTTTGAAACGGTGAGACCGGGAGAAAGGAGATAATGAAATGGAATGAACAAGATATTGAACCTCAAAATTCCAGCTAAGAAGCACCGAAGAAAAGGGTCATTAGAAAGCCTAAAAAAACCCACCTTCGAGCACATTACACACCACTGATGCGAGGCTGGCAGGCCGATGATTCCCTGAATGGGTACATTGTTGCCTGTCTCTCGTTTCCGACAATGATTCAGATAGCAGAGGGGGCAGCTGCTAATCCGGTGGGCTGGGCTAAAATTTGTTTATAGTGGAGAAGGAAATAAAAACAACGGGTATTAACCCATTTTATAAAGTAGGTCGCACTACAGCCTCTTTCCAGACTTGCAGTAACATTGTTGTTCTATCATTTCAGATGCACAACGCCGACGACAGTTGTCCTCGCCTTTTCTGGGCCTGCACCAAAGAAGCTGAACATTATATCCACTGACATCCTGCCCCATAACATGGACCAGAGATATACACGACCTGTCCCCGCTACCAGCCCTGCCCTACCAGCTTCCAGAGTCACCACAAAGAACATCATAGCCACTGACACCCCACCCCTGAACATGGACCACAGAGATCTGAACGAACTGTACCCGCTACCAGGCCTATCCTGCCGGCATCCAGTCACCACAAAGAACATCAGAACCACTGACATCATGCCCCAGAACCACTGACATCCTGCCCTAGAACATGGACCACAGCGATCTACATGACCTGTCCCCGCTACCAGGCCTGCACTACCTGCATCCAGTCACCACAAAGAACATCATAACCACTGAAATCCTGCCCCACAACATGGACCACACAGATCTACACGACCTGTCCCCGCTACCAGGTCTGTCGTACCAGCATCCAGTCACCACAAAGAACATCATAACCACTGACATCCTGCCCCACAACATGGACCACACAGATCTACACGAACTGTCCTTGCTACCAGGCCTGTCGTACCAGCATCCAGTCACCACAAAGAACATCAGAACCACTGACATCCTGCCCCACAACATGGACCACACAGATCTACACGACCTGTCCCCGCTACCAGGTCTGTCGTACCAGCATCCAGTCACCACAAAGAACATCAGAACCACTGATACCCTGCCCCACAACATGGACCACATAGATCTACATGAACTGTCCCTGCTACCAGGCCTGTCCTGCCAGCATCCAGTCACCATGAGCCATACCAGGTCCATCTTGGCTTTTGCAAAAGTTTCTACTGTAAGTGACCTTTCACTTTGATGCTTAAAACTTTGTTGTAAATCGCTTTATTTTTCATAATACAAATGTAGCCAAATTGTAAATTTTTGATTTGCATTAAGGTACACACACGATGTAATTCAAAGCTATGCAGGTATAATTTAATTAGTGAAAGTGTTGACGTTATTTGTTTGGCAGGCTTAGCTTGATACTGTCATGTTATTTCATCGATTTGACAAGGTTAATAAGATTTGACTATTGGAACCCCACATCATTATTGTTTAGAATTGAACTTGATATATTAATATTGAAATGATTGAATATCCAAGCCTTTCTTCACAACCAATAACCCTTACCAACAATTTCGTGATGGATTGCTCTGGACTTGATATACTGTTTTGTCTTGGTTTTTTTTTCTTCAGTGGCAGGTTAAAACGACGCAAATTGATCTCCGAAACAAATGAACGACCCACGACCAAAGATGTTCAGCATGCTAATCTTTCCCACATGAAGTCCCAACACCAACAGAAACGAAGCTATCGAGTGATGGTGGACCAAGCAGCCGTAAACCCTGCTGTCAACTGTATAATATGCTGGACATTTTAAAAAGTAAGTATAATCGATTTTTTCATTTGTTTGCCTCAGTTGTGTGACATGGGCGTGGCCTTTGTTTTTGGGGCTCATTATTTACGTACTTTTGTACGCAATAGAAAACCTTCGTAGAAAATTCCATCTCACTATAAGAACATTGAAAGTCCCAGTGACTATTAATGATTACATATTATGAGTTACTGTGCAGCAATTTAAGTGTTGTGTGGTTAATGTACCCTTTCCATTCATAAATCTCACGCTTTTGTTTTACAGTATGTATCCTCAGAAAATGGTAGAAATGATATGTTTGTCATAAAGATCCCTGCATTTAATAATCGTAATGATTATATAGCGTAGCACCTGAAATTATAATAATCTCTGCGTTTGGCATAATGTTTAATTAAAAATGATATATAAATATGCACCAAACACGCAGTGCACAAACGCTACATGTAAAAAATGCAAGCATCAGCTCATTAGTACATCAACATGCAATAGTCTAGAGAAACAACTTTAACAAAATATTTTCTTCAAAGAACCCTTAACATTCTCTCTACATAACATGCGCACATACGCACAGACTGACGCACACACACACATCTATTAGACTTCATAACTGCGAAAGAAGACATGAGTTCAATTAAAGGGATGGGATGGGATCCAAATATATAATTTGAATAGGAAATTGTTTGCCAGATTTTGAATTAGACTGTATTTCTGATGGAGAGATTTCTGGATGGTTGGAGCACAGAAAGAAAAGGGCCGGTGGCCAAATGACATGGTAGAGTTGAAGAATTGGATTGTCTGAAAAATATTTTAGCTGTTGTATGCAGAAGCATTGCTGTGCTTTGTGTTCATATTTATACGTTATTTTCGTTTCAGTCGACTCATTTGTAACACGCACAATGCATTTCAAAGTACATTTATGTTTTTCTGAATGTTAGGGTGGAAGATTTAAAAAAAAAAGGGGTTGGGAACCAAATGAAAATATAAATGAAAGTTAAATCTGATTGCAGAGTCGCATGTGTACGGTGACCTCTATAAATGAGGTTTCTTCAGGTTTTGACCCACACAACCCACTCCCCCTCCCCCAGGTTCTGACCCCCACCCCTCACCCCCTCCCCCCGTTTCTCCCCCCCCCACACACATACATACCCCACGTTTTAACCAATAACTTAAAGACACGTATTATTTAGTCATGAATATTTTAAGCTACTCGCATTCCCTGGTTTTGTTCTTTGTGTGTGTCTGGCCCATTCAGTTAGGTTGGCATTGAGATTCGTGTTCAAAATTACTCGCAAAGTATTCTTCATGCACTGTTCTATCGCAAACTGGTTTTGCAAGCTACTTTATGCCGATAAGTGCTTTACCTTGAAAGCTAAGATCTTCACCTTTTGGATCATCATTTGCGTTTTGCTGAGGTCCTGTAATGTTTTGTTCTCCAAGTTTATAGAACTGTTTGAAGTTTTGAGTGGATGTGTGAAGTATTTTTGGTGCGGTGTCGTCGAATAGGATTCGATTTCAGAAATTAGGATGCCTATAGGTGATCTTATGCTTTTCTGATAGTGGGAGGGCATCTTAATAGGGCAATAGAAAGAGGATTCGTTAAAAGCAGTGACACTTGTGTTTACTGTTTAAAATTGCTTATAAATTTACAAACTGCTAGATTGAAGATGTACGGGACGATGAGTTACTTTTCGAATGCGGAACCCGACTTTATGCTGTTGGGAACTAACTATAGATGTCTCCATGGTACCATGCATTTGAAACACTATAGTTCTTCTGTATGGAGAGCAATGGTGTACTTGCATCAGGTGATGTTTGTCGGAACGGACACTTGCAGTTTCCGTGCTGACAAAAGCTGCAGACAGACATTTTATACGGTTCCGTGATAATTCAAAAAATGCTCGTCACTTTGTTTTGTTGGGATGGGACCTTTGTGTTTCCATGCTAATAAACTTGTGTATAAACAACATGTGTATAAATGATACAACAGTGTGTCCTGTGTAACACTTTACATGCTGTGGTTTTCATATAATCTGATGAATCTGTAAAACAAGGGTAGAGGAAGAGTTAATGCCGGAGGAATCACATCAGAGAAGTTTTATTCCTGGTGTGGATCTTGGTACTTAACTGGTATTCCTTGACCGTCCCTTGTGGTACAGAGACTAAGAGAGGCTGGTATGGCAATGGAATCGTTTGATGGTTCATTCATGATACTGTATAGAACTGTGTTCAATATCGTGGTTTTGAAAATCATGATATTGGAGACATGATCTACGATGAACAATAACTTGTGAAACTTCAATATTTTGTTTGTAAAAGCGTGATATTGAAGATTCAATCTTATATCATATCTAATGTAAACAGGACGTAAAACTGTCTTCAGTATCAGGTCTTGTAAGGCGTGATATTGAAGAAAGACTAGTCCTTGCAGCTAATGCATGAAGAAATTGCACTTTGGAATCATTTTCAGCACCATGGCTTTATAAAGGCGTGATGTTGAAGACGATTCTTGTTTGCAGTTAATATAAATTACCCCAGAGGAACTATGTTCAGTATCATGACTTCATATGCATGATATTGAAGAAATATTCGTCTTTGCACATTGTGTACGAACAAAATACGCTGTGACACTTTTCAACATAGTGGCTTACAAAGTCACGATGTTGAAGAAAGTCATATTCTTGTGGGTTATTTTTTTGTGAGAAAAATACCCCGTGGTACCATCTTTGATATCGTGGCTTTCAAAGGCATTATATCGAAGAGCGTTATGTCCGAGTGATTATTGTGCAAAGAAAAGTGTCCGACAATCTGCCTTCAGTGTTGTATTTCTTTTATGAAGGTGCAGTACTGAAGACGGATTCATGTTTGTGGTAGACCTACCATCTTCAATGTTATGGCTGTCGATTGTATGATATTGAAGATTCATGCTTGCGGTTTTTTGTCTGAGGAAAACAATGCCTTGGTGCTTTGTTCAGTGTCGTGGCTTTTTGTTAAAAGGCATGATACTAAACTGAGCTTGATCTGTTCAATGTTATGTCCAAACATAGATGTCTGTGGAAATACCTTTAGTATCAAGCATATTTGAAACACATTGAAGAAAGGCTGGGGCTTGTGGATTATGTTCAGACAAACAGTACTAACAATTTGTAGTATTGTTTTTTCTGGATACAATCTACAAGCGTTGGTTTGTTTCATTCTCCAGGATGAGCTCTGGAACTGTCCCAAACTGCAATGTGACTGCTACCATAAATTGGGTTTCACATTCGTAACGACTGACTCAACAATGCTCCCAAGCATCTTCAATTCTGTCAATAACTATAGGCAATGTGTATTTCATAAAAACATGAATGACAACAAATGCATTTGAATAGACTGGAGAACTAAGTGCACGTTGTTTCTGGTATTTCCATGTTTTCAGTAACTAGATATGTATATGAATCGACTTTTGTCAAAACATGGCATTCTGTGAAGAGGAGACTAGATAAATAAGCATAGTCTCTGGTAGTGCCGTAGTTTCCTTCTGGAATCAAAGCTTTCGAAGCATTCATTAGCCCGAGTTGTGCTACTATGCTATTGTGCTACTATGCTGGCTGCTATCCAAGCTGCAATTTATCTTAGCATTGATATACAGATAGGTGCAAATGTAAGAGATGCTATGTGTAGGCACATTGTTTTTTGTGTTTTTCTTTTGTTGTGGTATGTCGTTTTCTGATGATAGGTTTTGGGTTCAGGCCATTGACGTTGATGTTGGATGTTAGGTTTTGTGTTCAGGCCATGGACTTTGATGTAGTTGGATGATAGGTTTTGGGTTCAGGCCATGGACTTTGATGTAGTTGGATGATAGGTTTTGGGCTCAGGCCATTGACTTTGATGTTGGATGTTAGGTTTTGGGTTCAGGCCATGGACTTTGATGTAGTTGGATAATAGGTTTTGTGTTCAGGCCATGGACTTTGATGTAGTTGGATGATAGGTTTTGTGTTCAGGCCATGGACTTTGATGTAGTTTGATGATAGGTTTTGTGTTCAGGCCATGGACTTTGATGTAGTTGGATAATAGGTTTTGTGTTCAGGCCATGGACTTTGATGTAGTTTGATGATAGGTTTTGTGTTCAGGCCATGGACTTTGATGTAGTTGGATAATAGGTTTTGGGTTCAGGCCATTGACTTTGATGTAGTTGGATAATAGGTTTTGGGTTCAGGCCATTGACTTTGATGTAGTGGGATAGGTTTTGCGTTTGACTATGATGTTGGATGATAGGTTTTGTGTTCAGGCCATGGACTTTGATGTAGTTGGATGATAGGTTTTGTGTTCAGGCTATTGACGTTGATGTAGTTGATCCAGTCGTTGGCACGATGCATGGAAATGGCGCATTCGTGTGTCTGGAGTTCCGGTTTAGTTTATCTAATCGTTTAACAAGGCATTTATACAAGGTCTTAAGAACAAGCAAACAACCCCCCTACACCCCCTCCCCCCCACACACACACACAGAGGCCTACTATTTTAATGGGCCACAGTGACCTGAAGAAGCCTCGATCATTGGAGGTGACCAAGGGTGTTGTGGGCCTGGAACACCACCACCAGGAACAAGAGACATGTGACGCCAAGCAATCTTCGGTAGCGAAGACACTGGGCAGATAACCCTGCTCACACTGCGATGGCGTGGTCCGTGCGATGATCAGACTGCTCTGCCATCTTCACATTCATCTCCCAGTGGATTGGGCTACACATTAGCTGCACTCGACTACGGGCACTGCTAACTCACATCAAGGTGTGTGGTACTCGACTACGGGCACTGCTTCTTCACACCACTGTAGGAATGTACGGTAATATGAAGTGGTAGAATTGTGCTCCAAAGTCCATATTACATCTAGCATTAGAAGCAAACTCTTAAATAGCGGGATCTTTAAAACATTGTCTTTTTTTAAGACGGTTATATGCTTGGAGAAAACATTGTATTCACTATTGTAGTCATGATTGTGTACGAAATATTGACCTTCGACGAAAGAAAAATGTAGAAAGAAAATAACATTGTGTTGGGTATTACTAATTGAAAGAAGAAGAAAACCAGTGGTAGATAGTAGCTAGTATGTTTGGTTTTCACGTGTGGCTGATAGTACCGTAATATATTTTTTCATGTGAAACAAGTGTTTCATATGTAAAACAAGTATCTCATAAGTGAATCATATTTCATTTTGGTGTGTGTGTGTGTGTGTGAAAATGTGTTATTAACATTTTGACAAGTTAGGCAAATAAGAAGTGTTGATATTAGGCCTATCAAAATACACCTTTGACTAAAACTAGCCTTTTGATTCGCAGGGAAAGAATTAAGACCCAAACAATCGCTACCTGGTCCCGCCACAACTCCGAGAAGAAGCCTTTGAGGGATTTGGAACAACAATTTGCACTACGTTAGTCCTCTTCGCCGGAGGCACCAACAACAAAGGCCCTCCAACCATGACGGTCTTGAGAAAGCCAGCCAAGCTCATTCCATGCCTTTCCGGTAGCTGCCCTCATCTCCTCCTCCACAGTCCTCCTCCAGGTGCCCAGTGGTTTGACGGAACAACGATATAGACTGCAAATATCGATATGAAAGAACATAAAAACAAAGGTGAGGCTGTCCAAAGCATCTGAAAGATCTGTTATAAGTGGTTTAGAATGGTTCCTGCTTCAGCTTGTTGAGCCTACATTTCATTAATGGGTTTCTTATGCAGATGTTTATTATCGATTTGTTTGTATTTTGAAGATAACAAAACACGTTTTAAGAAGTTTGAGGCACATTGCCTTTCTAGAGAAAGTAAAGAGTGACAACTTTACCTAGCTAAGTGAAGCAATCTAATGGATTCAGAGACCAACTGTTTTGCTAGAGGAGGTTAAAATTAATATAATTGATAAATCCTTATTACCGTCCATGAACGGCATAATTGTGTTAATATAATTTGTATTCCTTTGTAGCGACCAATTCAGATCATTCTTTACTTTTAGTCTATTCAGTCGGTATGCAAGGCTTTGATTTTCGTTTTGTGAAGATGTAAAGGAGTATAAGAATAAAACCAAGCCGTATCCAAATGGCGACACTTGATTGCTAATTATGACTTATTTTGTGGCAGACCCTTCAGCTACCTCGTCATTCAGTTTGTGAAACCCCACATCACCAACACCGAGGACTTTGTACAGAACCTGCCGTCTTCCACAGCTGATCGTCAATTCGCCGTGTTCCTGATCATCAATTCGCCGTGATCCTGATCATCAATTCGCCGTGATCCTGATCATCAATTCGCCGTGATCCTGATCATCAATTCGCCGTGTTCCCGATCAATTTGCCGTGATCATGATTATCAATTTGCCGTGATCCTGATCATCAATTCGCCGTGATCCTCTTCATCAATTCGCCGTGATCCTGATCGTCAATTCGCCGTGATCCTGATCGTCAATTCGCCGTGTTCCTGATCGTCAATTCGCCGTGATCCTGATCATCAATTCGCCGGGATCCTGATCATCAGTTCGCCGGGATACTGATAATCAATTCGCCGTGATCCTGATCATCAATTCGCCGTGATCCTGATCATCAATTCGCCGTGATCCTGATAATCAAATCGCCGTGATCCTGATCATCAATTCGCCATGATCCTGATAATCAAATCGCCGTGATCCTGATCATCAATTCGCCGTTTTCGTGATGAACGTCTCTTCTGTGTTCCTGAACGTCTGATGATTAGGCCGTGTACACACATAAGCGGATATTCCATGCGGAAACCCGTGCGCAATCCCTAAATAAGTGAATCGAAGAAGGGCAAAGATTTGCGCATGTGTCCGAATTTCCCCTATATGCGTAAACTTTTAACCTTCTTTCTTCCACTTATTTATGGTTTTCCGTACAGAACTTGCGCGTCTGATGTGAACCCGGCCTTAGGGATACAGTGTGTTCACGATACATTTCTGATCTTACGTCATTTCCTTCATGCCGTGTTCCTAATCACATTCATGTCACCTTGGGGTTTTTGTGTGTTGTTTTTCTATGTGATTTTGTCGTGTTTCTGCTGAATATTTTGTGATTGATTTTGCTGGGCAAGAATCGCATTTCTTCCTGTAAGGGGCCAGCCACACGTCCACTACAATCGTACGACTGTACGAGACGATTCGGTCACGTGGTCTCCAAGAACAAAATGTGATTCGCGTTTGGAGATCACGTGATCGAATCGCATCGTACAGTCGCGCAATTTTAGCTGACGTGTGGCTGGCCCTTAAAGACCCTGGCCATGTCGTGTCACATTCCAGGAATTCTGATCGCTTCTCGGCCTTTTGGCTAAGACAGTGATTCAGGAACATAAATTTTTGTTTATACCCTGGTTGGTTTGTTCAGCCCGTCGTACATGGCGAAAGCCGATACGCGACGTTAAACTGAACTTCCATCCGTGTCACATTCCCTCTTATGCTAGGAATATTTCTTCAGATTTCTTACCAGCTATAAGAGGGAAAACACGTGAAAACCGTGATTTTGACACGTGACGTGGTGGGTCTTTAAGGGAGATAAGTATCTGACTGATAAAAAAACGGCAATTTGCAGAATTCTTTGTTGGTCAAACATTATCTTTCTGTTGGGGAAGAAATTTGATTATTGCTATTTTGTGAGTTTGGTGTTTGGCATTATTCTAGCCACAGAGACTCGTATGTGTGAAATTCGGGCTGCTCTCACATGAGGAATTAAATAGGGGCCTATGTGTTTGAAGATGGTTAAGATGTTTTTATATGCAAATAGTGAATTGTAACTGAATTATTTGTTCACAACCCTAACCCTAACCCTACAGCAAGACAAATTTTGAAAAAAAATCGAACCTTGAAAAATACTTTTTTTTTCGATTGAGAGAATTCAGTAATGATTTCAGTACACGTTAATTTTTTTCACTCTTTCCCAATGGCAACACAGTGATGTGCAAGTAATTGTATACCAGGGCCTGTATTCACGTTGAGATAGCATAAGACTTAGCATGATGCTAACTTAGAAGCTCTTCCAATGTCCTGTAGGATTTAATAGGATTTTTGGAAGAGCTTCTAAGTTAGCATGATGCTAAGTCTCATGCTATCTCAACGTGAATACAGGCCCTGGCTATTACTGTTGCCATGGGGAAAGAGTGACAAATGTTAACAAGCATTGTGACCATTTCTCATGTTACTGTCGGGTTTCGTTTAACAGATTAGGCCTCCTTTTTAGGCCTACTTTTTTTTTATCACGCTGTCTGCTTACACGTTATAACCGGAATAAAATGTAGTTAATGTTGTGGCTTCTTGGCGGAGGTTTGCATTACGTTAGTGCTGTCCCTTTAATAGAAAGATGCTTACAGTAAATCGAGGAGATTTCTCCATTGCCAGATTGTCCTTTCATGGAATGTGCATGGATGAAACCACATGGCAGGAATCAGGCTGTTGGCTTTGTTATTTTTCCTGAAATCAGCAATTTGCAATACTTTATTGAAGAATAATTACACTGGAATGAGGGACAAACCTTGTTTTATTGTTTACAAAATGAAAGCTGGCTCTAAATGCTCTTATTTAATTAGCAAATATGTACCCCAAAATACCTTCAGCTGCGGGGTCTTCGCCTCCAGACCCCGACAAACGACTCCACCCCATGACCCACCACGGCGGCCCGCCGGAACCTAGGTCTTCCTGCTTTTCATTTTATGCAGGTTTCACCCTTGAATGTGTATCGATAATTAATTGTATTATATAGCACTGTTCAAACGGTCTTTCCTATGTTTATGGTGCACAGAGCTTGTGTTGCTTCCTAAAGTTATTGCCCTTTGTGATTTGTTTCTTTGTTCGCCTATGTTTATGGTGTACGGCGCTTGGGTTGGTTCCTAATATTATTGCCCTTTGTGATTTGTTTGTTTTTTGCCTATGTTTATGGTGTACAGATCTCGGGTTGCTTCCTACAGTTATTGCCCTTTGTGATTTGTTTCTTTTTTTGACAAGGGTATGTGATGCATAGTCATTGAATGATGCACACTGCGAATGTTTTAAATTATCAAGTTTTTGGTGGGGTTTGTTTTAGCGCACTTTGTGTGTCCGTTGTCTGTGTTCGTGTGTGCACGAGTTCATGTGCTTAGAGAGAGAGAGAGAGAGAGAGAGAGAGAGAGAGAGAGGTGTGTGTGCGTGTTGCACGCTAAGTTTTATTGGGATTTAAGATCGTGTATGCGTGTTTCTTTAGGCTGTTGTGTGTGTGTTAAAAGTGATTATATGCATGTATCGGTATAGGCAGAGTATAGATTGTTTTCTCTGGGTTTACATGTTTATTTTTTGGCATAAAATATGTTTTGACGGATACGAGGAGAAACTTTGCTCCAGAAATGTCTTTTTTCGTTGTTACTTTGAGTTGTAAGATTACATTGGGGTAAGTATGTGTGTGTGTGTGTGTTGGGGGGGGGGGGGGGGGGGCATCGAGGTATGAAGGGGCTTTAGTTCTTGTTTTTATGAATGCTAGTTTGTGTTAATTAATCATTAGTTACGACTACGCAAATCTTGTATTAAGATGATAATGCTGTTCTTACTGCTTGATGCTAATGTTGTTACATGGATTATGACTGCCTTACATGGTTGCGTTGCTACCAGTATTGGGGAATATCGTAATTTTAACCTTTTTTCTTGTAAGTCTTCAATGTGACCACATATTTATATATGGATTGCAAAGGCAAAGGTAATATGTTTTTTTACGAAACGTATTGCATACAGTTTGTAGTTAATTTGGATTTTTGCAAAAACAGGCTTTAAACTTCTTGATAATATGCATGCACACACATGTCCATTTACACATACTCGTGCGTGCGCACATGCTGGCACACACACACACACACACACACACACACACACACACACACACACACACACACACACACACACACACACACACACACACACACACACACACACATACACTTTCAAATGAGTCTAAGAACAATAACACTCATTCATGAAAACATACACACACGCTCGCACATATCAAAACATACTTTATACCCAAATCACTTGAATTTGGTATTTGGTATATTCTAGTTACATAGACTTTAGTATCTGAAATTCGGGCTGCTCTCTCCCGGAGAGCGCGTCACCGCAAATGCAGCACCTACCCATATATTTTTGTCCTTGTATTTTTTTGTATAATAAAATACGTAGAGTAGTTTCTTGTTGCTTTTAAAAACGCCTGAGCATTCGGTCATGATAAAACGTAATGTTCTATATCCAAATGCAGTGTTTTCATACCAAAACCATGCCAAGTGATACATACAAAACAAAATAGATCAAACTTAATACGATTGAAATAAGTTTTTACGTCACTGATGAAACGCCCGTCTTATTTAAGTGATAAAATGATAATATAAATGGATATATGTAGAATACCCTTCAGCCATGGATATATGTCTTCTTTGTCCCTATTACACTTTTTTGAAGTATGAAATTGCAAACACGTTCTGAGAATGTGATGTGTATTGGAAGATTTTGGAAAGCGTTGTTAACATTAAGGGCATCTAGGCTCATATGGCAGGAAGCTGTCTGAGCGAAGTAGAAGAAGTAGCATTCATTAAGGGACGGGGCATAGTTAATTGTGGGCAGGGCTATAAACAGGACATGGCAGGACAGTATAAGATTAGAAGGTAACCAGCAAAATTGTGATAGAAAGACACTGGTATGTGTCTTTATGGATCAAAGCCGATATTAATAGTAATACAAATTAAGCACAATTATATTCAATACTGCAATATTTAATCAAATGGTTGAAATATCGATTCCAACAGAAATGCTATGCTGCACCAAAAATAAATTGCTGAAACATTATTGCTGAATGTAAGACGGGTAAACTGGAACGTCTTGCTTTTGGGTCGTACATTCATAACAACATAAATATTTTTGTATGTAAAATGCGTCAACTTAATGCCTATTTCCGTAAACATTTGATAGATTTGCAAAGTGAACCGTTTATAAATTAAATAAATCGACCCTGTAGTTAGTAGCCGTGCACTAGTTTTGAGTTCTTCCCTGCTACGTGTTCTTGTAGACCAATTATACCAAAAATGTTTTGTCTACTAAAGTACATTTGTTTCAACGCCTGATTCAAGGCAAACTTGGCTTCCGTAAGGCTCCCACAGCATTTGGCGAACCTGTAGTCGCACCACGCCTTCCTTACCTCAAACCAGTTTGGATCGGGATTGGAAGCATGTGAAATTCGCATGCTATAATAGCCGGACATCCTGTCCCTGGGTATCGGTTAGTCTGTACCTTGCAGGCTCCAGGGTTAGTCGCCTGGGCTCCACAATCGGCCAAATCCGCCAGAGTCCAAAGCGTTGGCTCCTCTTCATCCGGCTTCCCTGTCATCTGCAGACGTTCATGGATTTTACCACCGGCATACTCCTTGAAAACTTGGGCAAGCCACGCAACGACAGAAGACGCAGCAGGGTAAGTATATCACGCGGTCGTGTTTTGCCCAGTCCTGTGCAACAGGCGCAGACTTTTTAGAGTCGCTTTGCCATGACCACACTCACTCCATCCCTGGTTCGGTCACCGGTCGGTCTTGGATGCTTCTCATACGATGCATTCGCCTGACCTACCACGAGTTGCGATCCCCTTGACGCTTGACTCGTGCTGGCGTTGGACGTGGTGATCGAACAGACGCGCCGTGTGAGAACACCAGTCCAAAACGTCTCGCTGAGGTTCGGAAAGCCTGCAAAGCCGTCAGCCTCAGCCTTGCTGAGTGCCCACGACCAGAGCTGTCGCTGTGACGTCTGCGGTGCCTCGCTCCTCGGTCTCGCCCTTATAACAGGGGATGGCTTTGTAAGCAATGCTTTTCTTTCCTCGGCATCAGAGTGCCTGGCATACAAGGTCTGCATAAAGGCGATGCAGCTGGCCGGAAGTTGTGGGTCAGTTCCCAGTACGTGGCCCGACTCGTTAAACGAATGCCACGAGATGCACGCCTTTTGGGTGTTGTACTGGGGTGCCCTTGGTTTCTGACATGTAGCTCCTGATTGCAGGTAAGTAGCACACATACACAAATCGGGAGCACAGTCATTTGTGGTCTCCACAAAATCGGGAGACCTTGTGTTGCCGAGTGCCAGTGCTCAACAGAGTGACTGCACACTGGAGTCCAAATGGGACACCCTTTATGGGTGCGTCCCACTCTAGCCCAGGGCTGGCCCATAGAATGGGAATGACACTGTATTCCAGTACAGTATCACGCTCCCCTGCCCCTTCAGTGACTCCAGGGATGTGATTGTGGCGTGTGCACTGAAGCCTAGAATGTGCAGCATCCGTGATGGTGTGTGGACAGGCCTCAACATCCTGATCAAACGAGGTTTGATGCGTTGATGGTGTTGCTGAAACTCCGGTTAGCTAAATGCTGTGGCAAGTCTCATATAAGCATATAAAAAGGCTTGATTGAACAATTTAAAGATTTGAAAAGACGATCACATCTGTTTAATGTATCTGCACAGAACTGTCGCATAATTAAAAGTAACGCGTTAATGAATTTATTATCATTCCATAATAATAACTATAGGCCTGCGTGCCACAGGTTTACAAATAAATACAGAATAATCTTAGAGAAAATTCAGACTGAATAATAAGGCCTATCCGTGTAAGAATCTTAGCGAGTTTCATGTTTGCATGTTGCTAAATTGCAAAAAGTCGACGAAGGTAATCGCCATTTTATAGTTAGCTGCACTGTAATGTGGTCCAGAAGCTTGCATGAGGATGATCGAAAGTACACCCTAAAGTAAGACGTTAGGATGGTTTGCCAGTAAAAAGGAGGGCAATGTGTCGGGATTAAAATTACTGCTCGTGGTTCGATTTTTTTAAAAAGTACGATTTCCACCCTCTTCTTCCATTAACATTGATTTATTGAGTAGACAAACCAAATTCCAGTTAGACCGTAATTTAGTTAATATTTTGTTAGGTTTGTTCACAAATTATGCAACACGACGACTTTTGTTTTAGATTGCAGTCTGTTCCTAATCTCACTGCAGAATTGCAAGAAAATTATGTGGACATTTCAATCACTTTTCGTTGAATGAACGAAATCGACTGCTTTCCGAAATGTTCGTACAAGATCCCATTATCATAGCGTGCTGGATTTATTTTTTTATTTTTTACAATTTACCAAGTCAATCATTTTCGTTAGATTAAAACCATCAATACATCAGAGTTTGGTTTACCTTTAAGCTGTACTCGCGTAGGAATGTTTTTTCGTACAATTTAAATATCGAACTTTAAGTTTCTTTTTAGCACAATAATTTGGTTTATGCCCATCGAAAGTTAAAGTCCAACCACCCGAAAATTATTTGCCCCCGTCTCGTGCCCTGAGATGCGAACGCCACCTACTTAAGATTATCGTCCTTGCTTGTCATGAAGTAGTAGTACTAGCCACAGAAAATGATCTGCCCCTGACTCATCGATAGGCGGCATGAGCAGTTCGGGCCTAATATTGTCGCCCTTTCGTGTCGGCAAGAAATGGCATAAAGCCCCATTCAGAAAAAGCTATTTTATTTTCATTGTCTGTATATTTATTCATACATGTTTAAATGTAAAAAGCAAACCAGTATATTTTACGATTTTCTTCTTTTCAGAACACGGAG
This sequence comes from Phymorhynchus buccinoides, assembly GCA_017654935.2. Classification (NCBI taxonomy): domain Eukaryota; kingdom Metazoa; phylum Mollusca; class Gastropoda; order Neogastropoda; family Raphitomidae; genus Phymorhynchus; species Phymorhynchus buccinoides. The sequence continues at coordinate 34,773,590 of CM065695.1, read as the reverse complement.
CAAATCATAAAGTTAATGATACGTGAGTTTGCTTCTGACGTTCACAATTACATACATTGGACACA
>CM065695.1:34761025-34768525 GCA_017654935.2 Phymorhynchus buccinoides | reverse complement strand
GAGAGATGGAGAGAGAGAGAGAGAGAGAGAGAGAGAGAGAGAGAGAGAGAGAGAGAGAGAGAGAGAGAGAGAGAGAGCGAGCGCATAGTAATCTGTCAATTACTTGACAAAGGGTCTTTTTCCCTACATTTTGGTAATCTGCCAATTATTTGACAAAGGTTCTTTTGCCCAAAATGTGTAGATCCGTCACATAAGCCAGGTTTTGGGTTTATTGGTTACAAATTGAAAATGGTCTGTAAAGTATATCGATTCTAAGTGTTCCAAATGTGCGTGTGCGTGTGCGTGTGCGTGCGTGCGCGTGTGCGTATGTGTGTATGTGTGTGAATTTTAAGTCGAGTGGGTTCTGTTAGACATGAAAACGAAGAGCTTTGTGTATCAATCAGACAAAAGATCGCTTTCAAATTGTTTGTTATAAGCATAGTGTTATTTGATTTTAGAAAACGGGAAAGAGCGGAGTATGACTTTAAAAAATCAATCTCTAATTCGTGGCTTCCTCAAGAATCGACCAGGCCAAAATTCACAGTTATTTGATTAACCCTTTCACCGCCAGCCATTTTTCAGCCAAATTATTCCATTAAACTTGGCTGGGTAGACAAAACATTGTATCTGCAAGAATAGGAATTCTTCTGTGACGTGTATAACACTAGGCCTATCCTTACCTCCCAAAGTTAAGAAATTGGGTCTTTGGGTAACAGGCCTGGATTTGATGCCTTTTAGTGACATGGGTGTTAAAAAACCCTTAAACCATTGTGGTGCATAAATGCGACATTGGCGGTGAAAGGGTTAATGATTTCGAAGAGTCAAAGTAATGGGTGTTTTTTTCCATTTTTCCTCCATCTTTTTTCCCGGTTTTTGTTTAACGTTTTATTTGCCTTCCATTTCTATTCTATGCGGCATATAGGGATTTTTCGCGGGGTTCTCCCGTTTTCCCCCTCACCCCTCGGTGCCAGGTTGGGGCGACCTGCTTCTGGGAACGGACACGGGTTTGTGGCATTAGGCAGCAACACCCCCACCCCCACCCCTACCCTCCGCCTCTCCCTCATTGCTTATACCCTACTAATTTTGCCTCCCCCCACCCCCCACCCCCCAAAGCAAGACGAAATCACATTCGCACTGAAATAAATGTACCCATTGTTTAGTCATCATGATGTAGGCCTATGCTTTTTTTGTGTTGCGCATACTCGGCGTGTTCGGTGTGTTGGGGAATTGTGTGGGTGTGTGTGTTGTGTGGGTGTGTGTGTGTGTGTTTGCTTGCAGTGGAACTGGATATGTTATGTGCACGTACTTGGGCATACATCGAAGAATGTTTTGGCCATGCAAGCATCTCTCTCTCTCTCTCTCTCTCTCTCTCGGCGTTCTCTCTCTCTCTCTCTCTCTCTCCTCTCTCTCTCTCTCTCTGCCCTCTCTCCCCCTTCTCCCTCCCCTCTCCTCCCCTCTCTCTCTCTCTCTCTCTCTCTCTCTCTCTCTCTCTCTCTCTCTCTCTCTCTCTCTCTCTCTCTCTCTCTCTCGTGTCTGGGCCGTGTGTGTGCATCTCTATGTGTGTGCATGCGTTTGTGTACCTGTATTGAGCGTGTGCGCGCGCGCGCTTGCCTGTATGCGCGCGTGCGTGTGTGTGTACTTTTGAAATAATCGAACATGCCCTTTACATATTAGGGACGCGCAGTGAACACGATCCTCGTCACATTCCAAGCTAACACATAAACAATCTTAGTGCATTTTTCACTTTTGACTTTGACTAACTGCCCCGTCACTAAATGTTGAATGCAAAAAACCCCGCCCATTTCAAAAGTGCATGATTTGGTAAATCTCTTAATTTATGTTATTTCTCGGTAAACAAGCCTTAATCTTAGAGCATTATGCATATTGACTGTCCTCACTAAATGTGTAATGCATTTCAAAAGTGCATGATTTGGCAAGACACCTCTATTATAGTATTTCTCGGTAAACAAGCCTTTTGGTTGAATAGAAATAATGGAAGACGATGGAAATATGCATGCGCAAAACGGTGCGTATCTGGGCTTGCTCTGTACATATATTTGTGCCTAATAATTATAATACGCATACAGGTAAACAAGAACAGTTAAGAATCGCTTTTTTACAAGGGCGCCAAACATATATACGGTTGTACCGAATAATTTAATATTGTACGTGTAATTCGTTCAATTACACCTAAACGTACATTTCCATTGCATTTGTGTCGTTCATTTTGTTAGCTCCACCAATGGCTTGTACCCACGTGTCGTCATATCCGGCCACAAGGAGCGTGCCATATTATGGGAGACCGCCATCTTAGTCAGTAACTTTGTTTAAAAAATGCCAGATCGATGCTGTTTACACACAAATCTGACTTAAGATGGCGACACTTCCTTTTGGAAGGGTCGAGATGCGCACGCAGGTGGGGGGGAGCCATATAGACGCCGTCCCCAAGTTAAAATATCATATATAAAGCGTCACTACTCAAAACGTGTCAACGTTGGGTGTGTCCTCTCAAGCAGCAGTAACAGAGTTCACACAGTGCACACAGAGTTCCTCATATCGGGGCTTCTTTGACAATTTAGGGGGGTAATGAGACGCCGATGCTATTGTTCGCCTTGCCAATAACAATGGAAACACCTTATTATGTCACTTTTGAGTGTCATGCTTTTGTGATCTTCAAATTCGGGGGTGGCATTGTGTGTAGAGAGCTATTGCATCTAAAGTAAGCGCACCACGAATGTGATGCAACTTAGTTTGTAGTGCACAATGGATGGAATTAAAGACCCACCAGATCACGTGTCAAAATCACGGGTTTCACGAGTCTTCCCTCTTAGAAATCCTGTTTTGACCAGGTTTGACTCCCATAAAAATGCCCCCAAATTCTAAACGAAACATTTTAAAGAACAGCCTCAATTTAAAGTTGGGGGAATTTGTATGTGGGTCACAACTACCCAGAAAACCCCCCAAGGGACTTAATCGTGGTGGGTCAGTGTGTCGTTAAGCATTTTCGAAAATTGAAATGATTTGAATGAACCGTTTTGTTTTACGCGTTTGCTAATAATAATTAAAACAAACTGGGACGGTATTCATGTCGAGATAGCATGAGACTTAGCATGATGCTAACTTAGAAGCTCTTCCAATGTCCTATAGGATTTAATAGGACTTTTGGAAGAGCTTCTAAGTTAGCATCATGCTAAGTCTCATGCTATCTCGACATGAATACTGACTGACTGACTGACGTTTTGATTTTACGTCCTCTCAACCAACTAAGGGTCATGTGGGACATTTTTATATATTATCGGGGATTTATGAGTAAGATAGTTAAATTTGGAGATCTTATCATGGATTATTACAAGTCAGTGAGATTCCCAGGGACGGTATTCATGTCGAGATAGCATGAGACTTAGCATGATGCTAACTTAGAAGCTCTTCCAAAAGTCCTATTAAATCATATAGGACATTGGAAGAGCTTCTAAGTTAGCATCATGCTAAGTCTCATGCTATCTCAACGTGAATACCGTCCCAGGTCCTTACTTTATTGTATTTTTTTAAAGCTTTCGAATGAAGAGAGCTGAATTGCAACGGATGTGGAGAACAATGTATACCGTTTGCTTTCTCTTTTTTTGTGTGTGTTTATTATATTGTAATATGTGTTATTTGTGTGCCACTGAAATTTGTCACTCCACCTCTATGAGGGGCCATGAGCTATACTGAATTAAAGTACTCTCTCTCTCTCTCTCTCTCTCTCTCTCTCTCTCTCTCATCTCTCTCTCACTCTCCACTCTCTCATCTCTCTCTCTCTCTCTCTCTCTCTCCTCTCTCTCTCTCTCTCTCTCTCTCTCTCACTCTCTCTCTCTCTTCTCCTCTCGTCTCTCTCCCTCTCTCTCTCTCTCTCTCTCTCTCTATCTCTCTCACTCTCTCTCTCTCTCTCTCTCTCTCTCTCTCTCTCTCTCTCTCCTCTCTCTCTCTCTGAGTTGTGTGTGTGTTTATGAGTGGGGGATTCTCTCTCTCTCTCTCTCTCGCTCTCTCTCTCTCTCTCTCTCTCTCTCTCTCTCTCTCTCTCTCTCTCTCTCTCTCTCTCTCTCTCTCTCTCTCTCTCTCTCTCCGGGGCAGTTTTGTTTTGTCCTTTTATTTTCTATTTCATTTCGTCTTTGCCGCATTTCACTTCAAATTCTGTAAGATTAATAAATCGAAATGTTGAGCTGCTGCTTTTGTTTCTTCCCCCTTCAGACCTGTCTCTTCAAATTCTGTAAGATGACATTGTAACCCACCCCCTTCCCCCTTTGCCACATGGGCTTTGTAAGCTAATGGCAATACAAATCTGTAAAGTAAAATCTGAACGCACGTATTTGTCAAATCATTTTGAAGCTATTATTTAGGCTGAAGTTTTACGGCCGACATTTGTGACCAATTAATTATTGCAAATTTGGCATGACAAGATTAGTGTTTGTCAGCCTGTTGGCTGATAGAGTGGGGGTGTATCCTTGGCAGAGCATCTCCACCATAAACAAATCTTGGCCCAGCGCGCCAGAATGCTATCCCCTCCCCCCCCCCCTCTCTCTCTCTCTCTCTCTCTCTCTCTCTCTCTCTCTCCCCCTCTCTCTCGCAGTCGTCGGAAGCGACAGTCATACATACATACATACATACATACAAACATAATAGAAACCTACACGAATCCCATTCGATAAAGGTCGCACAGGATTGATGGGAATCAACTTTATGATGATTATATTTACAAGTGAATTATAGCAAGAACTTTAACCCGTTTCACAAAGAAGGGGAAAGAACCCTTGCAATTCTCCTGGGTTTTTTAAATTCTTCATGGTTACCTCCCATATCCCATGTTTAAAGCGATGTCTTCCAGGGAATGTATACAGATCTTGGAAAAGATTCTACTGAGTGGCCATCCTACATCGCACCACAGACAGACACGCGCGCGCGCACGGACACACACACACAAAGGGAAAATCAAGACCAAAAAAACTGCGTAAGTAGGCCTACATTCGTTACTAATGGCATATTAATTCTAAGCTTAACATTGAGGTCGTTTTATTAAAGGGTTTGTGAAGACATTTAAACAATTCACGTTTCACCAATACAATTGGATCTTGATGCATTTGCAAAAACTGAAAATCGAAATCATTCATTGTCACGTTGACCTTTACTTGTGGACTTCAGTTTATGAGTGATTCTGGATAACATTGAGACGGGTATATTTTGTTTCTTTTACATATTGTTTAACCGTGATCCTTTTTCTTTAAATTAACCGCAACACCTGGAATAATAGGTGAGGTTAGGTAGGACAACTAGGCCTCGCGGCCTCTCAAGTGTCCTTTCTAATGGTGGTTTATTGTTATATATTCGGTTTGGCGCAACTGTGACGGATTTAGACTACTTATCAATCATACTGATATTTTGATTGAATAAATGTTAGCTCTCTTGAAGAGGTCGCGGTTTTCCAAATTGTTAGTGTTGGGCGCAGGTTTTGTCTGAGCAGGAAGTGCGTTCCAATAGTTAGTTACTCTGTTACTGAAAAAAAGTAAGGTAAATGCCCCAAATGTCCGGACGCAAAATAAATCCGTCCAAATCTTCATATGTAACGCGAAGCAAATTTCAAAGACTACACTGACTAGAGAATACAATTAACTATCTTCCTGCTGAGTTTGGTCTCACAATCTCCCAAAAAAGTCAACTTCATTCGACTAAAAAAACCAACTAAACTGTCGGACATTAGGCCTCGCCTGCCCCTGGAGAATTTAAAGACCCTCCACGTCACGTGTCACATTTCCTCTTATACCAGGAACATTTTTAAGAGATTCCTTACTAGCTATAAGACGTGATTTTGACACGTGACGTGCGGGGTCTTTAAAGACCCACCAGATCACGTCAAAATCACGTGTTTTCCCTCATAGCTGGAAAGAAATCTTGTTTTGACCAGGTTTTGCCGAACCCATACAAATGCCCCCAAATCCAAAGCTTAACATTTTAAAGAGCAGCCTCAATTTGAACATGGGGACATTTCTATGTGGGTCACAGCTACCCAGACAAAACCAAGGGAACCACTAACAAAATGAAGAAGACATTACATCACCGTCATATTTTTGTTTAGAAAAGCATTCTTATTATTTTCGCCAAACAAAAGACTCAAAATAGAACCAATATTACGTAAATTTCATTTGCGTAATTTAGTGTTGGAAGCTTGCATTTTGAAAAGTATTAACAGTTTTCGCTAAAAGCCTTTCTAAACCATGATTATTATTATTATTTTTACTCATGAACTCATATTATATCGCTGCATTATTAGAAAGCATCAAAGAGTTACATTTTCAAAGGGATAGATGATATATTCATTGAGACACTTTTCTCTGTCTAATTTTATATACAACTAGGAATTCCGAGAGGGTATTTTGTGTTGAATTTTGCCGAACTAACAAATGCAAGTTTTTATTTTCTCACAGTTGTTAACCATTGGAATAACCTTCAAACTAACTTTAAATTTGCACAGGATATTGACCAGGGACGGTATTCATGTCGAGATAGCATGAGACTTAGCATGATGCTAACTTAGAAGCTCTTCCAAAAGTCCTATTAAATCCTATAGGACATTGGAAGAGCTTCTAAGTTAGCATCATGCTAAGTCTCATGCTATCTCAACGTGAATACCGTCCCAGGGCCTGTATTCACGTTGAGACTTAGCATGATGCTAACTTAGAAGCTCTTCCAATGTCCTATAGGATTTAATAGGACTTTTGAAAGAGCTTCTAAGTTAGCATCATGCTAAGTCTCATGCTATCTCAACGTGAATACAGGCCCAGTTCAAGAATCTTCTGGATGCAATTCAAAAATTCAGAGATCTTTTTTTATGATTATGACGATTGATCATATGATTTTAAAGCATGCAATCAAACTGATTACAAAGATGTAATACAGTCACGTTTAATAGGCCGCAGGGCCTAATGCTTTTTAGCCTGTCCCTATCTACCTACCTACCATCATTTGGCGCCACAGTACTTCACCGTTTAAAAAACTACTGTCCATACATAGGAGATGTCCGACATTTGGTCCCTTAATAATAATAATAATAATAATAATGAGGACAATTTATATAGCGCCCATCCTACTATGTAGGCTACAGGGCGCTTTACACAAAATTGAAATGGAATAAAAAACATGAAACAAAAAATCCAATAACATCAGCAACACAAAAAATACACATACAATCATCAGCAACAACTGCTGTGACTACTACTATTACTACTACTACTACTACTACTACTAGGCCTAATACACGTATGCATTGTCACACAATTCGCAAGCATGAAATAACAGCATAGTATTTACAACAACATACACACAAAAACAACACGTACACCCAGCACAAACACACACACACACACCCTTCCCTTATCAGTAGAGATAAAAAACGGTCAAGTTCTTCTGGTGCGGAAGTCTTCGACAACCTGTAGGCCCATCCTGGAGGTACTGCAATACCAGGTCAGACCCTGGTACTTAGAACAACGAATA
>CM065695.1:34753525-34756025 GCA_017654935.2 Phymorhynchus buccinoides | reverse complement strand
TCGCTTTAGGTGATTACGCTTGAGTCGCTACACCAACGCGGTTGTCTCCCTTTGACCATTCTAAATCTCTCTGAATGTTGTGCAATGCAAGCGTGCGCACACTTGCAGCGTGTTCAGTTATGACTGTGTTCTTCTTTCTTTAGACATCCTTCAGCTTGTTGAAGATTGTTCAATGGGATCAAAGCAAGACCATTAAAGACACACTGACCCACCACGATTAAGTCCCTTGTTGTTGTTTTGTTTTGGGGGGTAGCTGTGACCCACATACAAATGCCCCCAACTTCAAATTGAGGCTGCTCTTTAAAATGATGTTTCGTTTTTGAATTTGGGGGCATTTGTATGGGAGTCAAACCTGGTCAAAACAAGATTTTCTTACCAGCTATAAGAGGGAAAACACGTGAAACCCGTGATTTTGACACGTGATCTGGTGGGTCTTTAATTAAAAGCACACTTTGCCGCTTTTTACTGAAACCGCAGAAATTGTACTCACTACTCCCCGTGGGGATACGGGGGGAGAGGTGGTGATGGAAGGAGGGGGTGTCTTTTGCATAAATAGTTCCCCCACTTTCTGGAAGTTCTGTGCTTGTATCTTCCTCCAATCTGTCACTCTCTTTGACTCTGCCGTTTACCTTTGCTTTAATCAGCTACTGTCTTCCTGACTTCTTGGCCTGCCTTTTTTTGCTCTCTCTCAAAACATCTTCCTGATTTTCTCCTTTGAGCTCTTCCGAAATCGGAATGCGTCTGCAGATTGCAGCGGGGTGACCAATGGAAACTAAAAACGGGACACGTACGTACCTTACCCATTATGGCCATATCGTCTATGAACACAGAAGAAGAAGAAGAAGAAAGTATCACATAATTTTGACTATGCTGACAGGCAGAATTTCTGCACGCACGCATTGCAAAAATCATCCAAAATGTAAATCAGATTCAAAATTAATTTTACTTTGGGTAATCCTAAATCATGCAGCATGATTTAGGATTACCCAAAGTAAAATTAATTTTGAATCTGATTTACATTTTGGATGATTTTTGGAATGCGTGTGTGCAGAACTTCTGCCTGTCAGCATAGTTTTTTTTTAATTTTTAAACGAAGAAGCGTTTAGCAGCAGAGCAGGATGTGTTCTTAGCAAACATACATCTAACAACTTCGAACTCTTTCAAGTGTTTCATAAACATATTTCATCTTCACCGAATAACGTATTGCTTCTACCCTTTCCCGACGTCTTCCGATTTGCCTTCAATTCAAAGTTCACGTCCTTGCACATGATCATTTTCTGCTTCAACAGTCTTGCTTTGCCATGTTGCTGTTGTTGTCTCTTCTCTATCTTGTCTTCAGCGTATTCAAAACACAGCTGCTCGTCTTGTCCTTAGGAAGAAAAAGTTTGATCATGTTAGTTAGCCCTCTTCTCCGTTCTTTGCACTGGCTACCTGTCGCAGACAGAATTGAGTATAAATTAAACACCCTTTGCTATAAATCTATCCATAAAGCTGCTCCATCGTACCTCTGCGACAATATTTCCATTTATACGCCAGCTCGCACTTTACGTTCAGTTTTCTGACCCTCTAACTGTCCAGATCCCTAGGTATAAGCTTTCAACTGTCGGTCGGCGCTCTTTCGCTGTTTCAGGACCGACCTCCTGGGAACAAACTTCCTCTCTCCCTCCGTCAGTGACCGACCCTCTCTGCTTTCAAATCAAACCTCAAAACCCACCTGTTTCCCCGTCATTGAAGATCATTCTCTTTTTTCCTCTTCTTTCTTCCCTTTAGGTCTATTTCTCATACGCGTGTGTCTGTTATCTTCTTGTTCGTCTTTGTATAGTGTTTCTATTTGAATGCGTTGTGAATGTTCAACATGTGTGTGCCCGCTTCGACTTGATTTCTATCATGATTTAGCGCCGTATAAATATTGTACGTTGTTGTTGTTGTTGTTGTTGTCGTCGTTCCCTGGCTTCAAGACTCCAGGGATCACCCCGACAGCCGAAGCTCTTGAACACTATGGTACAAACGCACCAGCTAGGCATGACAACATTACGTGTGTGTGTGTGTGACCATTTTTGATTACCCCGCCACGTGGCTATAACTCCGACTACTCCGACTATAAACCACACTCCGACTATAAACCATTTTTATATGTTTGAAAAGTGCAGAGAACTAGATATTTCGATACGATAGTATATCAACAGATCCATATTACTTTGTTTATTCTGGTGTTTATTCTATCTCATTGTACTTCGTCCAGATTCAGTTATCTCCTTTCTTGTTTGTCAAACAAGATTCCCGGGGGACTTTCCAAAGGCCCATGGACGTAACCCCCCACCCCCACCCCACCCCCTGATAGTGAATCTGTATGTGTTATATTGCGAAAGTCTAGCGTGTCCAAGACTAAGGTAAACTGTTCCACTAATCATTAAATGACGACTTTGTTTATTTACCTGTGTGTGTTTCAACAAAAATGCTTGACTTTTGGGGTACCCTTGCTCAAATCTGTCATTGACAA
>CM065695.1:34741025-34748525 GCA_017654935.2 Phymorhynchus buccinoides | reverse complement strand
GTGTCTTTAAGGTGAGAAGGTTGGAAGGAACAGTGTACAGAGAATGAAAGGAGAAGGGGGGGGGGGGGGGCGGGGGGTGGCCGCAGGGCAGAAAAATCGTGGGGGGGGGTGGGGGGGGGGGGGGGGGGGGGGGGGGGGGGGGGGGGGGGGGGGGCGGGGGGGGGGGGGGGGGGGGGGGGGGGGGGGGGGGGGGGGCGGGGGGAGGGGGGGGGGGGGGGGGGGGAGCGGGGGGGAGGAGGGGGGTGGGGGGGGGGGGGAAGGGGGGGAGGGGCGGGAGGTGGGAGGGAGGGGTGACGGAAGTTCTTACTGTTTTCTTTTCTAGCGCGTCAACCAATCCCTGACAGGCTTCCCCGGCACAACCGGAAACAAGCGGGTAAACCAGCGGAAACGGAAAGCCGGAAGTAGGTCTGAAAGGTTGCCATGGTCACCACCTGACATGGCGCCCAACACACGCGCCATTCTTCCTTCATAAAGCGACTTTTTTTTTCTCTCTCTAACTGCGAAACTTCTTCCCCAGCTTCTCTCGATATTTTATACTGCACAAAGGTAACGCGTTCGCCTCGTATGCAATAAACCCGAGTTCGAACCTGGGTACAGGGGCTTCTTCCTCTCACTCTTCACTAGGCCTTGCGGTCTGAACGTGCACTCTTTCGGATGAGACGATAAACCGAGGTCCCCGTGTGCCCATGCACATTAGCGCACGCTAAACCGAGAAAAAAGGTGTAATTTGGTCAAAATTTACCCCCCCCCCTTTCCTTCCTCGTCAATCACACAAACATCGCAGGTGGCGCGCCTCTGGCTGCGACGCGCTCTCCAGAGAGAGCAACCCGAATTTCACAGAGAATCCTCTGTGACTATCAAGTACCAAATACCAAAATACCAGTAAAACGAAGTTGTGTGTCATTCCGCCTAAAAGTCGAATAAGTGAATCATGTTGGAACCGCGAACCTCCGCCAAGGAACACTTTGGGAATATTTATCTGAGTAGCCTACATAAGTATCTGCTTCTCCTCCTCCTCCACTCCCCCTCCTTCTCCTCCTCCTTACGTACTTACCATCGCCCCAAGAGGAGCACATTCGTCTTCTTCTTCGATCGCTCAGACAGTTTCCTGTCGATTATGAGCACAGATGCGTCATGCTGCCGTTATGCGCCAAACTAAGAAATAGTTAGGCCCAGCAAGTCCGACTTCGGCTGGAGGAAATCTTTTTAAAACTGTTTCTTGAAAAAAAGAAAAGAAAACAAAAGGCAGGAGAATGGACTGGAAAGGCAGAACAATAGTAGGGAAAGACGGGGTAAAAAGCCCATGGGCGGGTAAGAAGCTCATGCCAATTATCTCATGAAATGAAGCACATTTCAGTCACATTTTGCCCATGAGACGAGTGTTAATCTTTAGCATTCGTCTCATGAGCAAATTTTACTGAAATTTGCTTTATTTCATGAGATAATTGGCATGGGATTTTTACCCGCCCATGGGCTTTTTACCCCGTCTTCCCCTAGTAGATGAAAGGAAGAAAATGACAGTAAGCAAAGGGAAAAGGCAGAGTCAAAGAGAGTGACAGATTAGAGGAAGTTACAAGTACAGAACTTCCAGAAGGTGGGATAGCTATTTATACAAAAGACCCCCCCGGTATCCCCACCGGGGGTTGAGGGGTGGGTGGTGGGTGAGGAGCCTATTCAACTGACGACGCTCCGCCATCGCACCCGGTTCTGGGCAGCTCAATCAACGGCAAATCCAGTTCGATCCCTGTCTCTCCAGTTCAGCCAGGGTGTGTGCCTCCTCCTGCTGTTGCGAGGTCGGCCTCTCTTCTTCGTCTTCTTCCCCTGGGCCAGGGCCTGGCGTGTGGTGCTGGATGCTGGTTGCCTAAAGGGTGTGTCTCCAATGGTCAACTTAGGACGCCCATTTCACCTCCAGGTGGCAATCAAACCAGTAGGGGCTTAGCGCGTGGAATGTTCAGTTGGGGGGAGAGAGAGAGAGAGAGAGAGAGAGAGAGAGAGAGAGAGAGAGAGAGAGGAGAGATGAGAGAGAGAGAGAGAGAGAGAGTGGGACTCATCTCCCTCTCTCTCTCTCTCTTTCTCTCTACCCCCAACTAAGAATATCACGCGCTCCCTCTCTCTCTCTCTCTGTACCCCCACAACTAAGAATATCACGCGCTAAGCCCCCTACTGGTTTGATTGCCACCTGGCGGTGAAATGGGCGCCCTAAGCTGCTCATCCAGCCCCACTTCCTCTGCAGAACGTGCTTGGCCACTGGTTCCTGTTCCGCCCGCTACCACATACTATTCATACTTGTAGTAGTAGTAGTAGTAGTAGTAGTAGTAGTAGTAGTAGTAGTAGTAGTAGTAGTAGTAGTAGTAGTAGTAGTAGTAGTAGTAGTAGTTGTAGTAGTAATCTTGGTGGTGATGGTGGTAGTAGTAGTAGTAGTAGTAGTAGTAGTAGTAGTAGTAGTAGTAGAAAGGTTAACATTTGTTTTTATATAGCACATTACTCCACTGTAATGTTGAGTCTTGTGCCCTTCAGACAATCCATAGACTCTGTCAGGGGCGGATCTGACGGGGGTTTACAGGGTTTCCGGAAACCCCCCTTTGCCCGAGGCATGCACCTTATACAAGGATAAAAAGTAAAAAGAAAAATGCCTCAACTTTTTCTTTAATAATCCTTAAATTGCAAAGTCTTCCGGGGGCTTTGCCCCCCCCCCCCCCACCTGGGCCCCCACAAAGCCACTAAGCATTAACCCAGGACCTATGCGGCTCCCTGGACTCCCCGCGGAAACCCCCACTTACGAATCATTTGGTCCGCCCCTGTCTGTCTCTGTTTAACTTTTGTTTCATTGCCTGTCTGTCTCAATGATCGTCTGCATGCCTATATGTCTGTCTCTCTGTCTGTCTGTCTGTCTCATGTTTAATTTGTTTTTTTATCTCCCTCCCCTATCTCTTTCTCTCTCCCCCTCCCCCTCCCCACCCCCATTCTCTCCACACATCTCTGTGTGTGTGTTTTGCATACATGTGTTTTGCATATGTTTGAAGTTGTCCACGTCTTCCTTTTGTTTTGCATTTGAGCGGCGAAGTCTACGATTTCTTTGTTCCTTTTTGCAGAGGACATAGTTTTCTCTGACTGGAAAGCCTGTTAGCTGGTGTTGTTCAGAGATGGTGGGGGAATCAAAAGACGGGATGGAGTGTCAAGTGTCTTGCCCTTTGCCCTTTCTTGTTGCCTCTGCCTGCCTTTCTCTGTCGTTAGATGGTGGCACTCTGCTCTGAGCAGTCCAAGACATGCTTCGTAAGAGCTCTGAAAGCTGGAATTCTCGCATTTCGCCCTTTTCTGCTTCCCAAGGGTAGAATGTTAACCCTTTCACCGCCAATGTGGCATTTATTCACCGCAATGGTTTAACACCCGTGTCACGAAAAGGCATAAGATCAGAGCCTGTTATCTGAAGACCTTATTTTCTTGATTTTGGGAGGTAATGATAGGCCTAATGTTATGGATGTCACAGAGGAATTCCTAATATTGCGATACATTTTTCTCCTCTAGTCAGTTAAGTTTAATGGTATATTTTTGCTGACAAATGGCTGGCGGTGAAATTAAAGATCTTTAACCCTTTCGCCGCCAGCCTTTTTTCAGCAAAAAAATATCATAAACCTTAAAGTGGGTAGAGAAAAAGATGTATCTGCAATATTGGGAATTCTTCTGTGGCATGTATAACATGAGGCCTATCCTTACTTCCCAAAATTAAGAAAATAGGGTATTCGGATAACAGGCCCTGATTTGATGCCTTTTAGAGACATGGGTGTCACACCATTGTGGTGCATAAATGCGACGTTGGCGGTGAAAGGGTTAAATACCTAGATACCTAAACACATGTTGTATGGATTTTGAATTCAGCTTTGCCATGGTTCATTTTCATCTCATGAGTGTTGAGAAATAGAACTCATATACTTATTGTGTATTATATGCATCGAGTAAACTCTCGATTCGACCAGGATCGTCTAACAATCTATAACCACCATGTTTGTCATATTATTATTTCGTAGTGCTTGGTTTGCATCATCTGGACAAGGACTATGTAGGTCTTACATGAAAAGAAGGAGTTAAGTGGCAAAGCATGATATTATGAGGTGTGGTCAGTTCCTTTCTGCTTGTTAACAACTTGAGTTTCTTGCTCGCTCTCATTTCTATGCAAGCGCTAACTCAAGTAACCCTAACTCTATCTCTAACCAGAATCAACGCGAAAATATCACCTCGATTCTGGGATTCAGCCCCATTCTACGTTATAATGCTTTTCTCTGACGTCTCTCCTAACAGCGAGCGTTCACGCGCTTCGAGAGAGATCCTGCTGCATTAAGAAACACGGAATTGGCAAATGATAATTTTTATTGGGGCCACCTTGCTACCACAATCTGATGCCACAGAAGACGGTACAAGGATCCTTTCTGATGCCACATCCCACTCCCACCCTCATAACCCAAACTTCCATTCCTATCCTAGATAACCCCACACAGGCTTTCTCGGTATAGGGTCTGGACCAAAGGTGGGATGCGGGGAGTTTGTCAAAAAGCACGAATAGGTCCATGTGCGCGAATTTTCTTCTATTATACAATAATAATATTTTGCGCGAAGATGAAGAATACAATTTGAGCGACTATCCCACAGAGAGAGAGAGAGAGAGACAGAGAGAGAGAGAGAGAGAAAGAGAGAGAGAGAGAGAGAGAGAGAGAGAGAGAGAGAGAGAGAGAGAGAGAGAGCGAGAGAGAGAGAGAGCGCACACGCCCGCGCGCGCTCGCATACACATACGCACGCACACGCACGCACACGCACACACACACACACACACACACACACACACACACACACACACACACACACACACACACACACACAGAGAGAGAGAGAGAGGCACGCACGCACTTTGCGTAACTTGCGTGAATTTTACTAATTGTGCGTGAATTGCATTAATAGTGCGTGAAAATTACTAATAGTGCGTGAATTGTATTAATAGTGCGTGAACTTACACTAATACTGCGTGAATTTTACTAATAGTCCGTTCCTTGCCTTCGAAACTCTTGAGGTTGTCTTCTTTTTTTCTTTCTTCCTCTACCCCTGTGGTGGTTTTGCGCGTTTTGACTATCAGACATTCGCGCATTTTGTATACAGAGGGAAATATTCGCGCTTTTAGAATGTTCGCTCAAATTGACGGTTGCCGGGATGCGGGGTGTCATTTTTGCTTAGGGGTGGAAGGTCTTGCTCAGAACTACTGAGCAAAGGTTCCTCTCCAGATCGAGTTCTTTGAAGAAGACAAGAACAACAGACGCAAAGAACAAAGCAGAATTCGTAGGAAGCCAATCGTCTGGAAGGAGAAGGGTGAGAGAGTTGGTGGATATTAAGGTTGAATGTTGGTGTGTGTTTATGTGTGTGTGTGTGTGTGTGTGTGTGTGTGTGTGTGTGCGTGCGTGTGCGTGCGTGTGTGCGTGTGTGCGTGTGCGTGCGCGTGTGTGTGTGTGTGGGTGCGTGTGTTCGCGTGTGTGTGTGTGTGTGTGTGTGTGCGTGTGTGTGCGTGTGCGTTTGTGTGTTTATGTGTAGGGTATGTGCGCACGCAAGTGCAAGTATTTATTTTGTGTGGAATATTCGTTTTCATGCACGCGAGAAACAATACAAACTTATTATTCTCTCAACGCCACACACTATAAAAAACAACGAATTCTGAATAATAATAATAATGCGTATTTTTGTTTACAGCGCCTATTCTCAGTAAGGGCTCTAAGCGCTTTACAAAACATATTTACAATGATTAAAAAGAAAACATTATGCAATAAATATTAAACAAGAAAACAAACAACCAAAAAACTAACGCGAAGTAGCCTTGCACACCCACAACAATAAGCAAATATAGGTGGACAACAGAACTCCCATTATGGCGAATGCGAATATTTTGTATTGTAGCGTGGGAACAGCATTCTTGCACTTTTTTTGTGTGTGCAAGTTTGTTTTTTCTTCAAATAAATGAACACTAGCCTTCATTCTCTTTTAGTTCGAATACATTCTGACATGCCATTATAATTATCACCATGAATATTCATAAAGGTCGAAATACACGTTGCTAGGTTTCACTCTTTCCCCGTGGCAACACAGCGGTTAGGCAAGAAATATCATTACTAGACTATCACTGTGTTGCCATGGGGAAAACGTGAAAAACTAACAACTTGTGTTTCGACCGATTACTCTTGACAGACTTTTCAAAGATAGCAAATGTCTATGAATAATACGATTACCAATCAGGATCAGGATCAGTAGGGGAAGACGGGGCAAAAAGCCCATGGGCTGGTAAGAAGCCCGTGCCAATTATCTCATGAAATAAAGCAAATTTCGGTCACATTTTGCCCATGAGACGAATGCTAAACATTAAGACTCGTCTCATGGGCAAAAATGTGACTGACATTTGCTTTATTTCTTGAGATAATTGGCATGAGAGAGAGAGAGAGAGGAGAGAGAAGAGAGGAGAGATAGAGAGAGAGAGAGAGAGTGAGAGAGAGAAGAAGAGAGAGAGAGAGATTGGGAGAGGAACAATTGTTGATGTGGTTGACCAGTGGTCAGTGTCACTGGCCAGTGGTCACTTTGGCCTATTTTCACTGTTTGATGTCGTTGACCAGTGGTCAACACTGACATCAAAATTTGTTCATTTGAACTCCTAATACACTAATTTGCAGTCAAACAGTGAAAATAGGCAAACGGATGACCACTGGTCAGTGACACTGACCACTGGTAAACCACAATAAAATTTGTCATTAATTTTGAACTCCTAATACACTAATTTGCAGTCAAACAGTGAAAATAGGCCAACATGACCACTGGTCAGTGACACTGACACTGTGACACTGACACTGGTCAACCACATCAAAAATTGTTCATTTGAACTCCTAATACACTAATTTGCAGTCAAACAGTGAAAGATAGGCCAAAGTGACCACTGGTCAGTGACACTGACCACTGGTCAACCACATCAACAATTGTTCATATGATCTCCTAATACACTAATTAGCATTCAAACGGTAAAATTAGGCCAAAGTGACCAGTGTCAGTGGTCAGCTTGTTATTCATTTTATTTAACAAAGATTATAAAAAAAAATGAGAACTTGTCAAGAATGAGTTTTTATAACTCCAACTTTCATTTGGACAAAACAGCGGTTTAAAATCGGGCGCCGTTTTGTCCAAACCGCCGTTTTGTCTATAGACAAAACGGCGGATTGTTGAACACGGCGGATCTCACCCCGCCGTTTTGTCTATAGACAAAACGGCGGAATTTGGACAAAACGGCGGTTAACAGTACCCTAGTTTTGAACACTAACAGGAGTAAGAGGTTTCACGTTTTTTCCCCTCTTATAGCTGGAAAGAAATCTTGTTTTGACCAGGTCTCACTCCCCATACAAATGCCCCCAAATTGTTGGGGAAACCAAAACATCATTTTAAAGAGCAGCCTCAAATTGAAGTTGGGGAGATTTGTATGTGGGTCAA
>CM065695.1:34733525-34736025 GCA_017654935.2 Phymorhynchus buccinoides | reverse complement strand
GAACCGATCCTAACAAAACGTGAAACAGCTAGTCATTTGGCATTGTTTTATGCGGGCCGTATGTCAGGTTCATCGCATGGCAAGCCATATCAACAGAATCCCAGTGAATTTCATTCGAATATTGCAAAACATAACACTGATATGTGCGATTATACAAAAGATAAGTGAACAGATTTCAACCGAAGTTGGTGAAAAACGTGGTCTTGAATAGATAGGTTTTTTAAAAATAGAAATAATAGACTACTGGGTATTACCATCCCCATTCAGGAGTGTTTTCAACACACACACAAAACCCGCAGTGACCCACGATTCGAAATTAATCTCCCTTGATTATCACCCGTAACTGGGAGTACAGGCTATATGGCTTTGCCATCTTGTGTCTTCTCTACTCTCACCCTTCGTTATTGAGCCTTTCCTCGGTCCGTTCCTTCCGATCCCAACAGACAGTTAATAACAATAAGTTACCTTTTTTAAACTTATTATTAAGGGACGTGGCAGGGAGTTCACGACTTCATCAATGTCAGAGTCAGCTCGTTTTGGTATGGTTATGGTATAGCGTCAAAACGAAGATTTGTAGCGATTCTGTGTTTAAGCCAACCAACCAAGCAACCAACAACTTTTATATATCTGTAGTGTTTAAAAAATTCGGGAGTTTACTGATGCTGCACTGCCTCCGGGCATTGCCTCCAGGATCGTTCCCACCATCTTTATGTTCTACTAATGTCCCATATGTGTCCGCTCCAGACCGGAGGACGTTAAACATATTTTCATTCAAACAAACAAACAACAACAACAAAAAACACCCACCCCACAATGTAAGGGTATCATTTTGTAAAAAAACCATTTGTAAGAAAACAAAAGATTCAGATTCTTTAGGTATCATTGTGCTTTAAAAGGTATTTCCCTTGATTTTTATGTTGAGTTGATAGTTGTTTTTTTCTCTCCATTATTTGTTTTTGTTTTACTCTTCATTATATTGTTGGTTCAAACAAATCTTTTACATTTCCAAGCAACACATATTACAGAAAGCAAAAGAGAGCATCAACAAGCTAGCGCTTATAGCGTGCTCCTGAAATATGTCATGAAAAATATTTGGTGAATGACAAACTGTGTAAGTACAATAATACATCATTTATGCATAATAATTGAGCAAAAGAAAAGGCAAAAAATAAACTAAAAATAAAGAAATAATAAAATCAAACACACACAATATGTGCAATCAAATTAGAGACATAAAAAAAAATATATTGTCAAAAAAGAAAATACGAAGAATGGAAAATCAAAGCATTTGATGAAAAAAGGGAGAAACAGGGAGAAATCGCTACATAGCTTACAATATTCAAAACATTGCTTTCAATATTGTCTACGCCAGGCCACCATAGTTAATCACACAATAGCTGGTGAGGAAAACATTCATGTAAAGAGTGATTATAGCCTGCACGTTTGATATTAAACGAAATGAGAAAGAATTAGATTGTTCCTGTAGTGGTTCTCTCCCCCCTCCCCCCCCCCCCCCCTCCCCCCCCCCCCCCCCCCCCCCCCACCCCCCCCCCCCCCCCCCCCCCCACCCGCCCCCCCCCCCCCACACGAAAGGCACATGAGCAATGATGTATTTTAGTCACGCCTCCTCAAATGTTCGCATTGAAAGGTTTCACCGAGAAGCAGCATTCCGTCATTATGATGAAAGGGATAGGGTCAGGACCAGCCTTGGATTAGTTTAATGAAACTGAAATAAGCAGACTTTCATATTGAGGATCGTAAACATGAGAGAGAGAGAGAGAGAAGGGGGGTGTATCTAAAGGACATTTTTACCGACACATGTATGTCCTTAGCTTTCCATGAATATTAGATGATCAATTTTTGTGTGTTTCATTTTTCTTTTCTTTTCTTTTGTTGTATTTCCTACTTGGACAGACGCACTGGTAACAGTGTTATTTATTCACAGACCGCTGGCTGTTACGATAACGTTATATAAACTGATCATTTTAGAGCGAATGTTTCCTTCTTTTCTTCTTCTTTTTTGTCTTCAAAATTCCGTGTGGTGCCATCTCAAAACGTCGGTTAAAGACAAAAACCGGGTGCGGATAACGCTTCATGAAAAGAAAAATGAGCCTGCAGATTAAATAAAAGAGAGAAAGAGAAAAAAGCGTTGTTTGAGAGTATAAACGGGAGTTGGGTACATAACAATATTTCTTTTATTTGTGACTAGATTTAATGCCCAAGAAAACAAAAATGAATCTTGAGGACAACGAATAAGAAGGCCCCTAGGTATTATCAATGAAAACCCACATCAAATATAACCCACACCAAAACAACCATGGCTATCTTTGACATCTGTATTTTGTGTTCAAACATGTGTTAATTTACTTTAGATTCTTATACCATTTTTTAGTACCGAAGTCTTCGTCTCCAGTCGTATCACGTTTGGGAGTTCTGAGCGACCCCCCCCCCCTCTCTCTCTCTCTCTCTCTACATCATCTCTCCTCTCTCTCTCTCTCTC
>CM065695.1:34718525-34723525 GCA_017654935.2 Phymorhynchus buccinoides | reverse complement strand
ATAGGCCCTATTTTATGCATGTCACAGATGAATCCCCAATATTGCAGACGGAATCTATTCTCTACCTGGGTAAGTTTAATTGTAAATTTTGTCTGACGAATTTTGTCTGCGTTGAAAGGGTAAAACCCTTTCAACGCAACGCTAGCCATTCGTTTTACCATTTCAGCGCTAGCCATTCGTCATAGGTTTAGGGTTTAGGGTTTAGGGTTTAAGAAAGCATACCCAACATTGATAGGTCGGAATTTCAAATACCTCTCTCTCTCTCTCTCTCTCTCTCTCTCTCTCTCTCTCTCTCTCTCTCTCTCTCTCTCTCTCTCTCTCTCTCTCTCTCTCTCTCTCTCTCTCTCTCTCTCTCTCTCTCTCTCTCTCTCTCTCTCTCTCTCTCTCTCTCTCTCTCTCTCTCTCTCTCTCTCTCTCTCTCTCTCTCTCTCTCTCTCTCTCTCTCTCTCTCTCTCTCTCTCTCTCTCTCTCTCTCTCTCTCTCTTCTTTTCAGGAGTAGGCTTAGAATAAAGACCAAAACGTTGCTAAGAATTGAGTTGCATTCAAATTCAGTTCAGCAATCAAGTTATAAAAAAAAGAACTTAAAGGTGGACCCTGACGGATGACGTTTTGCAAGAAACACGTCGAGATCACCAGCCTTAATCATCAACTTTTGTTTTGTTGGTATTTGACACAAAACCGAGTCTAAACCTATCCCTAACCCTAACCCTAACCTGAATCCGTCTAATCCACACACACAAATACAAAATGATGGTATGTTATGAGATTGCCACTTAACTGACCCTAAGCCTATCCCTAACCCTATCCCAAACCCTATTCCTAACCCAAACCCTAACTGAAACCGTCTGAAATGAATGGAAGGGGCAGAGGAGGGAGCTGTTCTTAACATTTACCGACGTATTAATACATAAATAAATTTCATACATAATAAATCTCAAGTCTCGCACAATAAATTAAGCAGACAAACAAACGCACAGCCTACATAATGTATGTGCTTGCGCGTGCGCATGTGCGTGTGTGCATGAGAGTGTGCGTATGCATGTGTGCGCGCAGGCCGTGTGTGTATGAATGCCAGGGCCGGACCTACGGCGGGGGAGGGGGGGGGGGGCTTAGGGGGCTGCAGCCTCCACCCTTTTTCCTAAAATAAGAAGAAGAACAATTCATGTCGCAGAGCGGCAGCTAAATTTCCTCGCGGGCTATACCTAGCACTCATCAGCACCACCAGTTGATAGGTACTTAATGGTTCAAAACATGTTTCAATAGGGGTATGAACAGTAATGGCATTAGTCCTTTATTTCATGCCCAGATTGCACTATTTTGCTTCTCGGATTTAAACATTTTCCGGGGGAGCATGCCCCCGGACCCCCCTACGGGTCTTGGTGCTTCGCACCTTCGATGACTTAGCTCCCACCCCTTACAAACTTAGGTCCGGCCCTGAATGCAGTAACATTCAAATTGTGGACATTGGTAATGCTCATGTAAGTCGTTCGAGTCCAACTATGATTACCAGACGAGAGACAAGACAATACATAATAATCAGAATAACTGGACTGAAATCCGTTTTCGCGAACTGCCGTTGATACATCCCTAGCCTTTCGATTAATTAAAATAATTTTAAAATATTGTTTAAGCATATTGATTCTTAGGGCTGCGTTTCGAAACGGTTAATATCATCGAAGGCTGCAGCGCAGATTCTAGTCTATATGCAATGACTCTTAACTTGCTTATTATACATGTTTTAATGACGAAATAATTAAGCAGTTACTATCATAATAATCAGGAGAACAGCGAGCTTATATAAAACTCCGAACTCCTAATTTGGAAATCATACCTTCACAAACTAATATGAAATAATGAGGATGAACTTGGGTCTGTGTTGTTGTGGCAACTACTTTCAATTTGCTATGCGAATAGGTGCCATAAATAACTTTGGTAAAAAAGGAGTTAATTACGAGAAGTTCCTTCCCCTTATTCACTTCACAAACTACTCAGCGGTACGATTTTGCATTATATACTGGTCTCCAAAATTTAAGGACCGGCTTCTGTTTTCAGTAGCTTGATATCTATTTATTGTACACTAAGACAACAATGAAGAAAATGGCAAAACTTAGGCTACTCAATAACTTTCCTTCCTGTTGCACGTGCCTGAATCAGTTTTGCAGACATTGCAGTACAGCAACAGCGTTTTCAGGTACGCTTAAAATGTGGCAAATTCACGAGAATTTCACGAAAGTTTGGTCTCTTTTCGCTGAAGAATCAGGGCTGATGCAGGTTTCTTGCCTATTGCACGTGCAAGGCATGACTGTAGTGAACACTGCTGAGCAACAGTTAGACACGAATGTGTATTTAAGGGCGGCAACCAGAGCTCTCAATAAGCATGCCTCCAAGACAGAAGAGAGAAGATCGTTCTTCCGGGAAACCCCCCCCAGAGCAAAACAACATAGCTTATACAGCTACCACTTTCCCGTGGCCTTCATTTTCATGGGCAATATAATAATTGTCTTCACGTATCTTGATAGAAGATTATATGAAACTTTCTGTTAAAGGGTCGTCTTGCTTCTGTGTGCGAAACAAGCGTTGAAACCTGTTCAAAGAGCATCAACTTGATTACAAAATTGATAAGGATTTGAAAAGAAAAGAAAAGTTGGTTGTTGTTTAAAAAATAATACAATTCGAGGTTGAAAAACAGGCAATAGGCCATGAAGTGCACTCTGGCAGCTGCGGGCTTCCATAGTATAGACCGTCACCGTCTTCAACCAAGTTTGCAAAGAGTCCGTGACAGGTGTTCTCGTTTGTTGTTGATCTGACTAGAACTCCTTCACCCCCACCCCCCAACCTTTTCTTCCCCTTCCCCTTTTAACCACCACCCCCACCCCACCAACCTGAACAGCCCATCACCGCCACTCCACTCTTGTAGTCTTCCACCCTAAACCGTATATGTCAGTATTTCCTTGTCTTTCCCTTTCCCACACACTCTGCCCCACCTGGGTCCTCAACACGTGTGGATCCGTGCAGGGCGTCAGCCACGGTGCGGTTCGTCAATAGGAATTTTTCGGAATTAAATTAAGGGTGGTAATTTAATGGTGTGTGTGTGAGTGATCTTGCCTAATTCAATCGGACAAACAGGGGAAGTCACTCTACCTTCAGCTCTCGTAGCCTATCGACTCGTGTGTTTGAGCAGACATACAGCACTTAGAACACCGTGCGTCATCCAAAAAAAAATGTCATTTATATTTTTACGTCACAGTTTGCAAGTTTTATCAGTTTGTGGCTACTGGCCACCCCTAATTTTTGTTTTAAAATATTTGCAAGTCGCTGACTCGCATCTTGCGGTTTCAAGCTTCGACGCCATAGTTGCATTGTTGCTATGGCATTTGACCGAGTAATGGAGGTAGGCAACTCTAATTTTCACGAAGTGCTTTCCCTTAGTTTTTCTTCTTCCGAAAATCGTCTATTGACAGTGAATATACGGTTAGTAGACGTCCAGAATAGGGGTGGGGTAAGAAGCGGGGTTGGGTTAGAGTTAGAACAAGAAAGCCAAACATAACTCGCACAGTTTGTTCATCGTCTTTCGCTGACTGCACCAAAACTGTAAGCCGCCATCTTGAATTGTTTTCAACTTACAAAGTCCTAGTTTAATTTCGCTTTTGTTCTTTCAGTTGGAGTGCCTTCATTCTTTGCTATTCCTTGATTTAGGGTTATTTTTTACTTACAAATCTCTGACGCATCTCCAGGATTGGGCTGTTTTTCCATGAATCATGCCGTGGCTGACGCCCTGCACGGATCCATACGTGTCCTCAACAGCCAATTCTCCGGTTCTCGGTTCCCTGGGAGCACCCATAGCACGCGCTTTAAAGGGAAAACAACCGATCCCAGGGATCGGGTCTCTCTTGCCAGAAAAGCTCTGCCTCGCGGTGGCTCGCTCGACAGGGAACAAAGAAGGGCGAACCGTCTCTCTCGCCAGCTGTGATTCAAACGCGCGCCTCCCCTCTTTTATAGTCTGGCCGTGCCTTTAAAGGTTCTGGAGAATCCTGGCTCTGTAGTCATGGGTGCGTCTTAGACAGTCAACGTGGGTAGTATAGCAAGTAGACTAAACTCCCAAAGCGATTGTCTGTTTAGCCTAATTTAGCCTAATAGGCGATTTTCGGAGAAAGAAAAAAACACTAGGGGAGAGCACTTCGTGAAAATTAGAGTGGATTACCTCGACTTACTCGGTCAAAACCATAGCAACCATGGCGGCATGGCGTCGAAGCTTGAAACCGCACGATGAGAGCCAGCGACTTGTCAAATTGTTTTTTTTTTAGAAACATGAGGAGTGGCCCAGTACCGTATAAACTGATAGAAGTTGCAAAATGTGACGTAAAAATATAAATGACATCAATTTTAGAATGACGCACGGTGTTCTAAGTGCTATACATGTCTAATCAAACACACACGAGGCGAGAGCCGGGGATCTACCTGATGGTAGAGTAACTTCCCCCGTTTGGCCGGTTGAATTAGGCAAGATCACTCACAGTCACACACACCATGAAATTACTCCCCTTAATTATTTCCGAACAATTCCTAATTTAGGGGCCTACATTCTTACTACCCGTGTTGACTCTCTAAGACCCCACTCGTGACTACAGCTCTCAATACAATGTTGACATTTTCACCCTTTCCCCATGGCAGCACAGTGATGTCAAGTCAAGTCAAGTCAAAGTCAAAAATACTTTATTATCACGTTAGGTAAAATGTTACAGTGTGGTCTCGTACAAGCACAATACAAGCAAGGAAACACATTTGCATGCATTAAAAATGGAAACAAAACTAATATAAGGGATAAGGTAAAATAGACAACAAATCATGATTCGCAAGACGTTGGACATAGGGTCGATGCAAGCGACTATCAATACATTGCCCTCTTTCCCACCATTTCTATCCTCGCATTCATTTATTCACCCCCCACCCCACCCCCACCCTCTCAGATTCATCCCATGTGCAAGTAATCTGGTCTCAAT
>CM065695.1:34706025-34713525 GCA_017654935.2 Phymorhynchus buccinoides | reverse complement strand
AAATATCAAACCAATCAACAACGAACAGCAAACATAACAATAACAAGGAAAACATAGAACAAAAGGGGAAAATAGACAAAGCATAAGTAAAAATAATATCCTCAAAATCTCAAGTGATCAGAAATACAAACATCGCCATATACACGCAGAGCGAGAGAGAGAGAGAGAGAGAGAGAGAGAGAGAGAGAGAGAGAGAGAGAGAGAGAGAGAGAGAGAGAGAGAGAGAGAGAGAGAGAGAGAGAGAGAGAGAGAGAGAGAGAGAGAGAGAGAGAGAGAGAGAGAGAGAGAGAGAGAGAGAGAGAGAGAGACACACACACAGAGAGAGAGAGAGAGAGAGAGAGAGAGAGAGAGAGAGAGAGAGAGAGAGAGAGAGAGAGAGAGAGAGAGAGAGGGAGAGAGACACAGGAGAGAGAGAGAGAGAGAGAGAGAGAGAGAGAGAGAGAGAGAGAGAGAGAGAGAGAGAGAGAGAGAGAGACACAGAGAGAGAGATCAGACAGAGAGAGAGAGACACACAAGAGAGAGAGAGAGAGAGAGAGAGAGAGAGAGAGAGAGAGAGAGAGAGAGAGAGAGAGAGAGAGAGAGAGAGAGAGAGAGAGAGAGAGAGAGAGAGAGAGAGAGAGAGAAGAGAGAGAGAGAGAGAGAGAGAGAGAGAGAGAGAGAGAGAGAGAGAGAGAGAGAGAGAGAGAGAGAGAGAGAGAGAGAGAGAGAGAGAGAGAGAGAGAGAGAGAGAGAGAGAGAGAGAGAGAGAGACAGAGAGAGAGAGAGAGAGAGAGAGAGAGAGAGAGAGAGAGAGAGAGAGAGAGAGAGAGAGAGAGAGAGAGAGAGAGAGAGAGAGAGAGAGAGAGAGAGAGAGAGAGAGAGAGAGAGAGAGAGAGAGAGAGAGAGAGAGAGAGAGAGAGAGAGAGAGAGACGAGAGAGAGAGAGAGAGAGAGAGAGAGTGTTCCATTTCACATATTACTCAGCAGACCAGTAATACAACCCCTCTATCTGTCTCTATCTCTTTCTCCTTTCAGCCCCTCCCCTCCCCCCTTATCTCTTATGTTTTCATTGTTTATTGTGTTGCTGTTGTTGTTGTTGATGAGTGTTGCTGTTGTTGTTGATGATGTTGTCAGTGTTGCTGTTGGTTGTAATGTTTATGTGGGGGTGGGGTGGGGGGTGGGGGGGATTGAAGGGAGGTGGGTGTTAGTGTGTTGTGTTATGATTATGAATAATATAATAATAATAATAATAAGTACATTTATATAGCGCTTTACCTCAGATGAGCCCAAAGCGCTTTACAATCAATTATTCATCAACACATAACAAAAAACAACATTCAAGAGTGACACCAACCACCAACAGTGCATATGCAAAGCAACTCTCTCTCTCTCTCTCACACACACACACACACACACACGCACACGCGCACACCACACACACACACACACACAACACACACACACACACACACAAACACACACACACACACACACACACAAACACACAATTATTGACGAACTCGTTCATACCCCATTCGGTAAGCCACAGCAACTGAGCCGCATGGACTGACCACATACACCAACATGCAGACACAAACACCCTCACACACAAACGTACGCACGCAGACAGACACACAGACACGCACACAAACACACACACACATGCGTGCACACACAACCCACAACTTGAAACCAAAATACACACAAGCACACATTCATGCTCACACACACACACACACAACACACACACTCACACACACACACACACACACACACACACACACACACACACACACACACGCACGCACACACACGCACACACACGCACACAAAACCCAGCACAAACCTCTTAAATCAATCTTCCCTCACGTGCACACAACGATAGACAACTGATCAAATATTTAGGGCGCAGCAGGAAAAAGATGGGTTTTAAGAGAGGTTTTGAATGAGGAGACTGAGTTGGAGTGTCGGAGAGGAGAAGGCAGAGAATTCCACAGAGATGGTGCTTGACAAGAAAAAGAACGTTGGCCAGCAGATTTGAGACGGATGGAGGGAATGGAAAGGAGACGAGAATCAGAAGACGAACGTAGTTGGCGAGCTGGGACATAGAGATGAAGAAGATCAGAGAGATACTGGGGAGCTTGATCATTCAGTGACTTGAAGGCAAGGAGGAGAATTTTGTAGTCAATACGTGATTGAACTGGGAGCCAATGTAGGGAACGAAGAACCGGAGTGATGTGATCGTACCTAGGGGAGCGAGAAATGAGACGAGCAGCATTATGCTGGACCCGTTGGAGCTTAGAGATGAGAATTGATGGACAGCCAGCAAGAAGTGAGTTACAGTAGTCAAGGCGAGACAGGACAAAAGCACATACTAGAGTCTTCAGGGCATCCTGAGAGAGGAAACGACGGATGGAACTAATTCTTCGAAGTTCTAGATAGCAAGCCTTGCAAACATTGGAAACATGCTGTTTGAAAGAAAGGGTTTGGTCCAAAGTAACACCTAGATTGCGGACGGATGCCGATAGCTTGATCTCAGTGCCATCAATGTCTACAGAACCTGGGAGAACCTGAGTTTTAATTGTGTGGTTAGAGGCTACAAGAATCATCTCTGTCTTATCAGCATTCAGTTGCAGTTTGTTGTAAAACATCCATGGTTTAACAGCAGAGATGCACAACTTAGAAGAAGAAATCATTTGATCTAATTGACTCAGGTGGGCAGAAATGTACAGTTGATTGTCATCAGAAAAGCTATGATGTAGAATAGAATGCTGGTTGATGATGGCGGAGAGAGGTTGGGTATAAAGAACAAAAAGGATAGGGCCTAAGACTGAACCTTGGGGCACACCGAACTGAAGACCTTTTGGAAGAGATGGAGAACCATTGACAACAACTTTCTGTGTGCGATCAGAGAGGTAGGAAGAAAACCAGGAAAGAACAGCCCCAGATAGACCAAAGGAGGTGTGAAGTCTAGAAATGAGGATGGAGTGGTCGATAGTGTCAAACGCTGCAGAAAGATCAAGGAGAGAGATAAGAGAAACCTTGTTTTCATCCAAGGCAGTGAGCAAGTGAGCAATGCATTCTCTAATGTATTCATTTTCATAGAGATGTATGGTGAGGGTACGTGAACCAGTCTGTTAGAAATGTCTGTACGAATGGTGAGTAAAAAGCGCATTTGGAGTTGCTTAGCAAGATTATGCGCTATATAAGCATTATTAATTATTATTATTATGATTTAATTATTTATGTTTTTCTAAGCTCAACTGTAAGCGATATCTTTAATCAGTTTTACGTTGCCCGTGTTCATATTATATTGTTGTGTGTTTGTGACTTATGTATGTATTTATGCTTTTTTTTTTTTTTTTTTTTTTTTTATTTTTTTTTTAAAATTTATTTATTATTTATTTATTGATTTATTTATTTATTTGTTTATTTGTTTGTTTGTTTCAAGATACCTACAGCAATGTAAACAACGGTACACACACGTTCGTAACCCCCACCCTTACCATGAAAATAATGAAACATTAAAACATATAATAATAAATGAATTGTCTTAATCTTAGAAACCACAGGGTTTGGGTTGCAAAGGAGTAGTCTTTTCTTTGCAATAGAGTATTTGCCACGCGCCGGTGACCTTGAATTTCACTGAGTTGAATTTAGAGAGTTGAATTAGAGAGGTCAGCGCAACTCGGGCAGAACGAGCTCGGGCAAATTAGTAGTCTAGTATAGTGAACGAACACTCGTGGCAAACGCCCTATTGTTCAGGCGCGAATAATTTACCAATAAGTTAAATCGATTAAATAAATAAATAAACAGATATATAAATAAACAAATAAATTGTTTAATGAGACAAAGACTTTGATAATGTGTCCTCAAAAACCACCGTCTAATAAGACGGTTATGTCACCCATATTTTGCATCCAATACATAAAATGAATAAAGAAAGAAAGAAAGAAAGAAATAAATAAATAAATAAATTCAACTAAATTAAACTAAGAGACAATAAAAGCAAGTAAGGAAAAAAAAGAGAACATTTTATGACAAATTGACAGCTTAATTTGATTTTTTATATTTTGTATTTGTTTAAAAAAAATGCTTTTCCCAATCGATTCTTCGTAAACGATACTCTCTCCCTCGAACAGGCATCACGGCAATCTTGTTAATTGTTTTAACACTGCTGTTGTCAGATGTTGACAGACTAAAACATAATCTCCCAGACTAGTCATGTTTGTTTTGTGGAAGTTCAGTTTAACGTCGCGTATCGGCTTTCGCCATGTACGACGGGCTGAACAAACCAACCAGGGTATAGACAACAATTTATGTTCCTGAATCACTGTCTTAGCCAAAAGGCCGAGAAGCGATCAGAATTTCGACATTTGTTTGTTTGTTTTGTGTGTCGATTTGTTGTTGTTGTTGTTTGTTTGTTTGTTTGTTTGTTTGCTTGCTTGCTTTTTTTAAAACTTTAATTTTTTTTTAAATTTGGTTGTTTTTGTTTGTTTAACTACGTCACGGTAATCTTCAAGAGTCATAAACGGCGAATCCACGAATAGGAATTGTTCGGAAATAATTAAGGGGAGTAATTGCATGGTGTGAGGGAGTTATCTTGCCTAATTCAATCGGTCAAACAGGGGAAGTCACTCTACCATCAGCTCTGGTAACCTATCGACACGTGTGCTTGAGCAGAACTTAAAACACCGTGCGTCATTCTAAAAAAAATGTCATTTATATTTTTACGTCACATTTTGCAAGTGTTATCAGTTTGTGGCCACTGGCCACCCTTAATTGTACCAAAACAAAAGTTTTGCAAGTCGCTGACTCGCATCCTGCGGTTTCAAGCTTCGACGCCATTGTTGCATTGTAACTATTTGTTGCTATGGTATTTGACCCAGTAAAGGAGGTAAGCAACTCTAATCTTCACGAAGTGCTTTCCCCTAAGTTTTTTTTCTCCGAAAATCGTCTATTGAACAAACATTCTCCTCACGCTTTCTTCTGTGTATAATTAGCTTTCTCTTACTTCTACCAAAGATATTCTAAAAGGGTAAGATGGACTACTTAAGAGCTCGGCGAACCGGGCTGATAGAGTTATCGTTAGTGGCGACAGTACACCATTCACAGTGGAGGCTATCCAAAAACTCAGACTGGAACTTGAACGGAGAGGAGAATTCAACTGGCCTATCGACGTGTAAAATGTGTCCTGTTTAAAAGGGACATAACCAGTGTTTCTGTCCTCACTACTCATATAGGGAAAAGAGACCCTTATACAGTCTTTGCTTATACCCAGAAATGAAAGAATCTGTGAAAAGTGTAATGTACATGATGTGGCAGATGAGTTCCATTATTTGTTTGTTTGTGCCCTTTTTTCAACGTTGAAAGAAATAGATATCTTCCGCAGTACTTTTTTTGTGCGACCAAATGCGTATAAATTTAATGCTTTGTTTGTCTCAAGAAATAAGAAACTTTTGATTAAACTTAAGCACTTCGTTACAGCTGTAAACAGTTCTTTTCGATGATTTATATGGATAAAACGTCACATGTTTTTTGTTTTTTTGTTTTTTTGTTATGGTACAAGTATATTTTGTCCATGATGTTACATATCTACTTGTTGATGATATTGTTTGTCGTTTCTGATAGTAATTAGTATAGACATCACTCTGTATTGATTTTTGAGTGTTTAAATATGTGTGTGCTTTGTTTTATATTTCTGTGCCCCAAGTGGGTATGAAATAAACAATTTGCCTTGCCTTGTCTTGCCTTGCCTATCTACTTCTTCTTATTTCCCCCCCCCCCCTTTTTTTAAGGCAATCAGGCGCTGGGCCTCTCTTTGTTTTACACTCCTCGTTCTTTGATGTATTTCCTTCCCTCGGTTGCCAATATTTTTGCCCTTTGCCCCAGTTTTACACTGGGCAAAGGATTCTGCGTTTGTCGTGGAGGATTTTTTTTCTTTTCTTTTTTTTCTTTTCTGTCTGTCCGAAAATGTTTGTCCCAAGGATATCTCCCGAACCGTTTGATAGAATCGCTTCATATTTTGTGTGATGGTGTGGCGCCACGAGTGGTAGGCATCCGCGTATACATTATCGGTGACGTGACATTGACCTTGACGTATGACCTTGACGTATGACCTTGCAAAACATAAAATATTTAAGGGGCCATATCTTCTATACCGTTGGACTTACAGTCTTCAAACTTGGCATGAAGGTGCACTGGCTTGTGGCGATTCTGATGAAGGAGTACCGGTCAAGATCGAGGTCAATGTCAAGGACATAGGTAGATATTGAATGTGGATGTGGTCTAAAAATGGGTGTTTTAGTAATATTTTCCACATTTTTCTTGTTACTGTTTTTTTTTAATCCGTTAAAACGATTGAGTATTTGCAATTTGTCTTCTTCTTCTGAGTTTCCAGGCCATATGGCCATAATGGGTAAGGTACGTATGTGTCCGGTATTCAGTTTTCACTGGTCTCCCCGCTGCGTACAGCCGATGCATTCCGATTTCGGAGGAGCTCAAAGGAAATAATTATTTGGATTTTTTGGGGGTTTTTTAAAGCAGGAGAATGGGCCAATAAGTCAGAAAGATAGTAGATGATAGAAAGCGAAGGGAAAAGGCAGAGTCAAAGAGAATGGCAGATTAGGGGAAGTTACGAGCACAGAACTTCCAGAAGGTGGGGGAACTATTTTATTACGAAAGACCCCCCCCCCCCCCCCGTATCCCCACGGGGAGATATTTGCAATACTCAGTAATGTTCTAAAATACAGGGTAACTAAAAAAAAGTTGCAACCCCACTAAATCACCGATAAAATGTACAAATCAAATGAAGTTGTCATTTGATTCTTCAGCTCTGTGAAGCAGATTCAAAGCATGGAAGGTTCCAACCGGTGTTGTTTTTTTCCGTGATCCTTCCGAGAACTCATGAAAAAAAAAAAAAAAAAAAAAAAAAAACAAAAAAACAAAAACGTTTCTATGGTAACGTGTGTTTTTAAGACCCCCCACGTCACGTGTCAAAATCATGCTTTTCACGTGTTTTCCCTCTTACAGCTGGTAAGAAATCTTAACAAATCTGCCAAGCATGAGAGGGAATGTGGCATGTGATGTGGGGGGTCTTTAATAGAAACATCACTTATTGAGGGCCACTAAACACTTTCGCAGAAAATGTCTGCAATTCTTTTTCCTTTCAATTGACTTTTGTTTTTGTCATAGGTACGTTTAAAAAAAAATCCAGATAGTTAGTACAGTCTTAACATTTAGTATAAAGGGCATTTCCGGGAACCAGGCAGTTTGCAGACAAATGACATTTTCTGCGAAAATGTTTTGATCCTTCAAGAATAGGGATTTATTTCTGCAAATGGGTTACCATAATTATGATTGAACTAAAAGCACCACAACGCTACGAGATTAATTTAAAATGCTACAAAGGATGATCATAATATGTCCGAAATAAAACAAGGCTTAAAAAAGACTTTGTCAAGGTGAGCAATGACTGAGCAACGTAACAATGAAAATGGGTTACCATGGAAACTGTAACATT
>CM065695.1:34681025-34683525 GCA_017654935.2 Phymorhynchus buccinoides | reverse complement strand
GAATTTTGTTTTACATTTATTCATGTCAAGCCTGTTGATGCCTTCATTCTTCTTCTTTGGAAAAATTGCTGTAAATAAATGTGTGTTGTTGGTGAATAAAAACCTGGTTAACAAACCAAGGTGGAACACAAATTAAAGACAAGCACAAACGGAGAAACAGACGTAATATAAACGTTGGAAACCAAACACTTTCGCAAGTTTATAAAAATTATTATACTTATCTGTATTGTTAAAAATTCGGGACTTTACTGGTGTTGCACTGCCTCCGGGCATTGCCTCCAGGATCGTTCCCACCATCTTTTTATATCTACTAATTTCCCGTGTGTGTCTGCTGTCCAGATCGGATGACGTTAAACAGGATTTTCATTCACACTTTCTCAACACACCCTTGTGGTGTGTTCTTTGTTTTTATCCTGGCTTCTCGCTCACAGCTCCCCCCCCCCCTCCCCTTCCCTCCCTCCCCTTCCCCTACCCAACCCTGCAGGACCTCTCCCCTGTCACTCCTAGCTCGTTACTGGCTCAAGGGGTGAGACCACTGGCATCATCATTGACCATCGAGTAGCCAGCCACTGCAGGCCCTAACAATGGACTGCATTAATTCTGCCAAGAAACCTTCTCGCACCCCATACGTCACTGGCATCAGACTCACTCCATGTGCGTGTCTGTCTTTCTGTCTGTCTCTCTGTCTCTGTCTCTCTCTCTGTCTCTCTCTCTCTCTCTCTCTCTCTCTCTCTCTCTCTCTCTACTCATCCATCCATCCATCCCCCCTCTCTCTCTCTCTCTCTCTCTCTCTCTCTCCTCTCTCTCTCTCTCTCTCTCCCTCCTCTCCCCCCTCCCTCCCTCTCTCTCCTCTCTCTGTCCCCCCTCCCCTCTCTCTCTCTCTCTCTCTCTCTCTCTCTCTCTCCGACTCTCTCTCTGCATGACTGTTTACGCTGCTTACGATCTAGCAGGGTGTCAAAAGTGTCGCGTGGCACGTAATAAGAAGCAGCAGAGGAAGGCGTGATGGCTCCTTACCTGAGAAAGACATGACAAATGGGGTGCATTGTTTAACCCTTTACCTCCCGTAGGACGAGTCTCCCCCCTACCACTCCAGAGCTGTCTTCTCCCTTCCCAGTCTTCACTTGGCACGTGCGTGACAGGTTAATGTGTATATCAGGCTGCCCGTTGATTGGGTCAGGGAGCTAGCTGGGGTGGTTGGGGGTGAGGTTCGGGTTGGGGGTGGGGTGGGGCTCGGGATTAAAGGTTGAAGGATGAGAAGTGAAGGTAAGGCAGAGGTATTTTGTTTACCTGTATGCAGGAGACTACACACACACACAAGTAGCTGCTTTAAACAAAGGATTGCCTTTGGTGCAATGGAATCGGAAGCAGCTTAGGACGATAATTTGACCGCCAGAGGGCAGTCCAACCGTTAGGGGCTTATCACGCGCTATTCTTAGTTGGGCGTAGTGAGAGAGAGAGAGATATATGGAGATGAGTCCCACCTCTCTCTCTCTCTCTCTCTCTCTCTCTCTCTCTCTCTCTCTCTCTCTCTCTCTCTCTCTCTCTCTCTCTCTCTCTCTCTCTCTCTCTCTCTCTCTCACTACGCCCAACTAAGAATAGCGCGTGATATGCCCCTAACGGTTGGACTGCCCTCTGGCGGTCAAATTATCGTCCTAAGTTGCCCATTGGCCACTGCAACTATGGTTATTAACGCCCAAGACGGCAAGAGTTGAGCCCTTGTTGATCAGTATCCAAAAGGGCATTCACCCTTGCAAAAGGCAGCCATTAAGCGGCCTCAAATAGGGTTATTGGCGAGAGCTATTCCCTTGTTTGGTCAGTACTTAACCATCTTCCCCCACTCACCAATGGCATTCACTCTTGCAAAAGGTATCGTAAGTTTGAGCGTTACGTCCTCTCGACCTGGGAAGGCACATATGGGACATATTCTCTTGCAAAAGGTGTTCTTTGCAGTAGCCAATAGAGTTGTCGTTCTCTGCGTTTTTCTAGGGTTTCTCCAAAGTTAGCGTTCTTGGCTAATGTTAAGATCAGCTCCCTCCGCTGTTCCAGGGTGAAGGCTCAGGGTTAGGGCCAATCAGCTCCCTCCTATTTACCTTTTCCGTTAAGCTGATTGGCCAACTTCACCATGGAACAACGGGGGGAGCTGATCTTAACATTTGCCGCGTTCTTTGTTATTGTTCTGATGGACATACAAACGGGTGTAATAATAAGCGAGTGAGGGCTGGCATCTCGTCAGATCACATACATATTTTATTTCTTAGCATTAAAAGAAGCAAGCGCTTGCGAAGCGTTCTCCAAACAACGTTTTAAATGGCATAGTGTTATCTGTCTGCGTTGAAATTGTCGTGAAAAAACGACGTCGACGACGACAACAACAACGAGAACAGATTTCTTAAATTCTTCTTTTGTATTCACAGTTGTAATAAGTTCTTAAATGATTTTGATTAATAATACCTTTCATTTTGTTCATCATTACAATACTTGGCCTCACTATTTCATTATT
>CM065695.1:34661025-34676025 GCA_017654935.2 Phymorhynchus buccinoides | reverse complement strand
CAAAACGATTTCCTTTGTATTATGTTGCATTGGCTGATTAAAGAATCTTGAAGTCATGTTTTGATCAATTGTATATAGATGAAACTAAGCCGTTTATTTTACACCAGTTTTATAGTTTTAAGAATTTGTTTTTGAAAGATGTTTTTTTCATGATACACATTATACGTAGATCAGACCCGAAAGATACTGATCCATATGATATTTCTCAGCATCCATGTTTGTGTTAGTACTCGGAATGCTAAATTGGGTGCTACGTCAGACCAGGAATTTTATATACAATAGTCCTACCATCACTGATCAGACCAGCAGATCGTGGCTTACTTTTGCCATACCCAGCAGCGTGAAGTTGTCCGTGTGGTTATCAGGGGCTAACAGTCAGGGGTGAAGACCCCAACAACACGGGGTGCTTAGCGGTATTCCTACAAGATAAGGGACAAACCCTACTTCAACGAACTGTTAAGCTCGGTGTCCATCTGTGTTCTACCGAGGACCCAGCATGTTTGACAACCGTGTGGCAGGTAGCACACGCCTTGTTGCTTTTCGACTTGCTGACAGGTTATACATACACACAAGCAGGTCTGCTTCTTTGGGTCTCCCTTCCCCCAGACCCAAACAACAACATGGGCGACAGCGGACCAAATGCGTACTACAACGCACGCCAGTCGGTGTGAATGACATGGCAGCAGGTGTGAGAAAAACACAGAATGAAACAAAACAGATGCTTTGTATTAGCCAGGACACAAGATGTACACCGAGCCTTAGGCTGGCTAAGGCTGGCTGGCTGGCTGGCTGCCTCCAGGGAGAACAGAAGAGTAAAAGGGGGTACAACTCGTGATTGACATGATCTTGACCTGTTCTAGTAGCGTTTAACCTACTGAACCGAAGATCAAGTAGGGACGTGGGTGGAGGGCTAAAAGTAAAAAAAAGTCACTCCTTGATGGTATCGCACTCTTGTAATTTGTTGTTCCATCAACATGATTTCGCTTCGATGGCTGTATATAGACCCGATACATCTTTAAAGTTGCTGAGCTGAGCTGAGCTGAGCAGCACACAATGTTGCTTGGAGCCAAGTACTGGTGGACTGGAGGGAGAAGATTGGTTCGCACAATGCACCAAAAGGAGCCGAACACTTACCTGAACAAAAGCTTATTGTGTGCGGTGGGCTTGGGATAGGACAGGATGGAAAGAGTGGGGGGGGGGGGGGGGGGGGTGGGGGGGGGGGGGGGGGGGGTAAGACTGTAGGCTACATTTTAAGTAATCGGCGATTTTTCTTTTCATCTTTTTTAAAAATCAGTTTGGAAATGAAATGATCATCGATAAATATAATCATTTGCTATTATGTGTTTAAGTGCGACTAATTTTGCCGTTATCTATTATAGCTCCAAGTAGTATATACACATAATCAGTCTCTCTCTCTCTCTCTCTCTCTCTCTCTCTCTCTCTCTCTCTCTCTCTCTCTCTCTCTCTCTCTCTCTCTCTCTCTCTCTCCTCTCTCTCTCTCTCTCTCTCTCTCTTCTATCTCTCTCTCTCTCTCTCTCTCTCTCTCTCTCTCATTCTCTCTCTCTCCGTTTTTAGAATGTTATTCTATTCTTCTTGATGAACATAAAAATGTTCTATTTTGCTGTCTCCAGTTTATCCACTTATCCACTTGCTATTTCTTGCATCATATGTACAGAGGGAGGGTGGTCCCCCATAGGACCTAGGTCCTAACTGGTGGGGGTAGGGGGTGGGGTGGGGGGGGGGGGTTCCCCCATAGGACCTAGTTCCTAACTGTCAATAATCAGGGAATAAAAACCAACGAGGTTTTGGGCACCAACATGGAATTGTACTTCCCAGCGGTCTTTATATTATTACCCTCCCTTGTCCTCTTTGTGTTACTGTTGATGCAGAAGACAAACTTGTTTGGCAAATTACCTCCCCTCAAGAGAGAGCTCTTCGCTCAAACTGTGTGTACATTTGGTCCTCGACCAACCGGAACGCTGGAAGAGAGATGAATTGTATAACAGCAGCATGCATGCAAGCAGAATTCCACACATCCGTGTGTATACTGTGGGGTGGGTGGGGGTTGGGGGTGGGGGGGGTGCGTTGCGTTTGTGTGTGTTGTGTGTGTGTGTGTGTGTGTGTGATTTGCGTGCGTGTTGCGTGCGTGCGTGCGTGTGTGTGCGTGTGTGTGTGTGGTGTGCGCGTGCGCGCGTGTGCGTGTGCGTGTGTGTGTTGTGTGTGTGTGTGTGTGGTGTGTGTGGCGTGTGTGGGTGTGTGTGTGTGTGTGTGGTGTCATGTGTGTGTGTGTGTGTGTGTGTGTGTGTGTGTGTGTGTGTGTGTCATGTGTGTGTGTGTGTGTGTGGTGTGTGGGGGGGGGTGTCGTGTGTGTGTGTGTGTGTGTGTGTGTGTGTGTGTGTGTGTGCGCATGTGTGCGTGTGTGTGTGTGATGCTCGTGCGTGGTGTGCGTGTGCGTGCGTGCGTGTGTGTTTATGTGTGTGTGTGTGTGTGTGTGTGTGCCCCATGCGCGTGCGTGCGTGCGTGTGTGTGTGTGTGTGTGTGTGTGTGTGTGTAGCCTACTTGCTTGCTGAAAACGCCCCCCATCCGGTCCACTCACGATGATGCGAACAACAGGGCTATTCCTTCTGCAGATTTATCGGCAATCCCCAGCGATGTGTTGAAAAACAATTTTTAAAAAGGGTGGGTGGGCGGGGTATACAGTTCTGTGATGGAGATATTATACAGGGGTGTTAAACATCATTATAACTTGCAGATCGTCGGTGAAATTCAAAAACCTCGTATCTCGATTTATGGGGATTTTGAGTTAGATAGGCTACATAGTCAGCTTTCTAATTTTTTCCAGCCACCTTCCACCAAACTCTCGTATCTCTAACGACTTTCTATCTGGGGTAAAATGAAGTTGTGAAAATAGACGAATAACTCGTAAGTCCCAAATTCAGATCTAGTTAATTAAGAACAACTCAAATCGTATCTTCGTTCTTTTCAAGTCTAACCCAAAAAAAAAAAAATGTAATTTTAACAAAATGCAGGGAGACTAAACTCGCAATGTCTTGAACAACATATTCATCATAGTTAATCAATTGTTGTCAACGCGGTTAATTTTTAAAACATTATTTTTCATTTTTCTAAAAACTACCAAAATTGAGATACGAGGTTTTTGAATTTCACCAACAATATTGCGGAAAAGGGGGGTGAGGGGGGGGGGGGGGGGCAAGGGTTTGGGGAGGGGCAATGATGGGGTAGGGTGGGTGGGTAGGCCTAAAGGGGGGTATGGTTTCAAGATACAAAAAAAAAAGTAGGGGGGGGGGATATTTTTTGTGCTAACAATTTATTGATGTTATGGCTTTTTATTTCAAGACCAGACCCGTTTTGGGGAAAAGTTCTCTAGTCTCTTCTCTCTGTCTCTCTGGGCGCACAGGATGTCTCTCTCTGTATCTCTCTGTGTCTCTCTTCTCTCTCGTCTTCTGCTTCGTCTCTCTCGTCATCTCTGTCTCTCTCTCTCTCTCTCTCGGGTGTCTCTCTCTCTGTTACAGAACAACTCTCTCTCTCTCTCCCTCTCTCTCTCTCTCTCTCTCTCTCTCTCGGCTGTGGCTCTCTCTCTCTCGTGGCGTTGGAGAGAGTATTATGTGGATTGGCAATTGATAAGGAAATGGACAATCCAAGATAGACATCTGAATATCTTTTTGTATAGGGCCTGATAAGGAAAGGCGAAAGAGAGCAAAACCGATTTAGTTTTTGGAACGATTGAAAACTGGTCACAAATCATAATTCCCCACTCCCCCGTTCACTTCTACTCTCCTTCACGAAAATGAACAGAGACGGAGGGATAGGTGAAAGCACGGAGAGAGAGAGAGAGAGAGAGAGAGAGAGAGAGAGAGAGAGAGAGAGAGATAGAGGAGAGAGAGAGAGAGAGAGAGAGAGAGAGAGAGAGAGAGAGAGAGAGAGAGAGAGAGAAATACAGAGAGAGACAGACCAGACAGCGAGAGAGACACAGAGAGACAGAGAGAGAGACAGAGAGAGAGAGAGAGAGAGACAGAGAGAGAGAGAAAAGAGAGAGACAGAGAGAGAGAGAGAGAGAGGAGAGAGAGAGAGAGAGAGAGAGATAGAGAGACGGACGAGAGACAGAGAGACAGAGACAGAGAGGAGAGAGAGAGAGAGACAGAGACAGAGACAGAGAGGGAGAGACAGAGAGACAGAGAGAGAGACAAACACAGAGAGATAGAGGGAGACAGAGACAGAGAGACATACACATACACAGAGACATAGACAGAGAGACAGAGACAGAGAGAGAGACAGATAGACAGAGAGAGAGAGAGAGAGACACCGAGAGAGAGACACACACAGAGAGAGAGACAGAGACAGAGAGACCGACAGAGAGAGAAAGACAGAGAGAGAGAGAGAGAGAGAGAGAGAGAGAGAGAGAGAGAGAGAGAGAGAGAGAGAGAGAGAGAGAGAGAGAGAGAGAGAGAGAGAGAGAGAGAGAGAGAGAGATAGAGAGAGAGTTGAGAGACAGAGAGAGAGAGAGAGAGACAGACAGACAGACAGACAGAGACAGAGACAGAGAGAGAGACAGAGACAGAGACAGAGAGAGGGAAAGAGCTATTGACATCCAACTAACCTACGACCACAAACTAAGGCGTTTAGATAGTCAACAATCATCCCTTGGAGAGAGGGCTAATACCCCCTAACCCCTTAGTTGCTTTCTTAGACTAGCAAATCCATTACTGCGTCCAGCCTAGAGAGCGAGCGAGAGAGAGAGAGGAACGAGAGAAGAGAGGAGAGAGGAGAGGAGAGAGAGAGGAAGAGAGAGAGAGAGAGAGGAGAAGGGACGAAGAGAGATCGGAGAGAGAGCGAAGATAATGAGGCCGAGAGGAGAGAGAGACCGACGAGAGAGAGAGGAGAGAGAGATTAAATCAGAAAGGAGGACGAAAGAGAGAGAGGAGAGAGTCGGAAGAGAGAGAGGAGAGAGAGAGAGAGAGAGAGAGAGAGAGATTCGACGGGCAAGGAGAGAGAGGAGAATCGGAGAGAGAGAGAGAGGTGGGAGAGAGAGAGAGAGAGAGAGAGAGAGAGAGAGAGAGAGAGAGAGAGAGAGAGATCGTGATAGGGGAAGAAGTAGGGTCGGGTTGGGGCGAGAGAGAGAGAGAGAAGACGAGTGGGAGAGGCAGTCGAGAGGAAGGATGGGAAGCCTCGAGAGAGAGAGAGATGGGAGGAGGGAGGATTGAGGGCCCGAGAGAGAGAGAGAGAGAGAGAGAGTGAGAGAGAGAGAGAGCGTACTTGAAAACAGAACTGTATCTCTTCATTTGATCACTCTCTCTCTCTCTCGCTCTCTCGTATGGATTTATGTTAATGTGTATGTCTTGAAATAGCATTTATTTATTAATTTATGTATTTGATTTTGTATTAATTTGTTTATTCATTTGATTATTTGTCGTGTTATTCTTGCCATGTCATGATAGGGGCTGTGGGCCTTCTCTCTCTCAATCTCTTTCTCTCTCTCTCTCTCTCTCTCTCTCGCTCTCTCTCCCCCCCCCCCCCCCCCCTTCACTCCAGGTGTGTGAGTTTGAAGCTATGGAGAAAGATCTCTCAATGTTGTAGCGCTGAGCGCAAAGAGGGTACTCGACGCTGTTGGAAAGATACCGGTAGTTAGAGAAATAACCACTATACTTAAGCGGATTGCAAATCAAATGGCTGAGAAAAATCAATCAATCGAGTGTTATCCACTGAATGGATGCGTTTCACCGAGGGTTTCCTACAG
This sequence comes from Phymorhynchus buccinoides, assembly GCA_017654935.2. Classification (NCBI taxonomy): domain Eukaryota; kingdom Metazoa; phylum Mollusca; class Gastropoda; order Neogastropoda; family Raphitomidae; genus Phymorhynchus; species Phymorhynchus buccinoides. The sequence continues at coordinate 34,670,270 of CM065695.1, read as the reverse complement.
GTGTGTATGCTTCCTGTTTTTCGTTGTTTTTTACGATTCGCCATTGTCTTTTTTTGTTTTTCAGAACCTTTTTTTTTCCAAGCCCTTTGCAACATTCATATTGATCTAGAATTTACGGGAGTTGTCAAAAAGCGCGAATAGGTCAATTTGCGCTGCTTTTCCTCTATGCAATTTGCGTGAACGTGAAGTAATACAATTTGCGCGAGTATCCCACATTATTGAGAGACAGAAAGAGACAGAGGTAGAACGCACAAACAAACGGACACACACACACACACACGCGCACGCACACACATACACACACACACACACACACACACACACACACAGACACGCGCGCGCGCGCGCACGCGCACGCACACGCACACGCACGCACACACGCACACACACACACACACACACACACACACACACACACACACACACACACACACACACACACACACACACCTCATTTTAATTAATTTATTTATTTATTTATTTATTTTTAATTATTTTAAGTCTAATATGACCATTGTTGTGAACGTGCTGACTATCAGACATTCACGGAAGGGGTCCGCGCTTTTTGACTATCAGACATTCACGGAAGGGGTCCGCGCTTTTTGACTATCAGACATTCACGGAAGGGGTCCGCGCTTTTTGACTATCAGACATTCACGGAAGGGGTCCGCGCTTTTTGACTATCAGACATTCACGGAAGGGGTCCGCGCTTTTTGACTCTCAGACATTCATGGAAGGGGTTCGCGCTTTTTGACTATCAGACATTCGCGCATTTTTGCATACAGAAAGTATTCGCGCTTTTGGTACGTTCGCTCAAATTGACGGTTGCCGAATTTACACGACGGATTACCTTTATGAATTATGTAAGTACAAACAAACCGTCACAGTTCCTGCCCTCCAGCCATCTCGTTTTGGAAATCTGCCACCCTGTTGTTTGATAAACTGGTTTAATTAATAATAATGGCCACAACCTGGCCCTCAACTCACAATGACTTTCATAATCATTACATCATCATCGATTGACACAAGCCCGATGTCTGGGGCCACTGTTAACCCCTTGACTGCCAGAGAAAATTAAAGAAAAAAACATTGGCCAAATCATGCCACGAAAACGACAACTGATAGAGCCAATCTCGCAAAATGGTATGGGGATATTACTCTCTTGACTGTGTTAGAGCAAAAGCCAGCATATCAGAGTTATTCCTCTTCATCTGATGACGTCATCAGTGATGTCATCAGGTCAGTACGTAATACGTTGGTGACAGTCAAGGGGTTAAGGTGAGTGCTACACAAACATGATCGTTCTTTGGTAATGGAACCTCATGGTAGAGGTGGGTTTCTTTGTCCTGTGTGAATGACAATGACTCTCGAATTAGAAGAAGGCATTTTGCATTCAAGCAGACCTGTTTACCCCCTACACAAGTTTTGAGTAGTCTGGGTAGCTGAAATGAGTAGCTTGGGCTCAAAATGTATAGTTGTAGTCATTAGCCATCAAACAATGTTAATTGAAAAGTATTTTCAATTTTGAAGAGTAGTAGAGGTCCAAATTGAGTAGAACACTACTCGAAAAGAGTAGAATAAACAGGTCTGGCATTGTCTCTTTGTGTTGCAAACAAGGGGATTAGTTTGTATTTGGGGAACCTTCCCCAACGTTAGCCGTTCTTAAGGCTATTTTGGTCGAGAGAGAGAGAGCGGGGATGCATACTGGGCAAGGCATCTCCACTTTTTAAAAAGTAAGAAATAAACGGAACATGGAACCTTCAGCTGTAACAAGACGAAGAAGGACCTTCTGCAAGGTGTCAAACGCTTATCATCTGATGCCATCGACATCCCCGTGAGGGCTTCCACCCTCTTCCATACCCCCAAGACAGTGAAGGGTTTCAAGCCTTATATTAAACATACAAACAAAAGCGGTAGAACCAAGGACAGAAAGCTATGGGGAAAACGAAAGCGCGGAAGCGAGGCATAGAAGAGAAGGTGCTGGAGTATAGATTGAACTCAGACAGACTAGAAAAATCTGTTGCCAATTTTTGCCACTGTCCCTTGCTCCTGGTAATGACGGGCAGCGAAGGAAAACAAAACTGTAGATGACCAGCCTCCCTGAAGGACGTTTCGGTTGCACCCATTCCTTCTCCTTCCCCACCCACCCACCCAAAACAATCCCTGGGTGTAGGGGGAGGGGTGGACGAAGGGAGTAGAAGAGGCCCTCCCTAGGGGCGATGCAGGCGAGGTTCTCAATGATATGAAACAAAGTCTTTCCATCTGAGGAGCTCTGATGTGATGATTTGTAGGGGTGTGTGTGTGTGTGTGTGTGTGTGTGTGGTCCCTGGTCGTGTTAATTAGAGAGGGATTGTTGTACAGAAAAGAGAGCCTCGATCGTCGCCTGCCTTTTAATAAGCAGCCTAGGACGCGCATTTTACCGCCAGGGGACAGTCAAACCAGTAGGTTTTTGCCTTTTCTTTGGCTCAATGGTCGACGTATGGCGATTATTTGACCGTCAGGGGGCAGTCAAACCACTAGGGGCTTATCACGCTGTATTCTTAGTTGGGCGTAGTGAGAGAGAGAGAGAGAGAGAGGGTTGGACTCCTCCCTATCTCTCTCTCTCTCTCTCTCTCTCTCGTTATCCCCAACTAAGAATATAGAGAGGATTAGCCCCACTCGAGCATTATGCCACCTGGCGGGCAAAAGAGCCAGCTAAGTCGCTCAATCATATATAAATGATGTATTATTGTAGGCTACTTACACAGTCTGTCATTCACCAAATATTTTTCATGAAATATTTCAGGAGCACGCTATAAGCGCTAGCTTGTTGATGCTCTCTTTTGCCTTCTGTTATAATTATGTGTTTGGAAATATTAAAGATTTGTTTGAACCAAACAAACCGGGGACTTAGCGCGCGATATTCTTAGTTGGGTGTAGTGAGAGATCATCGTCCTAAGTTGACCATTGGGGCCGTATCATCATCATCAGCTGTGTTTTGTGTGGGGTCTCGGAGATTAATGTTATAATGTAAAGGGTGTTTGCCTCGAACGCGTTGATTTGTGCTAATGCTAGGTTGTACCCCCCTTCATCACGCTGCTAAATTCTAGGAATTTAATTGAATCGACGCTGTACCATCCTCTTTACTTTCAGAAAACGTGTGTAGTAGGGGCCTAAGTGTTCTAGACTGCTTTCCAGGCTGCCTCTGTTTCTGTGCAAACAACTGGCTCTTTACAACAACAACAACAACAACAACAACAACAACAACAACAACAACAACAACAACAACAACAACAACAACAACAACAACAACAAGAACAACGTTTTTATTGTCATAAGAAAACCAGGTTTTGTGGGACACAAAATGGCAAAAACATTGACGACACCATTATACTGGTGCATGCCATTGTCATTTAGTTGCTTTCGTCTTCATCACCAACATCGTCAGCATCTTATTTTAACCAGTTAATATTATCAAAAATATAGATAATATGTATATGTGTACGTGCATATTATCTTTATGTATACGTGCGGATTTGTCTGTTGCCCGTGTCTTGGACTTCTCTTTGTCTGTCTATCTATCTGTCTCTGTCCGACTGTCTCGGAGGGAGAAAGAGAAGAGACAGACAGACAGACCGAAGTTTTCTGAATTCTCCTTAAAAAAATAAAAATTCAATATCGCCTAGACTTTGATACAACATTGAATATAAGAAAGATATATCCAGTAGCCAATAGTTAAAACATGGGGATGCACCAAATAAATACACAGTTAAGTCGGGGTTTTTTTCTTCGACAGAATTTTCACAGTACACATAGGCGGGTAAGGATTGGGCGGGGGGAGGGGAGAAGTGTGGGGAGGGTTGTGCCACAAACAATAATCTTGCTGTCTTCATCTCTGGATGCACAATGTTTTTTTATATTTTTTGTTTAAGATAGGTAAAGGTTGGGGAAGGAAGGTGTGTGTGTGTGGGGTCGGTGAAAGGGGGGGGGGGGGGTGTCAGGGAGGAGAAGATCTATCCCCAACAAAAAGTTGCTTTCTTCGAATCGTCACACAGAGTGGCGTAGAAACCGGAAATACGAACCATACCCACCAGGAGTCTGCGCAATTAGAGGGGACTTCCGTCCGCCAGATAGCTGCAGACCGTGCCTTGTATTTGTGCTGCCACCCAGCGGGGACTTGTCTAGATCTGGGAGCAAGGGGGTGACAATCCCTTACTGGTTTTCTGTGATTTTTTTTTTTTTTTTTTACTAGCTCCCTGCCAACTTGATTCCTCCACTGATTCCTCCACTGATTACTCCATATCGCACCGCACGGGGTGCTGGAGCTGATTCCCTGCAACAACAAGCCAGGCTCCACTTCTTTCGCCTTCGTGGGTACACCGGTCTCTCGCTAGCTACATACTACAATAGCTCTTCTTATGTGGAATCATTAACGATCACCTCTCTGTCTCCACTTTGTCTCTGTCTCTGTGTGCCCATTTGTGTGTCTCTCTCTCTCTCTCTCTCTCTCTCTCTCTCTCTCTCTCTCTCTCTCTCTCTCTCTCTCTCTCTCTCTCTCTCTCTCTCATTTCTCTCTCTCTCTCTCTCTCTCTCTCTCTCTCTCTCTCCTCTCTCTTCTCTCCCTCCTCCTCGTCCGTCGTCTTCTCCCCTGCATCTCTCTCTCAATCTCTCTCTCTCTCTCTCTCTCTCTCTCTCTCTCTCTCTCTCTCTCTCTCTCTCTCTCTCTCTCTGTACCCCGTCTCTTACGGGCAGACAGGCCTATTCACTAAAATGTTCGACTTCGACTTCTGAACCCGTCTCTCGCTCTGACTGTCTCAATGTCTCTTTTTCCGTCTCTCTGTCTCTATTTCCCTCCTCACATTTCCCCCTCCATCCTCTCTCTCTATCTCTCTTTCCTCTCCCTCTCTCTGTTCTCTCCTTCTCTGTCTCCTCTCTGTCTCCTCTCTGTCTCCCCCCCCCCTCTCTCTCTCTCTCTCTCTCTCTCTCTCTGTACCCTGTCTCTCGCTCTGTCTGTGTCTATGTCTCTCTGCCCGTCTCTGTCAAGTCTCTATCTCCGTCTCACTAACCCCCCCATCCCCCCCCCTCACTCGCTCTCTCTCTCTCTCTCTCTCTCTCTCTCCCCTTTCTCTCTCTCTCTCTCTCTCTCTCTCTCCCCCCCCCTCTCTCTCTCTCTCTCTCTCTCTCTCTCACTCCTCTCTCTCTCTCCCCCTTTCTCTCTCTCTCTCTCTCTCTCTCTCTCTCTCTCTCTCTCTCTCCCCCCCCCCTTTCTCCTCTCTCTCTCTCCCACCCTTTCTCTCTCTCTCTCTCTCTCTCTCTCTCTCTCTCTCTCTTCTCTCTCTCTCTCTCTCTCTCTCTCTCTCTCTCTCTCTCTCTCTCTCTCTCTCTCAGGGAGTTTTGCTGTTTGATGGCAACTGGAAATAATGAACATTTGATTCGGCAGTTGGGTTGGTGTATCTTTAAAGCCCTTCAGATTAGAGACAAATGAAAAAGAGAAAAACAATTAAGATTGTGTAACTGATGATATGTGTTCCTTTTGTTCCTTGTATAATTAATTTGTATGTTTAATCTGTTTTCTTGTCGTTCTATATTGTGCCCCCCCCCCCCCCCCTATTATTGAAATGTATCTTGATGTAAAATGTCAACTTCAGTCATGATATGGGCCAAGGCCTGACTCAGTAACTATTTTCGTATTCGCATTCTCTCTCTTATTATTGAAATGTATCTTTCGATGTAAAATGTCAACTCATGATATGGGCCAAGGCCTGAATCAGTAAGCTATTCGCATTCGCATTCGCATCTCTCTCTCTCTCTCTCTCTCTCTCTCTCTCTCTCTCTCTCTCTCTCTCTTCTCTCTCTCTCTTCTCTCTCTCTCTCTCTCTCTCTCTCTCTCTCTCTCTCTCTCTCTCTCTCTCTCTCTTCTCTCTCTCTCTCTCTCTCTCTCTCTCTCTCTCGCTTTGTGTCGCTCTCTCTCACGTGCACGCGCGCGCGCAAACACATACACACTCTTATGGCACTCACACTCATACACATTGATTCATTAACACACACTCAAATGCATACGCAGTTCATAGGCGCGCACGCGCACAGACGCATAAACGTACGCACACCACTGCACCTAACACGCTATAAATACTCAGATGTACACAGCTGCAAACATTCGAGCGCACGTTCACATATCATTCACTACTACTACTACTACTACTACTACTACTACTACTACTACTACTACTACTACTACTACTACTACTACTACTACTACTACTACTACTACTACTACTACTACTACTACTACTACTACTACTACTACTACTACTACTACTACTACTACTGCTGCTACTACTACTACTACTACTACTACTACTACTACCACCACCACTACCACCACTACTACTACTACTACTACTACTACTACTACTACTACTACTACTACTACTACTACTACTACTACTACTACTACTACTACTACTACTACTACTACTACTACTACTACTACTACTACTACTACTACTACTACTACTACTACTACTACTACTACTACTACTACTAACTACTACTACTACTACTACTACTACTACTACTACTACCACTACTACTACTACTACTACTACTACTACTACTACTACTACTACTACTACTACTACTGCTGCTGCTACTACTACTACTACTACCACCACCACCACCATCACTACTACTACTACTACTACTACTACTACTACTACTACTACTACTACTACTACTACTACTACTACTACTACTACTACTACTACTACTACTACTACTACTACTACTACTACTACTACTACTATACTGGTGCTGCTGTTGCTGCTGCTGCCACAAGCACACAGTTTCCCTCTCTCTCTCTCTGTCTCTCTCTGTCTCTCTCTCTCTCTCTCTCTCTCTCTCTCTCGCTCTCTCTCTCTCTCTCTCTCTCTCTCTCACACACACACACACACACACACACACACACACACACACACACACACACACACACACACACACACACACACACACACACACACGCAAACACACACGTGCGCGCGCGCGCACATATGCCCACACCTTGTACCCATTTCATCCATCCAGTTTTGCACTTGCGTTCCATCTTCTGCCCCTACTTGCCAAAGGCCCCGAGACTCGATCCCGCCACACCTGTGGGAGAGAAAACATGGCAAGAGGCAGAGATTGGCCCGCCGTGCCTCCCCTTCGTCAATTAGTCGCCCTTCACTCTCCTCCCACCCCCCCCCACTCCACCCTTCCTCCGCCACCTCGCCCTCCCTCGCTCCCTCCCCCCCCCACACACACACTCCCCGTCCCTCCGCCTTCTCTCTCTCTCTTTCTTTATCTCTCTCTCTCTGCACACACACACACACACACACACACACACACACACACACACACACACACACACACGCGCGCGCGCGCGCGCACACACACACACACACACACACACACACACACACACACACACATACACATAGACGCATACACATACACATAGACGCATACATGCAGACATACTACCATTGCACATCTGCAATTCCGACATTTCATCTCTCTCTCTCTCTCTCTCTCTCTCTCTCTCTCTCTCTCTCTCTCTCTCTCTCTCTCTCTCTCTCTCTCTCTCTCTCTCTCTCTCTCTCTCTCTCTCTCTCTCTCTCTCTCTCTCTCTCTCTCTCTCTCTCTCTCTCTCTCTCTCTCTCTCTCTCTCTCTCTCTCTCTCTGTGTCGCAACTTGCCTGGACATTTTTTTCTAAATATTATGGAGGTTCGGAATTGTTCTGGCAACATTCGGAATGTTTGCAGGATTCCAAAATGTCCCATGACAGTTCCATATCCCCCCCCCTCCCACTCCCATCCCCCATGGTACATCCCCACTCTCTTGGCCAATGGGATTTGAGGACACAGCTGGCGTTGAGGAAGGTCCCCAAAGGCCAGCCCATCCCTTTGGCTGCAGCACCAGAGCCGGTGCAAGCCCCCCCCCCCCCCCCCCCCCCCTCGTTTCGAGAGTCATAGTCTTCTACAAGAGACTATGTTGTACAACGATCTTCCATTACTGTAGAAAATCATCTATTGTACAGCTCTCATGTTACTGTTGGCCCCTACTACAGGCTAATGTCAGCCAATGATGGAAGCCATTTGAGTAAAAGGCACGTTTATTATTAACCCTTTCACCGCCAGCCATATTTTAGCCAAGCATTTCCATTAAATTACCTGGGTAGAGAATAAAATCCATCTGCAGTATTGGGGGATTCTTCTGTGACACATAAAATAAGGTCTATCCTTACTTCCCCAAACTAAGACAATAGGGTCTTTGGATAATAGACCCCAATTACTGTGGTGCTAAAAAGCGACTTTGGCGGTGAAAGGATTAAAGTAGAAAGACCGTAATGCATCACTGAAAACAGCGATGTCTGATTTTGTTCTAAATCTATAGATATGAAAATAAGCCTTTTAGACCTAAAATGACCCTGCTGTCTATCATTGTTTGTTTGGCAGTTGATCGATCAACACACGCATGATAGAACACGGCGTAGTTTAATTAAGAGAGAGAGAGAGAGAGAGAGAGAGAGAGAGAGAGAGAGAGAGAGAGAGAGAGAGAGAGAGAGAGAGAGAGAGAGAGAGAGAGAGAGAGAGAGAGAGAGAGAGAGAGAGAGAGAGAGAGTGTTCACAGAACTGACATTTCATCGGTTTAATTAATAAATTACCTGATCAATCCAGCAAGCAATTAGTCAGTCGACCGATCAATCAATCATAATCAATCAATCTTGTAGTAATAAATCCGTCGATCTTTCGAATCAATGAATCAATCGATCAGTTGAATGCAAATTTATTGTCGACATTCGAATGCACCTACCATACTATCGATTTCTATTGCAGAACGCAATCCACTGACCAAAAGAGCAAGTCATGCACAGAATATGTAAAAAATACATTTGTGTGCACCTACCATACTATCGATTTCTATTGCAGAACGCAATCCACTGACCAAAAGAACCAGTCATGCACAAAATATGTGAAAATACATTTTATGATTACTCGACAACCCCCCCCCCCCCCTCTTTCTTCTCTGTGTGTGTATGCGTGTGTGTGGGTGTGTGTGGGAGGGGGCTGAGGGGGGAAAAGGAGGGTCGATAGGACAGACAGTGTATCTCAGGCCTGCACGTGTGCGCGCGTGTGGCGTGCATTTGTGTGCGATGGATTGTGTGTTTGTGTTTGTTAACATTCTTGTATATCTATCTATCTGATCATTCACAGGGAATTGAGAAG
>CM065695.1:34646025-34656025 GCA_017654935.2 Phymorhynchus buccinoides | reverse complement strand
ACAAATCACAAGTGAAGAGCAGGAGACTTGAACAAGAAATACCCCGTGGGGGGATACCGGGATTTACCGTACAAATAGTTCCCCCTACCTCCGGGAAGTTATGTGCATTCTGGCCTTTTACTCAAATGGCTTTTATCACTGGTTGACATTTAACCTGTAGCGAGGGCCAACAGTAAATGAGAGCTGTACTATACACGATTTTCTACAGTATTGGAATATCGTGGTTAAGAGCTTATAGTCTTTCGTGGAAGACTATGACTCTCTAACTAGGGGGGGGGGGGGGGGGGGGGGGGGGGGGGGGGGGGGGGGGGGGGGGGGTATTTATGTTTAGGGGGGTGGGGGGGGGGGGGGGGGGGGGCATTTGCACCGGCTCTGGTGCTGCAGCCACAGGGATTGGTTGGCCTTTGGGGACCTTCCCCAACGCCAACTCTCGTCCTCAAATCCCTTTGGTCGAGAGAGTGGGGATGTACCCTGGGCAAGGCTTCTCCACTATAAACAAATGATAGCCCAGCCCGCTGGAATAGCAATCTGCCCCCCCCCCCCCCACCCCCCTCTGCTATCTGGCAGTCATTGTCGGAAACGACAGACAGGCAACAATAGGTCTGTCACTCTCTTTGACCCCGACCTTTCCCTTTGCTTACTGGCATCTTCTTCTATCTTTCTGCCTATGCGGTAGGGCACATACAGTACTTGTCTATTCTCCTGCCTTTTTTTCTTGCCTTTTTTTCAAGAAACATTTTACATAGCTTTTCTCCAACCGAAGACGGACATGCTGCGCGCATAAGAGCAGCATGACGCATTTGCGCTCATATGACAGGAACTTGTCTGAGCGATCGAAGAAGAAGAAGAAGAAGAAGAAGAAGAAGAAGAAGAAGAAGAAGAAGAAGAAGAAGAAGAAGAAGAAGAAGAAGAAGAAGATTGATTGACCTTTTTAATGGGTAAATATTTTATAATAATAATAAACGGACACTTACATAGCGCTTTTTATCGAGCACAAAGCGCTTTGTGATAGAAGAGGACATTTAGGCACATGAAGGCCTTTTTTGTTTTACAAATCAGCCCAGTTAAATAATAAAAATAAAACGTTACGAGGAAAGAAAACAAAAAGAAATAAAAAAGAAATAAAACACCAATAACAATTCATGCAAATAGCCAAACAAGGAACTCCCCCCTCTCTCTCTCTCTCTCTCTCTCTCTCTCTCTCTCTCTCTCTCTCTCTCTCTCTCTCTCTCTCTCTCTCTCTCTCTCTCTCTCTCTCTCTCTCTCTCTCTCTCTCTCTCTCTCTCTCTCTCTCTCTCTCTCTCTCTCTCTCTCTCTCTCTCTCTCTCTCTCTCTCTCTCTCTCTCTCTCTCTCTCTCTCTCTCTCCCTCCCTCTCAAGATAAGAAGAAGAAGATAGGTAGATTGCTAAGTTGAAGGGAAAGGCGAAGGTGGTGCAAGAGAGCACAAAATATGTTCAATATTTCTAGCGTTCTGTACGCGTCAGTAAATTCCTTAACGACACAGATTAGCACGTATGTATGTATGCGCGTCAAGAAACGACAGCTGTTTTTCAACCCTTATTAAAGAGTTCTTCTTCGTGTTTGAAATGGCTCCAAGGATATTTGTTTTTGCTAAAGCTTAAAAGACCGGTCCAAAATAAACACCAACCGAACTTGCACGCAATTGCCTAACTTGACTTACTACTATTAGTTAGCAGTGTTCGCAAAACAACTACCTGCTGATTGGCTGACTTTTTCTGTAAGTTTGGGCCCAAAGTAAACGGAGAATGATGGCTGCATGACAAATGTGTTTTGTTGTATTTTGTCGGTTGTGTTGGTTGTCGACGTTCTTGGGGTGTTTTTTTTTGGTTTTTTTTTTAACCAGTCGCGAGTGTGAAAGCTGGTTAGTGTTTTTCGTGTTGTTTGTGTGTTTGTTCTTGATTATTTATCTGTCTATCTACCTATCTATCTATCTATCCATCGTTGCATGTCAACGCAATAACTTTTGAACGGAGTGACCTAGGAGGCTCACCTTTTGCTTTGCGGATAAACAGTTAGAATATCTAGGCCGAGTGCGAAAATGAAGATCATTAGTCAAAGGTGAAGGTCACTAGAGCAGAAAATGTGCTGGAATGTGCTGCGCGGTGAAAATATGGCGCACGGCTGGTGATTTAGCGTTTTCGTTGGTTTTTGTTGTTGTTGTTGTTGTTGCTTTGTTTTATTGTAAAGGAGAATATTTGGTGAATTGACCAATGACTCTTAACCGTTTCACCGCCAATGTCGCATTCTAGCACCACAATGATTTTACACCCATGTATCTAAAAGGCCTCAAACCAGGGTCTCTTATCCAAAGACCCTATTTTCTTAATTCTGGGAGGTAAGGATAGGCTTTACTGTATACATGTTATAGAGGAATTCCCAATACTGCAGATGGATTGTGTTCTCTACCCAGGTAAGTTTAATGGAACGTTTTGGCTGAAATATGGCTGGCGGTGAAAGGGTTAAAACTAGGAGGCATTTCGCGTTAGCTCTTGCTAGAGCTTTGGGGATTGGTTGGCTTTTGGCCGAAAGTGCAGCTTCATCTTTCTTTGTCTTTAGAAAAATCAAAATCAGATCTTACAACGTACCCAAATTTGTACCTGGCATGAAAGCAACCGCCTAAATTCAAAATCCAATGAGGCTTTATACTGAAAATACTCGGCCCCTGTCTCGTGTACCGAGATGTGCGCGCCACCTACATAAGATTATCGCCATTGCCACAGGTCACGAAGTAGTCGTATATAATTGGTCACTGCAGCAACCCCCTTTTGCAAGAGTGAATGCTCTTGGAAGATGCTTGAGTACTGACCAAACAAAGGGATAACACTCGCCAATAACCCTATTTGAGGCCACTGAATGGCTGCCTTTTGCAAGAGTGAATGCCCGTTTGGATACTGACCAATAAGGGATTACCTCTTGCTGTCAAGGGCGTAATAACCACTAATTGCAGTGGCCAATAGCTACAGAAAATTATCCGCACCTGACTCGTCATTGGGTGGCATGGGCAACTCAGTCCTAAAATTATCTCCCTTTCGTGTCGCCAAGACGTAGCACAGCAAAGCCTCAATGCAATTGTTGATGATGATGAATTCTCTTTTATTCAAACTATTTTTTTTTACATTGAGATGTCGTTTCCTAACGGCAAAGACGTTTATTCTTCAGGGCGTGCAATCACGAGTACGTCTTAGACAGTCAACACGGGTAGTTGTAGTATGCAAAGTAGGTTAAAGGTGGACCCTGACGGATGAGATTTTGCAAGAAACACGTCGTGATCACCAGAAAGACAGCCTTTTCAAGGATCGGAACACTCACTTTGCTCTGGTTTCCTAGGAATCAAACCGTCGAAACGGTGATTCCTCCTTGGCGGAGATGCCGGAGAGAGAAGCCATTTTGGACGGGGTGGGTGGAGGTCACTCATTGCGGTTGAAGCTTTTTCTTTTTTCGTAGTGCAGTAAAAAAAATAAAAATGGAGCTATTTCCTTTGTTGTGAGCGAAACTCCTTTAGATAAACAATAGAATTTTAAACATAAATAAATGAAAAGGCTTGCATTGCGAACATTTCGTGCAAACGATTTGGTCTAAACTAAGGCGGCCATTAGAAAAGAGACGACACACGCCTTCTCTTTCACTGAAAGAATTTGACTTCGAGCTCCTCCGCCAAGGAGGAATCGCCGATTTGACGGTTTGATTTCTAGGAACCCAGAGCAAAGTGAGTGTTGCGATCTCTGTAAAAGGTGTTTTTCTGGTGACCTGGACGTGTTTCTTACAAAAACGCATCCGTCAGGGTGCCCCTTTAAGCAGCCAATCGTTTGGGGAGTTTAGGTTAATTTACACACTACTACTACCCGTGTTGACTGTCTAAGACGCACTCGTGACTACTCGCCTCGGGCCCGTAGTCACGAGAGCGGCTAAGACAGCTAATCCGGGATGGAGAATGCAAATTAGTTTGAGCTTACAATCAGACTGGCAGTTTTAGACTAATGTGCATTTTCCATCCCGGATTAACTGTCTTAAATGGCTACAGGCCCTGAAGACTACGTCTACTCATCTTGGACCTTAGTTCTTTTCAACCTGAAATAGCAAGATACATTCATGAATGCTTTGCTGTCCACAGCAAATGATTACGCGATCTATTAACAATACAAATGTTGTAATATCTTATTTTGCTGCATTGACTTCGTCACCAACTTTACCTTGTGCTTTTTGTTTTATTTCCTTTCGTGGTATGTGCTTACCTACTTCTGTGTCATTAATTCCTTTGATGGTTTGACGACAACTAAAAGAGTTTGAGTTTGAGTTTGAGTTCAGACATGGACGATTTCCGCTTTCGCACTGCGGTCAACCTTCTCATTATCATCATGAGCTAAATTAAGAAATAACCTAAACGAAGAGGCGGCATGCTAATTTCGGTTTAAACTGAAACCAGCCCTTAGCATTTAAAACTGAAGTTAGCTAATATGGATTTAAAAAAACCAAAAACTTCCTTTTCTTCTTCTTTTGAATTATGAATTAGCCAAATTTTGAATTTTCCGGGGTAAGTCAAACCCCACTCTCTTTAAAGGGCCAGCCACACGTCCACTAAAATCGTACGACTGTACGATACGAATCGATCACGTGGGGTCTCGAAGAACAAAAATGTGATTGGCGCTTGGAGACCACATGATCAAATCGTATCGTACAGTCGTGCGATTTGTTGTGGACGTGTGGCTGGCTGGCTCCTGTAAGCCTTCAAGTTGCCCAGCACCTGCTAAAGACAGTAAGGTAGATTGGTGATGGTGGTAATGAAGATGATGATGATGATGATGATGATGATGAACCCACTTGTGGAATTGGTGCTAAGTGAGTTGCGGAAGCTGGCACTGCCAAGTGGCGCAATAGGGCCAAGACTGAGCAGGCTAGGTTTCAGTGCCCGGGTCTTCTTTCTACTTTTTGTCTTCAACTCTGTAAATAATGGTGCTAATTATACCGCTAGTGTACGTAGTGGCTGCTGCTAACGATGATGATGATGACTGCGAAGAAGACAACCGTGATGAAGACAATGACGACGACGACAATGACAACGACAACGACGACGATGATGATTATGATGATGATGATGATGATGATGATAAAGACGACGACGACGATGATGATGACGATGATGATGATGATGATGAAGATGATAATGATGATGATGATGATGATGATGATGATGATGATGACGATGATGATGATGATGGTGATGATAATGATGATGATGATGATGATGATGATAACGACGACAAAGACGACAGCAAAGACGACGACGACGACGACGACGACGATGATGATGATGATGATGATGATGATGATGATGATGATGATGATGGAATATGAGATAAAGCAAAACAACAACAAAAGAGGAAAGAAAAGAGGAAGGGACGACGACGACGACGACGACGGCGATGGCGTTGAAGGGGGAGAGGGAGACAGCAACCGGATGGACCAATGACAATAATAATTGTGATGTTATTGAAAACGACGACGACGACAACAACTATGATGAAGATGACGATGACAGCAATGACGACGAAACATACTCATTGATTAACGCACACGCGTATGCACACAGCTGGACGAGTACAGACACAAACCGACGTACGCACGCACGCACGCAAGCGCGCGCACGCACACACACACACACCTACACAAACACACACACACACACACACACACACACACACACACACACACACACACACACACACACACACACACCTACGCACACACGCACGCACGCGCACACACACACACACACACACACACACACACACACATGTATAATTAGTCGTGCGATAATGCACATGTGTCAGCAACACCAACCCCCACCCCTCCCTATCTACCACAGTGACCGTGCGTGCCAGTCAGCCCGTGTCAGACCATGACTTCTGCATAGCAAAGGAGGCTGACTGTTCTTCTGGAGGGTTGGGGCGAAATGAGCAACTTAGGACGATGATTTGACCGCCAGGGGGCAATCAAACCAGTAGGGGCTTGGCGCGTGATATTCTTAGTTGGGCTTAGTGAGCTCTCTACGGGGGGCAGACCTCACTACGCCCAACTAAGAATATAACGCGCTAAGCCCCTACTGGTTGGATTGCCCCCTTGCGGTCAAATCATCGTCCTAAGTTGACCTCTTTTTTTTTTTAGCCTTCCATAGGCTACCGTGACAGGTGAGGGTGTCGTTTCTGGTCACAGCAGGAGGATCGGAACTGACCATAACATGATAACCTGCCAACATTCTCACCAAACCTCAAAAACAGTCTCCTTTTGTCTGTCGCTCTCAGCAAGGCACCAGCCAGCCAGACCAGCCCACTCCTGTCTTTTGGCTGCCTTCCTGTCAGTGGTGGCTTACCTTACCCCTTGTGAATCAATCACCAACAAGGGGACATTAATTATTAGTCTCCCAAGGCAGGACCAAGCAGTATGCAAGGGGTAGTCCTGCAGAACCATCTTCACGGGTTCTGAAAACGAAAACGCAGGGGCAATGCCCCCCCCCCCCCCCCCAACCCCGTTTCTTACACGCGCGCGCGCACACGCATACATACACACACACACACACACACACACGCATGCACGCACGCACGCACGCACGCACGCACGCACGCACACACACACACACACACACACACACACACACACCCGACTCATATCAAAACCACTGTAATAGGGCTTTACACTACTTCTTGCCGACACGAAAGGGCGATAATTTAGTATTGCAATGTTACTCTTTAGTAAACACTGAAAAAATGAATGTATTCTATGAAGCCGTTTTTAAGTTATTGAAGATTATGGTTGATGGTGTATTAATTAAATGTCAATGGTTGAAAAAAAAGAAAAAGAAAGGGCGATAATTTAAAGGCCCGAATTGCTCATGCCACCACTAGCGGCGAGTCAGGGGCAGATCATTCTCTGTGGCTATATAGGCCTACTACTGCGTGACAGGCAAGGGTGATAATCTTAACCAGGTGGCGTTCGCATCGCATGGCACGAAACAGGGGCAGATCATTGTCAGCATAAAGCCTCGTTGGAGTCTTTAGTGCACACGGATGCACAAAGAATAATGAAAAAACAAGGGCGTCGCCGAGCGGCAGACATGTCCGTCACCAGCAATGCCACGCACTTGCGACACCCCGTAGAGTGTCACATCCTGACACAAAATTGGAAGGGATTCTGTCTTCTAGTTCACGAGATACAGCTTGAAGAAGAAACATATAGCGCAAAGAAGGAAATTTCGGTTTTCAAGGTCACACTTCAAGGTCAAGGTCAGCATGGTGATAATTTATGCTCGGATGTTTTCTTCTCTAGGGTATACAGTACCACACACAATCTGAAGCGCTTTTGTCAAGTACCAATGTGGAAAATATGGCTTAAAACCCAATGTGTAGACCCCTACCACTTTCAAGGCCTACGGATCGCCCGTCAGAACGGGCATAAGCCAAAGTACCTTCATGCCAAATTTGAAGACTCTAACACTAACGGTGTGGGAGTTATGGCCCCTGAAATATTTACGGTTTTCAAGGTCGTACGCCAAGGTCAAGGTCACGACGGCAATATGGTTTGCACGGATGCCTTCCTCTCATGATGACACAACAGCACACACAATTTGACGTGATTCTGTCAACCCGTTCGAAAGATATCCTTGGGACAGACAGAAGGAGAAAAAAATGACCCTCCGATTTTCAGGCTCCAGCGATCTTTTTGACCTTGACCTTGACCTTGATCGATATGCCATCATCAGAACGGGCATAAGCCAAACCACCTGCATACCAAGTTTCAACATCCTATGTTGATCGGTGCCCGAGATATGGCTAAAAATAGATTTTCGGTTTTCAAGGTCGTACGTCAAGGTCAAGGTCACGACGGCAAAATGGTTTGCGTCGATCTCTTCCTATTAAGGAGGCACACCTTCACACAAAATTGGACGCGATTCGGTCAAGCGGTTCGGGAGATATCCTTGGGACAGACAGGGAGAAAAAAAAAATACAAACCAGCCCATCGCAATAGTCCGTCTTGGTGACGGACTAACAATACAGGGAAACAGTTAGTGCCTTCACCAAAGACATCACGAATAAACCTTTTTGTTTGTGGCTCAAGCCACAAACCTATAACTCACTTTGTTGGTCGGTCGGTCTGTCTGTCTGTCTGTCGGTCGGTCCAAAATTGTCGCACATTTTGACAAAATTGTCGCACTTCAAATCGAGGCTACACTTCAAATTGAGGCCGCTCTTTAAAATGATGTATTTTAAAAGCGTACAAAATAATAAACATACGTAATACAGACACTACAACAGACACGACGAGTATGCGGTGCTTTTTTGATGAGTATAAGTAGGATACATAGTTTTAAATGTTTTCCAAAAGATATAAAAAGTTACGAAATGGTGCAGAGATAACATTCTGGTTTACAGATTAAAATTATTGAAAAGCCAGGGGAGGTGACTCATGATTGGAGTGGTAAAAATAGACCGCGTGCCACAAACTATTGCGATTTCGCGCTTGTTTTCTTAACCCTTTCACCGCCAATGTCGCATTTATGCACCACAATGGTTTAGCACCCATGTCACTAAAAGGCATCAAATCAGGGCCTTGAAGACCCTACTTTCTTAATTTTGGGAGGTAAGGATAGGCCTGATGTTATATATGTCACAGAGGAATTCACAATATTGCAGATTGTTTTTCTTCTCTACCATGTTAAGCTTAATGATATATTTTGGCTGAATAATGTCTGGCGGTGAAAGGGTTAATCATGTCTGTACTAGTTTAAAGCCATTTCGTGACTGCTATAAGAGAAAAGGTAAACAAAAAGAGATAATAATAATAACAACAATAACAACAACAATAATAATAATAATAATAATAATAATAATAATAATAATAATAATAATAATAATAATAATAATAATAATAATAATAATAATAATAATAATAATAATAATAATCATCATCATCATCATCATCATAATAAATAACTCTTCTATAGCGCTATTCTCCTGACACAGCAGGACTCACCGCGCTTTACATGAAAAAAAAGTAAGTTCACCTCACACACACACAAGATATTCAAAATACATGTACTTACAATTTATTTTTTTTAAATAACTTTACGTGCAAAAATAGCAGCAGCATCGCACTCACACAACTGATATTAAAAATACCTACATAAAAAACGAATTATTTATAATTTTACAAAATATTGTTACAGAAACATGAAGGAAAATTGCTTCTTTTGAGGGTGGGGGTGGGTGGGTGGGGGAAGGGAGGGGGCATGGGATGCAATGAGGTAATTTAATCTAATAATGCTACCAACAGGTGACTTCCTTGGCTGAGGCTGGACCCCCCTCCTGATGGGCTGGCATTTGACATACACGTGCCTCGAGATGCCCATAGCAGCACGGAACCGCACGGTTTTCTAATAATATGACAGTAACTCTCCTCCCAAGCATTACGGTAGCGTGACCGCACCGTCAAAAAAGAAGAGGAAGAGCTGTTTAGGTGGAGTTACGGCCCTCAGCCCTTGGTGGACGCCAGGTGGCGTTCCGTTTGAAAACATTTTGGATGCTCACTCTCTCTCTCTCTCTCTTTCTGTCTCTCTATCTCTCTCTCTCTCTCTCTCTCTCTCTCTCTCTCTCTCTCTCTCTCTCTCTCTCTCTCTCCTCTCATTCTCTCTCTCTCCATCTCTCTCTCTCTCTCTCTCTCTCTCTCTCTCTTCTCTCTCTCTCTCCTGTCTGTTTCTCTCCTCTCTCTCGTCTCTCTCTCTCTCTCTCTCTCTCTCTCTCTCTCTCCTCTCTCCCTCTCTCCCTCTCTCTCTCTCTCTCTCTCTCTCTCTCTCTCTCTCTCTCTCTCTCTCTCTCTCTCTCCTCTCTCTCTCTCTCTCTCTCTCTCTCTCTCTCTCTCTCTCTCTCTCTCTCTCTCTCTCTCTCTCTCTCTCTCTCTCTCTCTCTCTCTCTCTCTCTCTCTCTCTCTC
>CM065695.1:34633525-34636025 GCA_017654935.2 Phymorhynchus buccinoides | reverse complement strand
ATATCCTAACTACCTATGCGCGCGTACAGTGTGAGCCTCCTAGGTCCCTCCGTTCAAACGTTATCGTGTTAGCATGCAACACTAGTCAGCCAGCCACCCACAAACAAACAGACAGATAAACAGCACTGAAAGCATTACCAGCTTCGCATCACGTATCATGATGGAGTGACAAGGCATTATGGGACAGGGAAACAGAAGACGGGCTTTTGGTGGCAATGGTGGTGGGGTGGGCGTGGGGTTGCATCTGTATCGTTAAAAATTCGGGACTTTCCTGGAATTGCACTGCTTCCGGGCATTGCCTCCAGGATCGTTCCCACCATCTTGGGGTGGGGTGGGGTGGGGGTGGGGTGGGGTGGGGTGGGGGGTGCAATGAGAGGAGGGGGAGGAGGCGTAGGGATCGGGTTTGAAGCCCTGTCTGTCCGAGTGTCGCCGCCACAAGCATTGAGAGGATTGCATGGAAGCGCAATTTGAAAAGAAAAAACCCAACCCACACAGCGAAACCTCCATCCCTGACATGATCGCGTCAGCTGCATTTCTCCCGTTTTGCTGAATCTTCCTTCATAGGGTCTTCTACTAGTCATTTTCTTGACTGTCAGTCTGACAGTTCTAGCCTTGAAGAGTTGCGGTTCGTAGTGATAGCGAAAAGGATCTGGTAGTCAGTAAGAGATACGATGGAGTTAGGCTGTATGTAACTAACGATACGGAATTATATTTCTTTAAATAAAAAAAAGAAGGTTGCTTCAGTTATTTGCTGCTTTGAAGAGCGAGAGAGAGAGAAGGGGGCGGGAGGGGAGGGAGGGAGAGAGAGTGAGAGAGAGAGAGAGAGAGAGAGAGAGAGAGAGAGAGAGAGAGAGAGAGAGAGAGAGAGAGAGAGAGAGAGAGAGACAGACAGACAGACAGACAGACAGAGAGAGACGCAGAGAGAACACAGAGAGAGAGAGAGAGAGAGAGAGAGAGAGAGAGAGAGAGAGAGAGAGAGAGAGAGAGAGAGAGAGAGAGAGAGAGAGAGAGAGACAGAGAGAGATAGAGACAGACAGACAGACATAATTACACACAGACACGCCGACAGAGAGACACAGAGAGACACAGAGAGAGAGAGAGAGAGAGAGAGAGAGAGAGAGAGAGAGAGAGAGAGAGAGAGAGAGAGAGAGAGAGAGAGAGAGAGAGACAGAGACAGAGACAGAGACAGAGACAGAGACAGACAGACAGACATAATTACACACGGACACGCAGACAGAGAGAGAGAGAGAGAGAGAGAGAGAGAGAGAGAGAGAGAGAGAGAGAGAGAGAGAGAGAGAGAGAGAGAGAGAGAGAGAGAGAGAGAGAGAGAGAGAGAGAGAGAGACAGAGAGACAGAGAGAGACAAAGACAATGACAAAGACAGACAGACAGACAGAGACAAGAACATGGAGGGTTTTTTAGTCTATTGTTTTTAGTTCTGTCTTAAATTCTTTTTTTGTGCACATTTCGATTTCAGGTCGTTGCCACATGCATGCATTAAGCTCATACAACGTCTCCACACTTTCAATTACAAAATTGGATCATAAAGGCATAATTGTACTGTGAGACAGATGGTGTATGGAAAGGTGACAGGTCCCCACCCCCGAGTTCA
Source organism: Phymorhynchus buccinoides (assembly GCA_017654935.2). NCBI lineage: Eukaryota > Metazoa > Mollusca > Gastropoda > Neogastropoda > Raphitomidae > Phymorhynchus > Phymorhynchus buccinoides. The sequence goes on along the minus strand of CM065695.1, from coordinate 34,634,414 downwards.
AACTAATCTCCAAGGTTGGAGCACGAAGATCCGGTGGAAATGCCTCCTTGGTCAAGAGTCATAGTTATTCGCAGAATACTGGTGTGTACATCCTTAAACAGCCGCCATTACTATCTGCGCCGATTTTCTGCAAGTTTCGGGTAAGCGAGTACACCAAGCTGTATGGTTTATGGGGAATTGGGGCAGTACCCTTTAGAGATTCAAGCGAAGAGCAGAATGTTGCATTTTTGGTTTAAGCTTGTCAATGATGCTAACCAGTCCAAATTATCATGTACCATGTATTGTTTTATGTTACATTTGTATAAAGAAAACAAACATGTGTCACCTTTCATTTTATCTGTCAAAACTTTATTAGATAACCTTGGATTGAGTGGTTTGTGGCTACAGCAACCACACACCAATATTTCATAAAACTGGTTTAAATCTAAAGTTTTACTCACCCTAAAAGATCAATTTATCCAACAGTGGTTCTCGCAGCTGGAAGAAAAACAAATATTCAGTAACTATAAATTGTATAAAGATATGTTTTCTTGTGAGGATTACTTCAAAATGTTACCCGAAAACTTATTATTGTTTTTTGTAAAATTTAGAACATTAAATCATAGATTACCCATTCAAACGGGGAGAATCCAAAATATCCCACATAGTGAAAGGTTTTGCTCGAAGTGCGACCACCAAGCTCTAGGAGATGAATTTCATTATGTTTTTGAATGTCAAACGTTTCAGGATGCTAGAAAACATTATTTGCCAAATTATTGTTTAAAAAACCCAAACGTAATAAAGTTTAATTCCTTATTTCAGTCAAAAAATAAAAGAACTCTCAGTCGTTTAGTTTGTTTCATAAAGGTTATCTTAAAAGAGTTCTGAACCTTAGTTGATACCACGTACC
>CM065695.1:34613525-34621025 GCA_017654935.2 Phymorhynchus buccinoides | reverse complement strand
TGTATATATATATATATATATGTGTGTGTGTGTGTGTGTGTGTGTGTGTGTGTGTGTGTGTGTGTGTGTGTGTGTGTGTGTGTGTGTGTGTGTGTGTGTGTGTGTGTGTGCGTGCGTGCGTGCGTGCGTGCGTGTGCGTGTGTGTGCGTGTGCGTGCGCGGTCATAGAAATGTTTATATGTGTGTGCTATTATGCTCTACGCTCTACGTTCAGACGTTTGCGCGCGCGCGCGTGTTTGCGAGCGTGGGTGCTTGTACGCATGTGTGTTTGCTGTGTGTGCATGCACGCACGCGCGCGTATGCGTGCATGTGCGTGTGCGTGCGCGCGCGCGCATTTGCATCACACTTTCTTGCGCGTTGTTCCTCACAATATAGCAACCGTATGATGATAACACTTCTAATTCGAATCCGTTAACAAGATGTTGATGAAACCTAACTTATTTGTTTAAGCCTCGAACAACTTATAGTAGTATTGTTCAGAAATGCTGCCGGCCACGTCAAATTAATTAGAAAGCAGACTGCAATAAATTATCATCAGCGCACAGACTCGTCGCTCATATTTCAGTTTGGCCTATATAATTAACTCATTTAGTTTCATTAACCCTTTCACCGCCAGCCATATTTCAGCCAAAAATGTCCATTAAATTTACCTGGGTAGAGAACAAAATCCATCTGCAGTATTGGGATTCTTCTGTGACGTATATAAAATAAGGTCTATCCTTACTTCCCAAAACTAAGACAATAGTATGTTTGTACACTAGCGAACAAAAGTTAAGGCCCAGAAAGACAAGCATCTCCGAAAACTCACGAACTCAATAAAACGCACCCAGCTCATAACAAAACTGAATTTATTCTTTTAACATTAAGTTCATTCCAAAACATCATTAATCAGAACGAGTTCAGTCAACAAAATGCCCCTTTCAACAACTTCCCCCTCCTCTTGAAAAGTCACACATTCAGAATCAATGCACTTTGGAACAGTCAGTAATGTGGGTTTTTGTGTGTGTTTTCTGTCTGTCCCAAGGATATCTCCCGAACCGCTTAACCGAATCGCTTCAAATTTTGTGTGGTGATGTGTCACAATGAGAGGAAGGCAAATGTCAGTAATGTGTACTGACTGCTCCAAAGTGCATTGATTCTGAGTGTGACTTTTCAAGAGGAGGGGGAATTTATTGAAAGAGGCATTTTGTTGACTGAACTCGTTCTGATTATTGACTTGTTTTGGAATGAACTTAATGCTAAAAGAATAAATTCAGTTTTGTTATGAGCTGGGTGCGTTTTATTGAGTTCGTGAGTTTTCGGAGATGCTTGTCTTTCTGGGCCTTAACTGTTGGTCGCTAGACCCCAATTTGATGCCTTTTAGTGACATAGCTACAATGCGAGTTTGGTGGTGAAAGGGTGAAAGCGTACAGGCACGATGCTTGCTGACGATAACGAGTGGTTAATTAAACATGAAAATTAGGCTTGTTACAATTATTGTTGTTTATGCTGCATGATGTAAAGTAGTTTTAAAAGTAATGATTTTGCTTCAATCCACAAAAGGTCTTTTTCCCCCCTTCCAAATGCTACGAAAAAACCCCCAATATAAACACAACAAAAAAAGCAAAAACAAACAAAAAAGCAAAAACAAACAAAAAAAGCAAAAACAAACAAAAAAAGCAAAAACAAAATACCCACAAAACAACAACAAGCAAATAAAAAAGCAAACACAAGGGGGGGGGGGAGAGAAAACCCATTTCTTGGTGCTTCGCAGTTGCTGTTCAGACTCAATTCACCTTGATCCTGTGGTGGTTTTTTTTCTCTCTTCTAATTATAATTAACCCACAGGCACACATTGCAGAGCAGGAAATGGGAGAAAACTTATCGAGTGTCATTGTTCTTTTTTCTTTTTTTGGGGGCCCCCAAACTTTACTTTATGTCTACTTTTTTTAATTTTAATATCCATCATTCTCTTACTATTCATCTACATACCGGAATCGGATTACGGACAGTTATCTATGAAAACAGTGTTCCTGCCATCAGCGTGTTTATGTATCACATGTGTTGCTGGATTTTTTTTTGTCGATTTTGTTTTCCATGTCGCTCGAGGTAATGTTTGATTGAATTTCATGTTGCTGAATGGATTCCAATACGTCTAGGTTTTTTTGTGTGGGTTAGTCTTTTTTGTTTTTTCTATGTTAATAATATCGGATGTAGTTAGGTTTCGAAAAAATAGCAGAATAATGACAGAAGAAGCGAATAGAAGGGGTATAGTAAATTCTTGTGGACATTAAGAAGGGACATTTGACAAACAAAGCATTGACTGAACGAGGAGAGGATTGCGGTAGAAAAAAGAAATGTGTGTGTGTGTGTGTGTGTGTGTGTGTGTGTGTGTGTGTGTGTGTGTGTGTGTGTGTGTGTGTGTGTGTGTGTGTCTGTGTGTGTCTGTGTGTCTCTGTGTGTGTGTGTGTGTGCGTGTGCGCGCGCGTGTGTGTGTGTGTGTGTGTGTGTGTGTGTGTGTGTGTGTGTGTGTGCGTGCGTGTGCGTGTGTGTGTGTGTGTGTTGTTGTTGTTGTCGTTTTTGTCGTTGTTGTTGTTGTCGTTGTTGTTGTTGATGATGAATGACGAAATTCTGTTTAACGTCCTCCGGTCTGACACAGACACATATATGGGACATTAGTAGATATAAAGATGGTGGGAACGATCCTGGAGGCAGTGCAACACCAGGAAAGTCCCGAATTCTTAACAATGCAGATGTGCATAGCTGATCTATGTGTTGTTGTTGTTGTTGTTGTTTGTTGTTATTTTCAAAATACTAAGACCGCACGTAAAAAGCAGCCCATGAGCAATTTATTTTATATGTCTTTATTACTAACCATAAAGTAATATTTGTTCCACTATTGCTTCGTGAAGTGTTTCTCTTTTTGAGATAATCAAAGAGTCTTGAGTTGAACTGAGTCGAGCGGTGCGCCCCGGTTCGCATATTGCCGTTTCGCATACTGCCGCTTCGCATAAAGCCGATTCACATACTGCCGCTTCGCATACAAAGCTTTGTGGACATGGCATTTCGCATAAAACTCAGAAAGTTAGGGATAGGGTTAGGGATAGGTTAGGGATAGGGTTAGGGATAGGGTTAGGGATAGGGTTAGGGATAGGGTTAGGGATAGGGTTAGGGATAGGGTTAGGGATAGGGTTAGGGATAGGGTTAGGGATAGGTTAGGGATAGGTTAGGGATAGGGTTAGGGATAGTAAGAAAGTAACAGAAAGTCACGTAGAGTGCATTAGAACCTGCAAGAGTGCATACTATGTGAAATGGCAAACCCGTTTATGCGAACTGCCAGTTTTTTTGGGAAGAGACACTCGACTTGCGTCCGCGGCTCTGATCAAAGGATTATGCGAAACGCATTATGCGAACCGGTGGGCACCCGAGTCGAGCACTGTCTATTGTTTATTTTTGAAAGCGGGTCAACACATTATTGCGACAGACAATGAAAACAACGTGTGCTCTCAGACTTTAGTCCAATGTAATCGAGGTTAAGTTATCCGGGGAATGAGTTTTCAGTCACTTAACTAAACTTTTACTGAACATTTCGTTCTGAGGTGGGGAAACTTCCATCCTATTAATTTGTATCAGCAAAACATAGCTCTTCTGGTGGCTCTACGGGGTATAACGCTCCTGGGGAAACTTCCATCCTATTCCTATCATCAAGATTAGCTCTTCTAGTGGCTCTACGGGATATAACGCTTCTGCCTTAGTCCATTTATACAGGTCAAATAAATGGAAGGCGTAATCTTTTTTTTTCTTTTTTTTCTTTTCCTTTTTTCCCTTTTTTTTGGGTGGGTGGGTGGGGGGTCCGGGTGGGTGCTCGCGTGCGAGAGAGTGAGAGACAGAGATACAGAACGAGAGAGAGTGAGTAGAACAAATGCCGTCAAAAAGAACGCCTCTTAAGCGGCAAGGACTAAGGTCCATAACTCCACCCAAACAGCACATTTAAGACCGTACGAATGTCATAATAAGGGAGACAACAAGTGCTGATTGCGAGCCAAGTTGTGTAAGAGGATCCTCGCTGACGCCATCTGCTAACGGAGCTGTTTACTAAAACTGCCTCTTGCAAGTTGGTCATACAGTTGTTCTGAACAAATACGCACAGGTGAAAAGCAAAAAAGGGGTGGGGGTGGGGGGGAGGGGGGGGTGGGGGGGGAGGGGGGGGTCTACACTAGACCTAGGTGCACCTTCTTGCCTAGGCCTGGGAGTGAGAGAAAAAAAGAACGAGTATAAATTGCTGAACAGGAGGAGGTGGTGGTCGCGACAGTTACCGAGAGGGGGAGGGAGGAAGACGAGGAGGAGGAGGAGTGGGAGGAGGGGGTGGAGGAGGGGGAGGGGGAGGAGAAGAAGAAGAAGAAGAAGGGGAGGAGGAGGAGGAGGAGGAAGAGGTGGAGGAGGAGGAGAGAGAGAGAGAGAGAGAGAGAGAGAGAGAGAGAGAGAGAGAGAGAGAGAGAGAGTGTGTGTGCTGTGTGTGTGTGTGTGCGTGTGCGCGCGTGCGTGCGCGCGTGTGTGTGTGTGAGAGATGATAGATGTGTGTGTGTGAGAGAGAGAGAGAGAGAGAGAGAGAGAGAGAGAGAGAGAGAGAGAGAGAGAGAGAGAGAGAGAGAGAGAGAGAGAGAGAGGAGGAGAGAGAGAGACCGACAGAGAGAGAGACCGACAGACAGACCGACAGACAGACCGACCGACAGACAGACAGACAGACAAAAACAGAAAGATGCATTCTCCTTTTTGTTAGAACACGGAAGGGAGATAGAGGAGTGGAGAGAGAGGGGGTGTGGAGGAGACGGAACTTATGATTTTCTGGACCCCCCCCCCCCCCCCCCCCGCCCCCCCCCCCCCCATTTTGATCCCCGCTTTACAGAGAATGACGGTAGTAGGGGACGCACAACGCGGCACCAAAGCCTGGATCAGCAAAACGTGACCACTAAGGGGAGATTATTACCCAGTTGTTGACACTTTAAACAAACCTAGCCCCCCCCCCCCCCCCACCCCCCACCCCATTCCTCACCATCTCCCCCACCCCACAGTTTAACCCCTATCCCCTCCCCACCCCCACCCCCACCCCCATTGCTTTCCTCGACCCACGCCCCTAACCCCACATACAACAACCCCCTTGATTAATAATAAGAGGCCTCGTCTCGTCAAAACACTGGAACCCCCCCCCCCCCCCCCCCAATAATGGATCAAAAGTGGCGGTTTCTTTAAAGGTAACCGTAGAAAAATTGACAGCAAGTCATAGTTTAACTAAAGATGAAAGGCAACCACCTAACTTTCTTGTTCGTTCCCGAGCGAAGCTTCGGGAAGCATTGTTTCTTGTTTCATCCGTCCGTGCGTGCGTGCATCCGTGCGTGCGTGCGTGCGTGCGTCCGTCCGTCCGTCCGTCCACGGCCGCGTTTTCTCCCGAACCGCTTGACAGAATCGCTTCAAATTATGTGTGGTGGTGTGTCACCAGGAGAGGAAGGCATCCGCTGCAGACATTATCGCAATCGGGACCTTGACCTTGGCGTATGACCTGGAAAACCTCAAAGCTGTAAAGGGCGATAACTTCTGCACCATGTTTCCGTTTTTCTTCACCCTCTTATATCTCGTGAAATTCTGAATGGAATCACTCCAAATCATTGTTTGGTTTTGTGTGTTGGGGTGTGTGTGTTGGGGGTGGGGGTGTGTGTGTGTGTGTGTGTGTGTGTGTGTGTGTGTGTGTGTGTGTGTGTGTGTGTGTGTGTGTGTATGTGTGTGTGTGTGTGTGTGTGTGTGTGTGTGTGTGTGTGTGTGTGTGTGTGTGTATGTGTATGTGTGTGTGTGTGTGTGTGTGTCTGTGTGTCTGTGTGTGTGTGTGTGTGTGTGTGTGTGTGTGTGTGTGTGTTGTGTGTGTCTGTGTGTGTGTGTGTGTGTGTGTGTGTGTGTGTGTGTGTGTAAAAATAAGAGTAAAAGATATTGCAGTACAAATTATGCCACGTAGGATTTAAATGTCGCCGAGCGGCAGACGTGTCTCCGAGCTAAGGGCGTACAACCCCACTGATTGAGGATGTGCATCCCAGTGAAGGACAGGGTGTACTACTAAGAGTAAAAACAATGTAGCAAAAAATGTGCCATATCTCAGTGCTAAGGGTGTACACCCCACCGCTTACGGGTGTGCATCCCAGTAAAGGACGTGTACTCCAGTCAAGGGTGTGTAGGTGTATCGCCCAAAGGATGCAGCAAAGATGCAAGGAGGACGAGGTCTAAGATGTGAGGGGGATCATGACACATGGGGTTTAAATGTCACCGAGAGGTAGACATGTCTCCGTGTTAAGGGTGTGCACCCCGGTAAAGGATGTGCAATCCAGTCAAGGGTTTGTAGTTGCATCACCCAAAGGACGCAAGGAGGACAGGGGCTAAGAGGGGGGGGGGGGGGGGGTACAGGGCGGGGCAGGTATAGGGCGTAACGAGCAAAGGACATATCTGCCGATCGGCGATGCCCTTGTTATTTATTAAGCTTTTGTGTGTGTTTTTTTGGGGGAGGCAATTGTCCAGTTTTTTATTGCTGGAGTGCAGATGCGTCATGCTGCTGTTATGTGCCCAAGTTCGCCCGCTCGGGAACTTATCTGCCGCTCGGCGATCCACTTGTTGTGTATGGTTTTTTAAAACAAAATGAAGATTTCTAAAGGATTCATCTTCACGTGCATCTCTCTCTCTCTCTCTCTCTCTCTCTCTCTCTCTCTCTCTCTCTCTCTCTCTCTCTCTCTCTCTCTCTCTCTCTCTCTCTCTCTCTCTCTCTCTCTCTCTCTCTCTCTCTCTCTCTCTCTCTCTCTCTCTCTCTCTCTCTCTCTCTCTCTCTCTCTCTCTCTCTCTCTCTCTCTCTCTCTCTCTCTCTCTCTCTCTCTCTGGTTGGCTTAACGGCTAATTAGGCGTGTCCTCTTATAGACAGGGACATTGAGTGCATTGAGTTTGCTCTTCTTTATATCACTTTCATCTCTCTTTGCACAGTGCACAGTTTGCTCGGTCTGTCTGTGACTGTCTCTGTCTGTCTCCTTTATCCTCGTTTGTTTGTGTCTGTCTGTCGATCTGTGTGTCTGTCTAACTGTATGCCAGTCGACTGGCCTGGGGTCAGTGGTGTCTATTATTAAATCATTTATTTCCTCCGAAGACGGAGTGTGGCTGCCCACATGGCGTGGTAATCGAAAACGGTCACACACGTGATGTTCTCATCCCTAGCTGGTGCTATTTTGTACCATAGTGTTCAGGTACTTCGGCTGTCGGGATGATCCCTGGAGTCTTTTAGCCAGGGTACGACAACAACAACAAATTATTGCTTTATTTTTGGGCTTCTAAATCAGTACTGACATGCGCGCGCAAAAAAAGGGCAAATCAACGGCTCTGAAACTAACGAATTTTATTCAGACATTAACAGCTACACAAATATAGATAGCACTCGAATACAGTAAGTCAAGGCTTATAACATGTACTCAACAAATATATAGTGCATACAATAGGCTGC
>CM065695.1:34601025-34606025 GCA_017654935.2 Phymorhynchus buccinoides | reverse complement strand
AGGTGGGGAACTATTTGTTTTACGAAAGACACCCCGGGGGGGGGGGGGGGGGGTGTAACCCAAAAGGGCGCATTTGGGCAAATGACGATTTGGGTGCATAGCCCAAATAAGTGCGGGTGGTCGTATCCCATATGAGCGCGTATCTATCCTACAAGGCCGATATACGTATGTCCCAAAAGAGCGCATCTCAGTCATAATTCTTTAAAATAAAAATCTACGAGAAAACACAGCACATAAAATCATTTCATTTTATTAAATCAACACACATATTTACATATTTGCATATCATGCACACTCTCTAATGTGTAAAACAATAACCTAAAATTGGCATACAGCTTTCAATTGATACTCTCTCTCTCTCTCTCTCTCTCTCTCTCTCTCTCTCTCTCTCTCTCTCTCTCTCTCTCTCTCTCTCTCTCTCTCTCTCTCTCTCTCTCTCTCTCTCTCTCTCTCTCTCTCTCGTATTTAAGCTAACCCTAACCCTAACCTAACCCAAACCCTAACCCTAACCCTAATACGAGAATCTGCTACTATCTGCTAATAGACTAGAAAAACACGCACTCATATAGGCCATCAAAAACGCGCCTATATGGGCTATAAAACGCGCCTATATGGGCTATAAAACGCGCCTATATGGGCTATAAAACGCGCCTATATGGGCTATGAAACGCGCCTATATGGGCTATAAAACGCGCCTATATGGGCTATAAAACGCGCCTATATGGGCTATGAAACGCGCCTATATGGGCTATGAAACGCGCCTATATGGGCTATAAAACGCGCCTATAATGATGGGCTATAAAACGCGCTCATATGGGCTATGCGCTGTTTTGGGAATCTCCGCCCCCCGGTATCCCCACGGGGAGCATGAACATACAAACGCAGAGACATGGACGAATGGAACACGTATAGTATGTCAGTCAGTCATTCCGACCACGGTAGCCAGATAGCAGAGAGGGCAGATACTATCCTGGGACGGTATTCACGTTGAGATAGCATGAGACTTAGCATGATGCTAACTTAGAAGCTCTTCCAATGTCCTATAGGATTTAATAGGACTTTTGGAAGAGCTTCTAAGTTAGCATCATGCTAAGTCTCATGCTATCTCGACATGAATACCGTCCCTGGTGGACTGGGCTAGAATTTGTCCAGACTATTATTTATTTATTTATTTAAGAAAATTAATATAGCGCTTCACCTTTAACCCTTTCACCGCCAGCCATTTTTCAGCCAAATTTGCCATTAAATCTACCTGGGTAGAGAACAAAATCCATCTGCAGTATTGGGGATTGTTCTGTGACATATATAAGACAAGGTCTATCCTTACTTCCCAAAACTAAAACAATAGGGTCTTTGGATAATAGACCCCAATTTGATGCCTTTTTGTGACATAGGTGTTAAATCACTGTGGTGCTAAAATGCGACTTTGGCGGTGAAAGGGTTAAGCTCTAAGCGCTTTACAGTTGCCCTAAAATTATTCATATTAAAAACATCCGCTTACATAACTCCACACTATCCTTCACATTCTACACACACACACACACACACACACACACACACACACACACACACACACACACACACACACACACACACACACACACACACACACACACACACATACGCATGCGCACACAAATAAATATGTAAATATTAACTAAATATAAATAAAATACATATACATAATAAAAATAACAATTTACAAGGCAACAAAAGAAAAGAAACAAAAGAAAGAGAGAGAGAGAGAGAGAGAGAGAGAGAGAGAGAGAGAGAGAGAGAGAGAGAGAGAGAGAGAGAGAGAGAGAGAGAGAGAGAGAGAGAGAGAGAGAGAGAGAGAGAGAGTACATAAGACAGACACAATGCAAACAGACAGAGCAATTTATATACATATGTATCGTTGCAAATTCAGGACTTTCCTGGAGTTGCACTGCCTCTGGGCATTGCCTACCAGGATCGTTCCCACCATCTTTATATCTACTAATGTCCCATATATGTGTCTGTTTCAGACCGGAGGACGTTACACGGATCTTCATTCAAACAGACAGACAGACAAACAGCGAGACAGATAGAGTCAACCTAATGAAAGAGACAGACACAGAGTCATAGGGTGGAACACAAGTCGGGTTCAGGAAAGGAAAGAAAGAAAGTAAGAAAGAACAAGAGTCAAAAGCCTTCAAGGCTCACTCGGGGGTGGGTGGGTGCTTAAGTACAAGACTGCCAACAAATAATGACTTTGAGATTGAGGGTCGTAAGCACGAGGGGGGGGGGGTGTTTAAGTACAAGATTGTCAACAAAAAATGACTTTGAGATTGAGGGTCGTAAACATGAGTTTACATAATCTTGTTTAAAGTACAAGATTACCAACATTATAGTGACTTTGAGATTGAGGGTCGTAAACATGGTGGGGGTGTTTAAAGTACAAGATTGCCAACAAATGATGACTTTGAGATTGAGGGTAGTAAATGTGAGGGGGCGTGTTTAAGTACAAGATTGCCAGACAAAATAATAATGGCTTTGAGATGGAAGGTCGTAAACATGAGGGGGGTGTTTAAAGTACAAATGACACTATCGTTAATTACAACTATTTAAAAAAAGTGCCTTTGCCGAGAATCGAACCATGAACCATTGGCATGAGAGACAGACGCCCTACCAATGAGCTATTGAGGCTTTCAGTGTTGATGAGTTTCTTAACTCATGTTGCCTGTTGAATACTCTCTAGCCCACTAATCTAACTCATGTTGCCTGTTGAATACTCTCTAACCCACTAATCTAAAATGTAATCTGTTTGTTATATGTTTACAGTGTCGTTTTCAGTATTTAATTATTCAAATCATTATTGTTTGAAAGCTTGCATAAACATCTATGTGTATTGAAAGTTTGAACAATGTACGCCTTCTATTTCCCGAGAAAATGCCAACGTTAACGTTTGGGGATTAGACCACCGACGCATCACACACACACGCACACGCACACGCACACGCACACACACACACGCACACACGCGCGCACACACACACACACACACACACACACACACACACACACACACACACACACACACACACACACACACACACACACACACACACACACACACACACACACTTCAGTTGCTTTCGTATTACTTTTCATTCTGAGGACAGGATGAAAAAAAGCTGTCAAGCTTACTCCTTTATCCTCAATAAAGATCATTTTGACTTGACTTGACTTGACTTGACACACACACACACACACACACACACACACACACACACACACACACACACACACACACACACACACACACACACACACACACGAGCGCGCGTGCGCGCGCGCGCGAGTGAGCCAAAAAGGAATGGATTCAATGTAATGCGGTACGTCAAGAAGACAAGTGCCAGATCTCTCTCTGCTTCTGGAAGCGGGCAATGTAATCCTGATGGAACACCCAATTAAAATTACCTACCCGTCATGGTCTGGTATCATCATCTTTAGTTCTCAGATTTACACCGCAGTCTTCGCTTGGTGGTTGTTGCTACATGCAAACTTTGTTGTCTGTCAAAAGAGAAGTCTACCCAACTCGCTAAGACTCCGTGTACATCTTGTGTCCTGGCTAATACAAAGCATCTGTTTTGCCTCATTCTGTGTTTTTCTCACACCTGCTGCCATGTCATTCACACCGACTGGCGTGCGTTGCGTACGCATTTGGTCCGCTGTCGCCCCGTGTTGTATGAATCTTGGGGAAGGGAGATCAAAAGAAGCAGACCTGCTTGTGTGCATAGCCTGTCAGCGAGTCAAAAAGCAACAAGGCGTGTGCTACCTTTCACACGATTGTCAAACATGCTGAGTCCTCGGTAGAACACAGATGGACACCGAGCATTAGTCGTCACGGTTTCAAGTAGGCCTACAACTAAACTCGCACAACCCAGCACGTACCTATGGGGGGCCAAATACGTACCCATACGTACCCAGTCTTTGCACGAGGGTGTATTGAATTAATGAAATTCTGCTTTAACGTCCTCCGGTATGGAAGACACATAATGGGACATTAGTAGACATAAAGATGGTGGGAACGATCCTGGAGGCAATGCCCGCAGGCAGTGCAACACCAGGAAAGCCCCGAATTTTTAACAATACAGATGTGAATACCGAGTATCCGATTAGGTTAAAAAAAATGGGGGGTGAGGGCTCCATAAATGCTTAGATATAGAGAACTGGGAGTGTGCACACTCCTTCCGGTTTGTCAACCTCTACGAGGTATGTTTTCTCGGCACACACGCGCGCGTCGCGCACGCACGCACGCATGCGCGTGCACACACACACACGGCACATTCTGTCTGTCTGTCTGTCTCTCTCTCTCTCTCTCTCTCTCTCTCTCTCTCTCTCTCTCTCTCTCTCTCTCTCTCTCTCTCTCTCTCTCTCTCTCTCACACACACACACACACACACACACACACACACACACACACACACACACACACACACACACACTCTCTTGGTCATCGTTTGAAAGCAAACGGTTATGGTACCAACCAGACCAGGTTGACCGAGGTAAGTAAAAATTAGAGCACACACGAAACGTGCACGGTACCAAATGGAATAATGGTCTATCTTATGACATCATATTTTGTAATGTTTGCGATGTCACCAGAGTCCCCCACATCTAAAAACTTATCAAGACCCCCTCGTATTATCCAAATAGTTGTGTGTTTTTTCAAAAACAAACTACAGAAATCCATACCATGTCATGGTTTTGGTTTACACAGAATATGTTGGTTGATGACTGAAAGAATGAAAGAATGATCACTGAAAGACTAGATAGATGGGCAAGATATTTGATAGAGTGTGTGAGAGAGAAAGAGAGAAATAGGGAGACGGAGTGAGAGAGAGTGAGAGAGAGAGAGAGAGAGGGGGGGAGGGAGAGAGAGAGAGAGAGAGAGAGAGAGAGAGAGAGAGAGAGAGAGAGAGAGAGAGAGAGAGAGAGAGAGAGAGAGAGAGAGACCGACAGGGAGAGAGGGCAGC
>CM065695.1:34593525-34598525 GCA_017654935.2 Phymorhynchus buccinoides | reverse complement strand
TTTGTCCAAAGAATAAACTAAAGCCGGCAACTTAACTGATTAACTAAAAGAGAGTTTGTAAGCAGAAACACAAAATTGAAGGGAAAAACGACGAAAGGGCAGACGAAGAAAAGAAGTCCAACAAAGCAAACAGCAGAGCGTCCGAAGAAGAGGAAGAAGAAGACAAAGGGAAAACTAAAGTAAGTAGAAGAAAAACTGCTGCCCCTCCTGGGGCAGACCACAGCAGCAGAAACAAAAAACGGAGAAACGGCAGAGGTCGCCCCCAGACTCCCCAACAGGAACGGTCGAGGCCTGGCCCAAACCCACAGACAGGCCCACGGGTCGGGCCTAACACGGGGCCAGACGGAAAGGCGAGCGGCCTCACAGCCGGAAACGGAGAGAAGAACGGTTGACCGGGCGGTCAACCAGGCAGCAACAGGTCGGGTCAGGGACACGACCGGCCAAGGGCACCACAGGAGCCCAGGAACGCGGGTTCAGGTACAGGCTCAGGCTCAGGCTCAGGACTGTATGAAAAACCAAAACAAAAACCTAGTTTTGAACACCCAGAGTAACAACAGTTTTGTGTTTACCCAAAAACTAATTCCCCAACAGTCCTCTTCAGGGATGTAAAAACCCACCCTCTTTAAACTTGGTTCTCTCCAAGAACCCCAAAACGCTGAACAACACTTTCTTTACAATCCTTTTCACACGACTCAGTCTAGGGGTAATATTTCATCAAAAAGGATTAACTAAAAGGTTTCACTTTTTCTGGAACAACAAGGCTTTCATACATTTAGAAAATTCTAGCCTTTCAAATACAAAAATTAACAATTACATTCTTCTGAAAATGCCACAGCTTTTCAGGTACAAGAATGGACACTTAAATTCTTCTGAAAATATCACATAAAATTTCACCACCAAAAATATGTCCTTTCCATTCTCATTTCTTCCAGAAGGCGGATGAACTACAGGCAAAGAATGTATTTCCCCAAAATGGCATTCACAATGTACTTCAAAAGGTTTTAAAGCCTTGAAAACATTAATTACACTTTCTCTCAAAAATAAAAACAGAAACGGGGATGAACGCTTTACAAAGCCCCTATGAGCATAGCTAGAAGCGCGACTGGAATAACCCTCTGTTATCCAGCTCTCCGCAGAGTCTCTTAATACCTAATTAAGCTAGGACGATGACCGCGAGGCTAAACATAGGTCGCGAGGCTAAACATATACCGCAAGGCTAAACATAGGCCGCGAGGCTAAACATAGGCCGCGAGGCTAAACATAGGCCGCGAGGCTAAACATATACCGCAACAAGGAATAATGCGCGCGCGTGCACGCATTTAGGATTCTGAATCTCTGTGAACTCAAATACGCTTTGCACCGAAAAACGATTTGCACGGCCTAAACACACAATGGCGAGCCAAAACATTGATTCAAAAATATGTGCCGAGTTCAAGTACCAAATTCTACGACCGGCAAAAACCTATCCAACTGACAAGTCATGACCCAGCCAGTCAGTTCCTTAGCCCCTTATGCAAAAATCAAGAAAATAATAAGAAAAATGAACCAAAGAAAACGCACACAAATATACATGTTAGCAAACCTATAACTAGCTATTCTACATTGTTACGCGCGCGTTGTTCTACGAGTTTTAACGGGATTAATACTAATTTTATGCAGCTACTGACCAAACTTCCAAGTGGCGGAATGAAGAAGAAGAATCCTCCCCACAAGACAGTCGCAGCTCTGGTCTCGCCAAGGGCTCGGGGTAAGCGCGAGCAGGTGGAAGGGGTTCCGGACCGGCCACAGCTTTCTTCCAGGACTCCAGTGAACGCCAGGGACGATGACGGGGAAGGGAGGACAATGAGGAACCAAATAAAAAGGGGTGAAGATGGCGATGAGGATGAAGAGGAGAAACGATGTCAGCCGAAGCTCTACAGCTTCGCTATCCCCACGTCTAGGACTCGTGCAGGATAAACAATTGATAACAGGATCCTTCAGGGACGTGGCCCTCACCACACCTCAGCACTGGGCGGCCGTAGGTGGACAGAACGATGAAAAGGAGAAAGGATGAAGCGATGAAGCGATGTTGCTTAACTGAAGGAAAAATATGGAGTGACGTTTGACCGGTCTAAAACTCATGAAGTCGCCAGTTGAATGTGGAGTCTCGCGAGAGGTCAGAGCTAACACGGGTTGCACGGATTTCACAAGTAGGTTGTCTCGATTAGGTGAAAAGAAAGGAAAGATCTCGGGGTCCTTTGTGATCGAGTGGTAGACTGTGCCTTTCTCTGTCTGTTCAGAAGAACAAAGTCACAAACTCGTGACACTGTCCATATTTGGAGATGACCAAGTGCAGCATTGAACGTCTTGTCTTGTAAACGTTGGAAAATATACTCCTTGTAACTCTTCCTTTAGGCTCTTTCCCCAAGTTATTGTACCCCTGCTCATCATGCCACCATCTACACCCCCTCCCCCCCTCCCCCTCCTCTTTCCCACACCCCACCCACCCCCCCACCCATTTTTTTTTTCCCCATCTCCAAAAAATATCATTTTTCATTGTGTCTTATAGCGACTCCCCTCGTGTTGACAGCCTTGCTTGTTCATGTGGTCACTTTTTTGGTAAATGTTATATTCTATGCTGAAAGACCCCCCAAGTCACGTGTCACATTCCCTCTTATGCTTGAAAAGATTTGCTAAAGGGGGCACCCTGACGGAATGTTTTTTTGCAAAAAACACGTCGAGCTCACCAGGAAAACACCCTTTACGCAGATTGCAACACTCACTTTGCTCTGGTTTCCTAGAAATCAAACCGTCAAATCGGCGATTCCTCCTTGGCGGAGGTGCTGGAAGTCAAATGATTTCACCCAAAGAGAAGGCGTGTGCCGTCTCTTTTCTAATGGCCGCCAAATGGTTTGCACGAACTTTTCGCAATGCACGCCTTTTTTTCTTTTTAATTTTGTTTTATAGTTTATCTAAAGGAGTTTCACTCACTACAAAGGAAATAGCTCCATTTTTCGTTTTACTGCACTACAACAAAAGAAAACGCTTCAACCACAATGAGTGACCTCCACCCACCCCATCCAAAATGGCTACTCTCTCCGGCATCTCCGCCAAGGAGGAATCGCCGTTTTGACGGTTTAATGTCTAGGAAACCAGAGAAAAGTGAGTGTTCTGATCCTTGAAAAGGCTGTCTTTCTGGTGATCTCGACGTGTTTCTTGCAAAACCTCATCCGTCAGGGTCCACCTTTAAGAATTTTTACCAGTTATAAGAGGGAAAACACGTGAAAACCGTGATTTTGATACGTGACGTGGTGGGGCTTTAATGCCTCTGTTTTCTCTGTCTGTCTCCCAAGAGCCCCGTTTCCTCTTTTTCGTCCCACTCATTCACTCATTCTCATTCACTCACTCCATTCTTCTTTTGTATGGTTTGTTGGCTTAACTTTCAGGCTGACGTTTCAAGGATTGTCAGTGCCAGACAGCTTATTTGTTTTCTAAGTGATCCGAACGCCATGTTTTCCTTACAGCTTGAAAAAAAACCCAAACAAAACCACAAACAAACACGTATGGAAGTCCGCTGTCTTTAAAAGATCACAAAATAACAAATTCCCTTGCGTTTCTAAAGATAAGACAAGTGACTATGCGCACTAATTGTGCTGATTAGTGTCATTATGAACGTTATGACAATGCATGTGTACGTGCTTGCGGGTACAATTAATCCGCGAAATGTCAACTTTAAAAAAAAGAAAAGATAACGTTCCTGGATCTGAGTCACAATCCAAATTCACTGTAGTATATTGAAAATGAAACTTGAAAAGATGATACCCTGATTTTATTGTTTTTATTTGACTCGTAAGAATCATTTGGAAACTTATAAAAACAAAATGATCATTATACTAATGATCAAAATTGATGAGCTAGTTAAGCGATCCTAATTACAAAGTGATCAAAGTTATGCTTAAAGAAAAAACTACGAAAAACTATATTTCTTTCTTTCTTTCTTTCTTTTTTTCTTTCTTTCTTTCTTTCTTTCTTTCTTCCTTTCTTTCTTTCTTTATGCTTCCTATTAACAGCCACACACAGAGAAAGGTAAAAACGTAAATTATTTGTGTTGAAAATAGCGCGTGAATTATACTAATAGTCCGTTCCTTGCCGTGGAAACTCTGAGCTTGTCTGTCTTTTTGTTCTACCCCTGTGGGAGGTTCGCAACGTTTTGACTATCAGACATTCGCGCATTTTCTATACGGAGGAAAGTATTCGCGCTTTTTGGTATGTTCGCTCAAATTGACGGTTGCCTTTTTGTTCTTTCCTTGCTTCCCCTAAAGCTGGAGACACTATGCGACTGCCTCATATGACTCGATCAGGTCGTGACGTTGACCAAATTTTGTTTCCCGCACAGGAGAGGTCACAAGCCATCTGACTCGATCAGACTCGATCAGTGAAATTTAGAGCCCGCCCTATTCGGCCCTGTCACCTGACTGGGCCCGACTGAGTCAGACTGATCAAGCAGGATGGTATGCAAATGAGGTGAAACGTCACGACCTGATCGAGTCACATTGAGGCAGTCACATAGTCTGTAGCGGATGCCGTAAATCAGCGACACTGTCATACACCAACCGCCCATTCTCCTGCACCTAGGTCTAGGTCCAGAGGCAAGTTCCGCGTGTCAAGAACCTGATGGCAGGAAGGTCAAATTCTCCGGGTTGACGTTTTGATGGGGGTGGAACGCAGAACGTCCGAACACCGTGCAGCAGCAAGCTTGCGGTTACAGCCCAGACACTCGTGAATGAAAAATCTGATTAACGTCCTCCGGTCTGGAACAGACACATATGCTCCCATTTCTCAATTCCAAAACATAAGCTAATGTTTACGATAACCTTTGGCGAAATTATATGTATCGGACATAGGCTGTTGCAATTGTGAACACACACACACACACACACACACACACACACACGCGCGCGCGCGCACGCACGCACGCACGCACACGCGCACACGCGCACACACACACACACACACACACA
>CM065695.1:34586025-34588525 GCA_017654935.2 Phymorhynchus buccinoides | reverse complement strand
TTGTTGTTGTTGCTGTTCAGTAGTGTTGGACTGTAAGGTTTAGAACATAAACTTTGCCACATTGAGACAGACACATTTTATATATATTTTTTTTAACTGTACAGGTCCATTGCGTTTCTGTTCTAATATTCGAGTACAAGAACTGGCTTGCGAAGGAGAGAAAAAAGAAGAGGATGGGGGATTGAGGGAGGGGGCGTGGGGAGGGGGGGGGAGGGAAGCGTGAGATTTGACAGGGTGTCAAGTGAAGGGATCCCCCCTCGAATATCTCTCCCTGGATACAAGGCGAAAAGCAATTACATTTGACGGAATGCGTCACGGGCTGCTGAAGCAGTTTCAAGGGTCGCTCGTTACAAAGGGTCCCACGTCGGTTACACTAGTGGAATTCGTTTCTCTCTCTCTCACACATTATATTTTTGTCCGTCCGTTCACCTTCAAAAGTTCGGTTCTCTCCCTTTTTCAGTTCTCAGAGATTTTTTAGTTTTTTAATCCCACTTAATATAATAAGAACGGGAGTTCCTTTTGAATCGCAATGGGTCCTGTTCAACAGCTGAAATGCATTAATTTTGCTTGCTCTTGTTAGTACTATGTGTTCACTTTTGTGCCTCCTAAATTAATTTTGTGCAGTGCGTCCAATTATGGGACACTCCAGATTTAGTGCGGTTTCTAACTTTTTTTCTTTCTTTCTCTCCAGAAAGGCTATAGTTTTTTTGTTTTGTTTGATGAGCAAAAATGAACCTATAATTCTTTTCCACTTCAACTTTTTTTTTTTTATTGCCTAAGGGAACAAAATGTTCATCTAAGATCTAAAATTAGTTTTCTACCTTTTTTTTCTCTCTCCAGAAACGCTATAGTTTTTTGGGGGGTTTTATGAGTCACTCAAGGTGCGTACCATATAGTACGACATATGAGACGCTAGGGCTGACTTGGTAGGGCTTTTGTTTGTTTGTTGTTTTTATTTTTATTTTGTTGCTGGGTTTTTTTCTTCTATAAAGCCATAGTGTAAGAGTGGCACAGTGGTAGCGCGTTCGCCTCGTGTCAAGTAAACCCGAGTTCGAACCTGGGTACAGGGGATTTCTCATCTCACTTTGCACTAGGCCTTACGGTCTGAACGTGGAGTCTTTCGGATGAGACGATAAACCGAGGTCCCGTGTGCCCATGCACTTAGCATACGTTAAACCCAGTGGCAACGAAAAAAGTTGTCATTTGGTAAAAATACCCTCATCAGTCACACAAACCTCGCATGCAAAAAAACACAAAAATTGGGTGGCGCGCCTCTGGCTGCGACGCGCTCTCCGGGTGGGATCAACCCGAATTTCACAAAGACGCCTCTGTAGCTATAAAGTACCTAATGCCTAATAACAATTTCATGTTTTCGCACAGCATCGATAAGGTCCACGCAGTCATTAGCATGCTAGAGGATGATGACAGCATCCAGCATGTTTAGATCTTCATAGAACTGTGTTGTACAAATCTACTACTAGTACTAGCAATCGATATGATCTTGCAGTATTTACAAACAAGCAACTAAAACTACATAACTGTTTCTTCAGTTTATTAGTAGCCCCCCCTCCCCATTCACCCCCACCCCCATTCACCCCCCCCCAACAACAACACCCCCCCCCCCCCACCACACACACACACCTAATTTGGTGCACTGTTTTGCTTTAATTTAATAAGTAAGCAACAAAATCACATAGGTTCTTCTTCTTCTTCTTCTTCTTCTTCTTCTTCTTCTTCTTCTTCTTCTTCTTCTTCTTCTTCTTCTCGTGCACCCACTGCCCTGTCAATTATGAGCGCAGATGCGACATGCTGCCGTTATGCGCCTACGTGAAACAAATATAATTAGGCCCAGCATGTCCGACTTCGGCTGGGGGGAATCTTTTTGAAAGTGTTTCTTGCAACAACAAAAGGCAGGAGAATGGACCAGAAAGGCAGCAAGATAGTAAGATGACAGCAAGCAGAGGGAAAAGGCAGAGTCAAAGAGAGTGACAGATTAGAGGAAGCTACAAGCACAGAACTTCCAGAAGGTGGGGGGGACTATTTGTACATAAGACACCCCCCCCCCCCCCCCCCCCCCCCCGTATACCTACGTTCTTCTTATTCTTCGCATATTCACAGTTCTAATCAATAACGAATATTAACCCTTTCACCGCCAGCCAGCTTTGAGCCCAAAACTTCAATATTAAACTTGCTTGGCTACAAAAAAAAGATTTTGTCTGCAATATTGTGAGATTTATCTGTGACACATTTAGAATAGTGTCAATCCTCACTGCCCAAATTTAGGGACATAATATCATTGAATAACAGACCCTCATTTCAAGAGTTTTAATGGCATGGGTGTTAAACCATTGTGGTGCAGAAATGCAACATTGGCGGTGAAAGGGTTAAGAGAGAGAAAATGGAGTTTTACGTCCTCTTGGTCTGAATCAGACACATATGAGACATTTGTAAATACAAATATGGTGGGAACAATACTGGAGGCAATGCCCGGAGGCAGTAC
>CM065695.1:34573525-34576025 GCA_017654935.2 Phymorhynchus buccinoides | reverse complement strand
ATTCGTTTGTTTATTCATTTATTTATCTATTTATTTTAGTTACTTATTAATAAATCAATTAATTAATTCATTCATTCATTCTTTCTTTCTTTCATCGATTCATTCATTCATTCATTCATTCATTTATTCATTCTTTCTTTTCAAGTAGCTACCTCTCTGGCCGTTGGTTGGTTGGTTGGCTTACCCTGGCTGAAAGACTCCAGGGATCATCCCAACAGCGAGAAGCACTTGAACACTAAGGTACAAATGCACCAGCTAGGGATGAGAATATTACGTGTGTGACCGTTTTTGATTACCCCGCCATGTGGGCAGCCACACTCCGTCTTCGGGGGATTTTAGACTGATGATGTTATGCTGGGAGCTTGTCATGGCTGAAGACAACCTCCGCACAACCATGCAGAGCATAACAACATTTTGATGTAGCCTTGGCGTTCTAGCTTATGTCAACCGGTCTGACACAGCCTCATGCCAAGGCATCTGGCCGTTAAACCTTTTATTGTCTGAAAACAAAATATCACACAACACTAGACAACTGATGCAGCAAACAAGCAGAGCTTATGGTGTGCTCAGCTAAGCGGGCGACAGACTGTGCGACTGCCTCATATGACTCGATCAGGTCGTGACGTTGACCAAATTTTGTTTCCCGCACAGAAGAGGTCACACGCCATCTGACCCGATCAGACTCGATCAGTGAAATTTAGAACCCGCCCTAGTCGGCCCTGTCACCTGACGGTGCCCGACTGAGTCAGACTGATCGAGCAGGATGGTATGCAAATGAGGTGAAACGTCACGACCTGATCGAGTCACGTGAGGCAGTCACATAGTCTGTCGCCCGCTTTAAAGATACACAGACGCGCCACGATTAAATCCCTTGGGGTTTTCTGGGTAGCTGTGACCCATATAGAAATGTCCCCATGTTCGAATTGAGGCTGCTCTTTAAAATGATGTATCGCTTTGAATTTGGGGGCATTTGTACGGTAGTGAGACCTGGTCAAAACAAGATTTATTTCCAGCTATAAGAGGGAAAACCGGTGAAACCCGTGATTTTGACAAGTGATCTGGTGGGTCTTTAAAATAAATATTAGGGGAAGACGGGGTAAAAAGCGCATGGGCGGGTAAGAAGCCCACCCCAATTATCTCATGAAATAAAGAAAATTTCAGTCAAATTTGCCCATGAGACGAATGCTAGACATTAACGTTCGTCTCATGGGCAAAATGAGACTGAAATTTGCTTCATTTCATGAGATAATTGGGGTGGGCTTCTTACCCGCCCATGCGCTTTTTACCCCGTCTTCCCCTACAGCAGGCAAATTTGGCGGACATGCAATGCGACTGAATGGATGAATGAAAGTAAGAAAGAAGAACAAAAAAGAAACAGAATAGAATTGTACTACATATATTATAAATATATATGATGAAAAACAATAAGCTGAAGACATAGGAAGACTAGAGAATGACATAGCAGGGTCATTTACGTTGAACTAGGTCGTAGCTAACAAAGACAATCAGCTATAGGTTTTCATTTCATGTTTGTCTCCTACCACTATATATGGATTATGCTGAGAAGTCGCGAATTGTGTTTACATTTCTTTCGTTAAATATATCCACGCATATTAATTTTGTATTATTATTATTAAGATTTGTGTATTGTTGCAGTTGTCGTTGTTATAGATTTCATTTTACTTTAAAGAAAGTCAGTGTCTGCATGAATCTCTGTCTCTGTCTGTCTGTCTGTCTGTCTGTCTGTCTGTCTCTGTCTGTCTGTCTGTCTCTCTCTCTCTCTCTCTCTCTCTCTCTCTGTCTATATGTCTGTTCTCTCTCTCTCTGTCTCTCTCTCTCTCTCTCTCTCTCTCTCTCTCTCTCTCTCTCTCTCTCTCTCTCTCTCTCTCTCTCTCGTCTCTCTATATATATATATATATAATATATATATCTCTATCATATATAATCTCTCTTATCTCTCTCTCTCTCTCTCTCTCCCCCCCCTCTCTCTCTCTCTCTCTCTCTCTCTGTTTCTCTCTGTGTGTCTCTGTCTCTGTCTCTCCCCCCCCTCTCTCTCCATGCATGAGTCAAGTATACGTGTACGTGTGCGTAGGGCCTGCATGCACGTTCAGTGTGATCTTCTATGAAACTGCGCATGGAAGTTTGTGCATTGATTTGAAAGGAGGGGTGAGGAGGGGGGGGGGGGGGGGGAGGAAGAATCTATGTTAATCCAGTCTTAAAGACACACGTTTCAAAATCATGGTTTTCACGTGTTTTCCCTCTTATAGCTGGTAAGAAATCTTAAGGAATCTTCTAAGCATAAGAGGGAATGTGACACGTGACGTGAGGGGTCTTTAACGTTAAAACTACAGGGCGTGTAATCATGAGCGCGTCTTAGACAGTCAACACGGGTAGTAGTATGTGAATTAGGCTCAGCAACCAATCTTTTGGGTGTGTGTGTGGGGTGGGGGGGGGGGGGGGGGTAGTCTAATGTACATATTACTACCCGTGTTGACGGGCT
>CM065695.1:34558525-34568525 GCA_017654935.2 Phymorhynchus buccinoides | reverse complement strand
TGTTTGTTGCTTGTTTCAGAGCATCCCTAAGCAACTTTAGGGGTTGGGTATTTTGTGGAGGAGCCACATTTGTGTAGACTGCTGTTTCGAAAGTAAAAATAAAAGGGTAGAGTGGAGTTGATGTGTTCGCTT
This sequence comes from Phymorhynchus buccinoides, assembly GCA_017654935.2. Taxonomy (NCBI): domain Eukaryota; kingdom Metazoa; phylum Mollusca; class Gastropoda; order Neogastropoda; family Raphitomidae; genus Phymorhynchus; species Phymorhynchus buccinoides. Next base: position 34,568,393 of record CM065695.1, on the reverse strand, counting down.
TGTGCATAGGTCGAGCAAGGCTTCATTTTAAAACCCGTGTCTATGCCCGGGATTGTGACGTAAAGGAACATTGTTGGTTTATACCTAAATGCGAGGCGGACTGTGACTAGTTCCAGTGCATAATGATGGTTCTGTTTTGCTAAACGGGGCGTGACCAGTGTCTATGGAAAGCGGAAGGGATGGTTTTCATGTATTGAATTCGTGACGCCCGCCTGAAGCCAAGCGAAGGTAAGCTTTAATTAATCATTAATTGTGTTTAGTTTTACTACTCCCGTACCCCAATGGATGTAATATGAATTGTTCGGAAATAATTAAGGGGAGTAATTTCATGGTGTGTGGGATTGATCTTGCCTAATTCAATCGGTCAAACAGGGGAAGTCACTCTACCATCAGCTCTCGTAGCCTATGGACTGGTGTGTTTGAGCAGACATACAGCACTTAGAACACCGTGCGTTATTCAAACAAATTATGTCATTTATATTTTTATGTCACAGTTTGCAAGTTTTATCAGTTTGTGGCCACTGGCCACCACTAATGTTTCTAAAAACAATGTTTGCAAGTCGCTGACTCGCATCCTGCGGTTTCAAGCTTCGACGCAATTGTTGCATTGTTGCTATGGTGTTTGACCGAGGAATGGAGGTAAACAACTCTCATTTTGACGAAGTGCTCTCCCCTAGTTATTTTTCTCCGAAAATCGTCTAGTAGCATCCGTATTTTTTATTGATTATGTACATTTCTATAGCGCTTATTCATCAAAGCTCTAAGCGTTTACGTTTTGGTTTAAATGATTTTTATTTAACAAAAAGCACAATTTTACACACATATTAAGAAAGCATAACGGCAACAACAAGCTTAAAGCTTATACTGTGCCAACAAAAGTGCATACGTTTACGTTTGGCTTCGTATTTAAAAAAAAAAAAACTGCTCGTACAATCTTGCTGACATTTTATGATTTTGTCCACGAAAAATACGAGCATGTGGCAACCCAAACTTCGGGCATTTTTGTTGTTGAAAATTTGAACGAGTAAATAAACGATGAAATAGTTATGTTGTCTGCTAATGTGGTTTAAACAAAGTTTACTAACATAATACAAATTATTTTATGAGCACAACAAGCTATAAGCTTATAAGCGCACTCAAAAATGTTTCAGTTACGAACAAAAGGCTGCATCATGAAATTACTTGAATAGCTATGAGAAAAATACAATTGGAATAAGAAAAAGAACTAAGCAAAGATATCAATACATCATGCACCGATTTATAACTAGACAAACAAACAATAGAAGTAAAAAAGAAAAAGGAAAGAAGAAAAAAAAAAACCCCATATATATATATGTATTATAATGGATACAGTCTAGTCGCATGTAATCAGTCTGATAATGAGTCGGTACCATAGCCGATGAGGTTTAGCCAAGGCATGGTTACCGCTACACCTATCTATATTGTTAAAAACTCGGGATTTTACTGGTGTTGCGCTGCCTCCGGGCATTGCAGCCAGTATTGTTCCCACCATCTTTGTATTTACAAATGCCCCATATGTGTCTATGACCGAGAGGACGTAAAACATCATTTTCACATCTTCACGATGAAATAGTTGTATTATAATGGATACAGTCTAGTCGCATGTAATCAGTCTTAGGTCATTAATGAAGAAAGTGTTAGCCAAAAGTTAACCTTGGTGTGCCAGATCAACAGATTGTGTAACGTGTCTTCGACGACACAGGGATCAATCTTGTCACTGGACATCATAGGTCATTTGATCAGTTCGATAACAAAATAAAATATAATAGGTCATTTTCATAAAACAATGTCATAATGTTAAAAAAAATAACCAAAGGAAATACAACTTGAGCGCAAAAACAACTGTTTTCTATGACACTGACACCCTGTTGCGATCAATCATATAGTTCCATAGACTGCATGTTCAAAGACTTGACACAAGTTGGGTTTTTTAAATTGTTTTATTTGGAGGGGGGGCATGAAAAAAGTTAGTACAGTACTATGCAATGTAAAGTAATAATAGGGTAATTATTTTTCGTCTATTGTTCCACTTCAGTCAATCTGATCACTATGGAAATCAGTTGCAACGCACATCAAAATCCGTACAGTTGCTAACAGACAAAAAGTAAACTTAATAAGTCATATGACCTCTTTCCTGCAAAAACAATAGGTCATTTCAAAATTTTGACTGATGAGCGGTGCTAAGAATAATCCCTGCGGCATCCCTAGTTTCAGAGAAAATCAAATCACATCTTTAAAACAAAACAAACAAAGTAACAAACAAAAATACTAAGGCAAAATCCCTGTTGGTTTAAACGAATTTTTGTATTTTATTGAGTATCACATAGCAAAGCAGCAACATAACGAGCACAACAAGCTTAAAGCTTATGCAATGCGATTATACAATATTGGCTGCCACAAGTAATTTCAAAATTTCTATTAAACAAATATTTTTTTTCTCTTTTTTGCACTGCATCTTCAATAATGCTGATTTTAATGTGTATTCATTTGCTCGTGTATTTGTTTTTCTTTTGACGTTCACATTTCACGTTTTTGCTTCAATATTATAAACAGTATTGAAAAGGCCTATTTTTTTCAGCGGGTTGCTTCGCATGTTTCTGCATCATTATTATTTCTATTTTGCCAGATTAATTTTTTAACACTATCCCGACGTAGCCGTGATTGAATGATTAATTAATTAACGCTTCCCGTACCCCGTGAGTGTATTTGCACCCATATACCCATACTGCTTCCTATTTTCAAAACCCTTCATAGAATCTTGCTGAAATTGTACGACTTTGTCAATGAATGATTTGACCATGTGCACCCCACACCTCAAGCATTTGTGTTGAAAAACAAGCGAGTAAATAAACAACTAACTCGTCGTTTAAAATCAGGGTGGGGGTGGGGGGGGGGGGGGGGGGGGGGGGATGCATGACACTCGCATAGTTTACACCAAGTTGTCAAGACGTATTGTATGTAGGCCATTACGAGTTACACAGTGCCAAATCAAATCTACACGTGCTGAACGTCGCTCCGTTCATACAGTAACGTTATGGGAACTATGGAGTCTCTATGATGAGAATGTACTTCATGATTGTCCTAACACTGAATCGCACATGGTTTTTATGTGAGTTCTCTATGCTGAGAATGTACTTCAAATAATTGATTGTCCTAACACTGAATCGCACATGGTTTTTATGGAGTTCTCTATGCTGAGAATGTACTTCAAATAATTGATTGTCCTAACACTGAATCGCACATGTTTTTTTATGGAGTTCTCTATGCTGAGAATGTGCTTCAAATAATTGATTGTCCTAAAACTAATCGCACATGGTTTTTATGGAGTTCTCTATGCTGAGAATGTACTTCAAATAATTGATTGTCCTAACACTGAATCGCACATGGTTTTTATGGAGTTCTCTATGCTGAGAATGTACTTCAAATAATTGATTGTCCTAACACTGAATCGCACATGGTTTTTATGGAGTTCTCTATGCTGAGAATGTACTTCAAATAATTGATTGTCCTAACACTGAATCGCACATGGTTTTTATGGAGTTCTCTATGCTGAGAATGTACTTCAAATAATTGATTGTCCTAACACTGAATCGCACATGGTTTTTATGGAGTTCTCTATGCTGAGAATGTAGTTCAAATAATTGATTGTCCTAACACTGAATCGCACATGGTTTTTATACTTCTTTGCTGAGTTGTACTTCAAATAATTCTTGTCCTAACACTGAATCGCACATGGTTCATGGAGTTCTCTATGCTGAGAATTTACTTCAAATAATTGATTGTCCTAACACTGAATCGCACATGGTGGAGTTGTTCTTGTCTCAATTTCATTGCATTTTCAATTTCAATTCTATGCACATTTTGTATGCTTGTTCGTGCACATTTTGTATGCTACCATTTTCATTATCATGTTCTGTTCCAGTCTCTTATTACTTGTGGCAGCCAATATTGTATAATCTACTTGTGTTTGAGCGCCTTGTATAAGCTTTAACCCTTTCACCGCCAGCCATATTTCAGCAAAAAAATGTCCATTCAATTTACCTGGGTAGAGAACAAACTCCATCTGCAGTATTGGGAATTCTTCTGTGACACACATAAAATAAGGTCTATCCTTACTTCCCAAAACTAAGACAGAGGGGTCTTTGGATACTAGACCCCAATTTGATGCCTTTTAATGGCATTGGTGTTAAATCACTGTGGTGCTAAAATGCGACTTTGGCGGTGAAAGGGTTAAGCTTGTTGTGCTCGTTCTCATACATTTGTTAGTGTTGCTGCTTTACTATGTGATGCTCAATAATATAAAAAAATCGTTTAAACCAACTATGGAGTATGAGTTTTCTATTTTGATACAAAAGTTGGCCTATCACAGATAGTTTACGGCCACACCCCTGATCATCATACAGAAAGTACAGGTACATATAGGACATTTTTAAGTAAACAAGACAGTGGGCCGATCCTGGAGATACTGCAATATCAGGAGAGAAAAAAAAACACGTTATGATTGCAATAAAAATATTATAAAGCTGTTCACTATTATGAGAAAACCCCCCACCCTACAACTTTGTATTACCAACATGGTTTGAGCGATTTTTGTAGTGGTTTAAAAAAAAAAAAAAAAAATGTATTAAGAAGAGCTATGATTTGAAGAAGTACACAATGTTATTGGATACATATTAATTGAAAAGTTTATGAAGCGAACTCAAAAAAATAATAATTTAGAAACCAGGTTGCACGTCAGCATTTTATGGACAAAATTGGTAAGCGGAACCAGGACTCCCAATCGTCCCGCAAAACAAGGGGTCTCCTTCACTTACAGCATAGAGGGTCCCAGAGGAAGGATAGATGGTCCCAGTGGCATTGCGAATGCTAAAAATAATTTTTCTAGTGCATCCCTGGAACACACCCCCCCCCCCCCCCCCCCCCCCCCCCTGCACATTCTTTTAGAGGGTCCTGTAGAATTTTAGTACTTCATAGACCCCCACCCAAATGGGGGTCCCTGGGAGCCCTGTGGAACTTTATGAAGACTTTTTTTTTAGAACGACATTTGTCATGCTTTACAGTAATAAGTTAGGTTGGATACTGACACAGACTGTTCCCCCCATCTATCTTATTACATAATATGTTCCCCCCTCCCCCCGTGGGGATACCGGGGGGTCTTTTGTATAAATTCCACCTTCTGGAAGTTCTGTGCTTGTAACTTCCTCTAATCTGTCACTCTCTTTGACTCTGCCTTTTCCCTTTGCCTACCGTTATCTACTATCTTTCTGCCTTACCGGTCCATTCTCCTGCCTTTTTTTGTTTCACGAAACACTTTCAAAAAACATTTCCTCCAGCCGAAGTCGGACATGCTGGGCCTAACTATTTCTTAGTTAGGCGCGTAATGGCAGTATGACGCATCTACGCTCATAATTGACAGGAAACTGTCTGAGCGATCGAGGAGGAAGAAGAAGAAGATATGATATGTCCAGTTACCCTTTGTATTTCGAAAATAAATAAATAAATAAACAATTAAAAAAAAGTAAACAAAATACGCTACTACAAAATGTGTGACTATTTGGCATGCTCGCTAGGCTTTGATAACAAAGCCTATGATGATGACCATAGCTGGGGGGGGTATGGACACTGCACAAAATACGTTTACCTGCATTGCTGTTGTTGTTGTTTGTTTGTTTGTTGTTGCTGTTGTTTGTTCTTCTTCTTATTATTTTTCTTCTTCTTCTTTCTTCTTCTTCTTCTTCTTCTTCTTCTTCTTCTTCTTCTTCTTCTTGTGTGTCTGTTGTTGGTTATGTTACTATTTGTTACTGATTGATTGATTTATTGATTGATCTATTTGTTTATTTATTGATCTATTCATTATTGATCTATTTATTTATTGATGTATTTATTTATTTCTCTTTATTTATTTATTTTTTTATTTTATTTTTTTTTATTTTAAAAATGTTTCCTTTTTAAAGATATTTATTTTTAAAATATATTTATTTACTTTTTAAGTTTATTTATTTTTAACATTTATTTTTTTAATTCTTTTATTTTTAACATTTATTTATTTCATGACACAATAATTTAAAAAAAACTTCCCCCACACACGTTTTGACGTCACTACTTAATTAAAAAAAAAAAATTAATGTTCAAAGTGGAAGTTTTGGTTAGTCCTTTGTGCTTTCTTTTCAGATTTGCGTGCACAAAACACACACACCATATTTCACCATAATATTATACCCTGCCATCAGTCCCATTGCGTATTTGTCACAAAGGTTACAGCAGTAAAGAGAGAGAGAGAGAGAGAGAGAGAGAGAGAGAGAGAGAGAGAGAGAGAGAGAGAGAGAGAGAGAGAGACTGGACATTGGACACTGGACCCTTTTAATGTCATTAACACTGGGTTCTCATGACATGGGGGAAGCGCATCATTTCCAATGCAAAACATTGGAGAACAAAAATAATAATATAATATTTGAAATAAAGGGAACTAACAAATTAATTAATGTTATCTGAGTTTACTGTTGGTGTTATTTATTTATTTTCCTTCACAATTAACGGAATTCTGATTGATTGGTCATTTCATTTCAGCCCTATAATCTGTATACAGAAAATGTGCAGGTATGCTCCTTTGTCTGACGCCAGATGGAAATTGGCTATGTTTCTATTATGTATTACTATTAATACAAATATGTTTGTTACTATGCGTAATTATGCTGGCAGGTTTCATAAATTGTCTTTCTATTTTATTACACAGATTATTCACGTCTCTCATTATTTATCTTGTCTTTTAAATTATTTTATTCCCCCCTCCCCCTTCTCTCTCTCTCTCTCTCTCTCCTCTCTCTCTCTCTCTCTCTCTCTCTCTCTCTCTCTCTCTCTCTCTCTCTCTCTCTCTCTCTCTCTCTCTCTCTCTCTTTGTTAATTTCCTTACACCATCACTGTATTTTTGCATTGTTCAGTTTCATTTTAATCACCGTTCTCCTTTAGTATATAAAAGTTGAAACAATTTATAAATGTGTGTATGTATTTGTCTGTTTTGGTTAACATTTATTTCCTCCTGCCATATTGTTCATTATTCTTTATGAAAGGGTGCGTTATAAGCATTTGCTTGTTGTCACCCTCATTACCTCATCATTGTTTGATTTTGTATGATATTTGAATAAAGTTGTCTAAACCAAACTAAAAAAAACAAAATTATTTGCAAATCAATTTCAAATTTAAATTATATGAATCAAATTAAGTATCCTAGTATATAAAGTTCTCTCTCACAAACACACACACACACTCTCCACACACACACACACACACACACACACACACACACACACACACACACACACACACACACACACACACACACACACACACACACACACAGCACACACACCACACACACATATATTCTGGCCATTCAAAGGTTACAGAGAGAGAGAGAGAGAGAGAGAGAGAGAGAGAGAGAGAGAGAGAGAGAGAGAGAGAGAGAGAGAGAGAGAGAGAGAGAGAGAGAGAGAACAACAGACAAACAATGAACACATTGTGCAAACAATGAACAACAATGAACACATTGTTTAATGATTAGGCCTTTGGCCCATATCACTGAAGGTGAGATGCAAAAAAGTGACAGGAAAAATTGTAGTTGTCATAAATAAAAATGACATAATACACAAAGACGTGAATAACGAAATAACTCAGATCAACAATAACTAATTACGTCATTAACGATAACCGTCTTAACTGCAAGGATTTATGGACATAAGTGGCAAAAGTATTGACGATTATACTGTCCTCATTTGCAAAGAGAAGAGATCATCTAAAACTTGATGGATATCTATAAAACTTTGCTGGAATATATCTTTCTCTAAATATATATATTTAGAGCATACAAGCACAACATGTATTTCACTTTCAACAACAGAACAAAATGGACATTTCAGATGTCTAGCAGAAACATTGTGAGCATGCCGCAGACGAGAGAGAGAGAGAGAGAGAGAGAGAGAGAGAGAGAGAGAGAGAGAGAGAGAGAGAGAGAGAGAGAGAGAGAGAGAGAGAGAGAGAGAGAGAGAGAGAGAGAGAGAGAGAGAGAGAGAGAGAGAGAGAGTGACGGAGACGAAAGATTTAGTCTATCATCAGGATGAGTGCGCTTTAGTAGCCCACTTAAACGTGTTACCAACGCGTTTCCTCATCAATCATTTTGTTAATCCCCCCCATTACACGAGCATAAAAAAGCACACGTCTTGGGTGAAACTGAGAAGAGAGAGAGAGAGAGAGAGAGAGAGAGAGAGAGAGAGAGAGAGAGAGAGAGAGAGAGAGAGAGAGAGAGAGAGTGAGTGACAGACCGACCGACAGACAGACAGACTGTGAGACAGACAGACAGACAGAAACGCCAGTATTACCTACTAAGAACAATTTTAACTGAGCACATCATAAGCTATCGCTTGTTGATGCTTGAGTTTTTGTGTATGTTTTTAAATGTTCTTTTGATAAAAAAAAATTTTTTAAACAGACAGAGAAACAAAGAGAAGAGCTGGGGGGGGGGGGGGGGGGGTGTTAGGTTTTAGCGAGCGTATTGTAACTCTACGTATTCGTGGTTCGTTCTATTCTTCGTAGAAATAAGTAGGTTACAGCTATGTTACACTGCGGCGGCAGTAGGCCTAGTAGTGTTGTGAGTTAGCCATCTTCTTGATTTCAGGGAAGGCAGGAAACTTCCCGGTTAAAGGTAAAACAACCGATCCCAGGGATCGGGTCTTTCTTGCCAGAAAAGCTCTACCTCGCGGTGGCTCGCACAACAGAGAACAAAGAAGGGCGAACCGTCTCTCTTGCCAGCTGTGATTCAAATGCGGCGCGCGCTGATGAATATCTGTTTAACGTCCTCCGGTCTGGAACAGACACATATTGGACATTAGTATATATAAAGATGGTAGGAACGATCCTGGAGGCAATGCCCGGAGGCAGTACAACACCAGGATAGTCCCGACTTAGTAATAATACAGATGTAATGCGGCGCGCGCTCGGCGCTTCCCCTCTTTTATACTCCGGCCGTGCCTTTAAATCCTAAAACGGTGACCATTATGCCTGACGCTTATTCCCTCCGAATGTCGCCGAATTGCAGCTTAGGGCTACTTGAATCTCATTAAGATTTATAATTTTCATATAGATAAATAAATAAACACCCGCTCGAGGCGTTGTTTATGTGAAATCTGCCACTTCCTGGATGCATTTTAAGAGAATTTTGCCACGTAGTGTGGAACCTATTCACCAAATAATCATGGCATCGGTGAAATTCTGCTTAACGTCCTCCTGTCTGGAACAGACACATACGGGACATTAGTAGATATAAAGATGGTGGGAACGATCCTGGAGGCAATGCCCGGAAGCAGTGCAACACCAGGAAAGTCCCGAATTTTTAACAATACAGATGTGTATGGGTTTTTTTTAAAATGGCATCGGTGAGTTTAGTGGGGGTTTTCTTCTTTTTTTTCCGAACTAATTATCTTCTTTTTTTTTTCTTTCTATAGCATGAACAATAATTCTAATCTATAGACTCCAGCTCTATCCCTTATCCAAGGCGAAATTTAGAGGAAATCCGCGCGTGGGGTTAGGATTTTAGTAATCAACTTGCCTTTATTGTAGTGTAGGATTGGTTTATCGCATACAGCCTCGTTGAGGTTAATAACTATCTTTATAATATTTATGGACGTACAGGAATTGAAGAAGGAAAAACAAACACACCTTGATTTCCAATATTTCAGTTTATTAATTAAAGGGACACCCTGACGGATGAGGTTTTGCAAGAAACACGTCGAGATCACCAGAAAGACAGCCTTTTCAAGGATCGGAACACTCACTTTGCTCTGGTTTCCTAGAAACC
>CM065695.1:34548525-34556025 GCA_017654935.2 Phymorhynchus buccinoides | reverse complement strand
TTGCCTCCAGGATCGTTCCCACCATCTTTATAGATCTACTGTTAAATGTCCCGTAAATATGTGTCTGTTCCAGACCGGAGGACGCTTAAGCAGAATTTCATTCATTCATGTTTGTTTTAACCGAACAAAAGGAAGGTACAGTATACAGGTTTAGCGATGGGGCTCTGGGAAGACAGACATGGTGTGTGTGTGTGTGTGTGTGTGTGTGTGTGTGTGTGTGTGTGTGTGTGTCAGTGTGTGTGCGTGCGTGCGTGTGCCGCTGTGCGCGCGCGTGTATGTGTACGTGCGTACGTTCGTGCCTCTCTCTCTCTCTCTCTCTCTCTCTCTCTCTCTCTCTCTCTCTCTCTCTCTCTCTCTCTCTCTCTCACTCACTCACTCTGTCTCTGTCTCTGTGCTTGCGTGCGCGTGCGTGCGTACGTGCGTACGTGTGTCTGTGTCTGCGTGTCTGTGTTAAGAGTTCCACGGTTATGACGGTTATGATTTGCCGCGTTCTTGCCGCAGACGGATTCGTCACAAACAGCCATGGCCCATCGATTTGTGTGTATACACTATATGCAGCGATGCAGCAATTTACAGCGACAAGCCCACAGTCAGTTGCCAATCGGGCATGCACAGGGGGGGGGGGGGGGGGGGGAGGAGAGAGAGAGAGAGAGAGAGAGAGAGAGAGAGAGAGAGAGAGAGAGAGAGAGAGACGAGAGAGAGCAATGAGCAATATTTGAGTGAACTGGACCATCTGCCCATATCAAATGGGACAGCGGGATAGGGACATCATCCAATATGAAAATAAATAGAAAATACAATAAACAAGTACATGTAATTCAAACTTTCAAAAAAGTACGCGAGGTAGAGAAGAGAGAGAGAGAGAGAGAGAGAGAGAGAGAGAGAGAGAGAGAGAGAGAGAGAGAGAGAGAGAGAGAGAGAGAGAGAGAGAGTAGTGTGTGGAGAGAGAGAGAGAGAGGGGGGATGTGTGTGTGTGTGTGTGTGTGTGTGTGTGTGTGTGTGAGAGAGATAGATAGATAGAGAGAGAGAGAGAGAGAGAGAGAGAGAGAGAGAGAGAGAGAGAAGAGAGAGAGAGAGAATGACTGTGTGAAAGAGAGAGAGGTGAGCGAGAGAGAGAGAGAGAGAGAGAGAGAGAGGTGGGGAGAGTGAGAGAGAGAGAGAGAGGGGGGGGAGAGAGAGAGAGAGAGAGAGATTGAGGAGAGGAGAGAGAGAGAGAGAGAGAGAGAGAGAGAGAGAGAGAGAGAGAGACAGACAGACAGACAGACAGACAGACAGACAGACAGACACAGACTTGAGTAGACCTAGTGCATACGTGCTGACATGATAGTGTATGTTCGTGAATACATAACTTTAATAATACATGTAAAGTTTTACATGTAAAGTTTTAGATTATTTATGCACGATAATTTTCAAAGTGTATTGTTTTGGTGTATAATAATCATGATGCGCGTGCTGTGCGTGTGCGTGTGTGCGCGCCGCGAGCGTGCGTGCGTATTTGTGTGTGTTTGAGTATGTGTATGTGTGTCGGAGAGGGGAGTGGGTATTTAAAGTGTGTGTGCGCGTAACGCGTAGTAGATGCATATTTCAACAACACATATATCATTGGAACGTCATTTGTTCGAGTAATGTTTAGCATTGTTTGCTTTTTTTTGCATCATGGTTCAGGTTTCAAAAACTACATTATATTATGCATTATTTTGTAGATTATACACACGTAAATTCGCGAGTAAACATTTTGGTAAATGATGAAACCATTACACATATTGATGCTAGCAATTCTACAGATATATATAAATAGACATGGGTCTAAATCCCAACGTGATAATGTGGGTGAGTGGTGGCGGAGGGATGGGGGTGGGGTGGGGGTTAAAAGTGGCCGTCGCTTGACACTCTCTGAATAATAATAATTATTATCAGACAAGTGGTAAGAAATAACATTACACAAAAAAACAAGAAAAAAAAAATCCCAACATGAAAAATAAACACGCAACATGAATGAAATTCTGCTTAACGTCCTGCGGTCTGGAACAGACACATATGGGACATTAGTAGATGTAAAGATGGTGGGAACGATCCTGGAGGCAATGCCCGGAGGGTGTGCAACACCAGTAAAGTCCCGATTTTTTTGTAACAATACAGATAGTTTTGCTAACTAAATATTAAAACATGCAATAATGAAAATCTTTTTAACGTCCTCCGGTCTGGAACAGACACACCTATATGGGACATTAGTAGATATAAAGATGGTGGGACGATCCTGGAGGCAATGCCCGAAGGCAGTGCAACACCACGAAAGTCCCAAAGTTTGAACAATACAGATGTATTATAAACTTATCTAACATGCAATATGAATGAAAAATTGTGTTTTACGTCCTCTCGGCAGTGCAACACCAGTAAAGTCCAGATTTTTTAACAATACAGATGGGTGTAGCAGTAACCACGCCTCGGTTAAACCTCATCGGCTATGGTACCGCCACAATAGTGATGGCTTATAAACATGCACTAAGAAACTGAAATGAAAAGTATTGCGAACAAAAGTCAGAACCTAAAACGCTGGCAAGCTGCATATTAAAACAGACAAATAAACATAAACACACACACAAAAACACAACCCCAAACAACCCGATTTTGGCTTGTGCATAACTGCTATGGTGCAATTAGCTATGCTTAATTAGCATCTTTACAAGATTGTATAGACCTTGGCGAGTTTCATAAGATATTTTTCATTTGTTACACAGAAGGGGTGTAACTATTTATTTCTATATTTCTGTATTTATTTCCGTATGCATTTCTGTATTTATTTATTCTGTATTTTTTCTTTCTGTATTTATTTATATCTGTATTTATTTATTTATTTATTTATTTATTGATGTATTTATTTATTGATGTATTTATTTATTTATTTTGGTTGCTAGTTAATCAATTATGCTGCGCCTGGTTTATGCTTTCAAGTTCGTAGTAGTAGTAGTAGTAGTAGTAGTAGTAGTAGTATGTGTAGTAGTAGTAGTAGTAGTAGTGAGGGCTTGATATGGGCCTCGCGGCCCTTGAATGCCTTATCATTTTTCTTATATCTTGTTTTTGTATTTTATTGGTGGTTTGCGATAAGTTTCCTATTCTACATATAGATATATCTTCAGAAAAATAGCAGTGGCCAATATTTGTATTCGTTCTTTCTAAAATGGGTTTTTTCATATTTGGATCTTTATATCCAGAAGGTTTTTGAGCATGTCAACGGTATGCATTTCCCATTGATGTTGTTTGTAGTTATTTACTTTTTAATGTGTGGGTTGCTATTTTTCTCTCTCTTTAGCCCTTTCGCCGCCAGCCATTTTTCAGCAGAATAATACCACTAAGCTTACCTGGGTAGAGGAAAGAGAAAATAAAATATCTGCAATATTGCAAGTTCCTCTGTGACATGTATAACATCAGGCCTATCCTTACCTCCAAAAATTACGAAAATAGGGTCTTCAGATAACAGGCCCTGATTTGATGCTTTTAGTGACATGGGTGTTAAACCATTGTGGAGCAAAAATGCGTCAGTGGCGGTGAAAGGGTTAATTGTAGACCTGTAGCTTAGTAGTGAGCCACTGACGGAGTGAGTAAGTGAATGAGTGCGTGGATGAGTGAGTGATTGAGTGAATGAGTGAGTTGGATGGTAAGGTCGCTTCACACTCTCTGTTCAACTCATTGTGGTCGTGTGCCGTCTTCACTATCAGCAAGCATCGGCTGTATTCCCACAAAATGCCTGAGTGCGTGAGAAGTAAATAGCGCAGTCCCCAGTTCCTTCCGAACTGGTTGGAAGGGTTTCTCACACAAACACAGTTGCCAAATGGACAAGAAAAAGCAAGCAAACAAACATGACTGTCGTAATCATAGTGTAAACCACCCTTTCACACACACAAATACATAAGCATAACTAGTACTCTTTTTTATAAGGGTGTGCAAACAGCAACGGGGAAAAAACGAACAAAACAAAAAAAGCATAGAGTACATGGCACAATATAACAGTATTAATGCATACACTAATGCAATGCGTTATGAATTCTCTTGCAACCTTCATCAACATAAACGGCTAGTGTTTTCGCATGTTTCGAAGACAGCAAGCGATTCTTCCGAAAATTACATGGTTGTGACTAAAATGTTGGCTTTATATATTTTGTTCTGAGATTATTCAATGCGGGACAGCTAAATAAAACCACAAAAAAATGCATTTAATCTTTTCTTGCTGAAATACGCAGACAAACAAATCAAATCGTTTTCATTAACATTACTAAATCATTCTACACAGTACGAATGCGTCAGTACACCAAACACTAGGTCACACAGAAACCCAGACATTTTTGTATCAAACAACAACACTTCTCTTGGAAATGTCCATCTTAGTCAGCCACACAGACAATAGGATGACAGAGAGCGGGAAAAAAGCCTACCTAAAAATAATTTAAAGCAAAAAGGAGGGGGGGGGGGGGAGGTAGTAGGAAACAATGGGGAAAAAGGGGGGGGGGGGGGGGGGGGGGGGGTGGAGACAAAAAGGAAAAAGGAGGAAAGGAAGGAAAAAAGAAAAGAAAGGGTTAAAAATGAAGGCGGAAATGGTGGTGGGTTGCATGATGAGTGAGCAAGATAGCGGAGAGCGGATGAATGATTGGGTGTGGTGTGAGAGTTACATATTTGTTAATGTAAATTTATGTTTCGTACTTTTATTCAATATTTTTATTTTACACGGTGGAAGACACGTTTCCATGTGCGCTGTACAATGCCAGTGGACAATAAAGAAACTTATGACTTATGACTTATGACTTAAATCTGAAACGATGGCATGCAATCCCAGAAATCCCAAGCCTAAATGTTGTCAACGCCGTTTTGATATGCCTATTTAATGAAATTCTGCTTAGCGTCCTCCGGTCTGGAACAGACACATATGGGACATTGGTAGATATAATAAAGATGGTGGGAACGATCCTGATCCTGGGGGAACAGACACATGGAGGCAATGCCCTGGAGGGAACCTGGGGGAACAGGCACACATTGGTAGATATGGGACAATGGGAGGCAATGCCCTAACAGACACATAAAATAGGTAGATAATAAAGATGGTGGGAACGATCCTGGAGGCAATGCCCTGGGGGAACAGACACATATGGGACAATGGTAGATATAATAAAGATGGTGGGAACGATCCTGGAGGCAATGCCCTGGGGAGGTAGTGCAACACCAGGAAAGTCCCCGAATTTTTAAGCTACTGTATGTCCCGATTTAAATCATCTGTGATGAGCAAGCCTATCACTTTGAAATAAATGAGAGAGAGAGAGAGAGAGAGAGAGAGAGAGAGAGAGAGAGAGAGAGAGAGAGAGAGAGAGAGAGAGAGAGAGAGAGAGAGAAACACGAAAACGAAATTGTATTTAACCAGGGAACATGAGGTAAGCAATGACAGCTTTTTTTCCACCCAGCCCTGGGGAAATAATAATACATAATAAGAAATCAAAGAAAACTTCAATCACAAAGAGAGAGAGAGAGAGAGAGAGAGAGAGAGAGAGAGAGAGAGAGAGAGAGAGAGAGAGAGAGGATACTGACAGACAGACACAAAGAGAGAGACACAGAGAGAAAGGCAGATTTGAACCGTTGTTGGGTTGAGTGAGCTTAGTTTCATTGCCTTGGAGCGTGTTGTTGCAACACAATATGTTTCTCCATCAATCATCGTGTTAATCCGCCACATATTCCTACGCCAGTCAAGAGAAAAAGGCACACACCTAAACCCGCCATTAGGCGAACCTGATATATGCATCGAGTTGAACCGACTCCCGTTTGCGCGAATCCTGATTGATCCACAAAGTTATTTGTCTCTGACTCTTTCTCCCTCGCTCTGTCTGTCTCTCTCTTTGTCTCTGTCTCTCTCTCTCTCTGGCGGTGTGTCTGTCTCTCTGTCTCTGTCTCTGTCTCTCTCTCCCCCTCTCTCTCTCTCTCTCTCTCTGTCTCTCTCTGTCTCGCTCTCTCCCTACATGTACTATGTAATATGTGTGTGCGCGCGCGCATGCATGCGTGCGTGCACGTGTGCACGTGTGTGTGTGTGTGTGTGTGTGTGTGTGTGTGTGTGTGTGTGTGTGTGTGTGTGTGTGTGTAGTGTAGTGTGTGCATCTTTCCACTTTTTACTTTATTGTTTTATATTAATTTTCAATTGATGGTGTGATTTAAGACCATATTGCGTTACTTGTAGTTCGCTTTTTATTTAGTTTTATCTATGTGTTTGTTTGTGTTAACGGCAAGTATGAAAAAAATGGATACTCTATGTCAATACCTTTACCGTTGTAAAATAAAGGTTCATTACCATTATCATTCTCTCTCTCTCTCTCTCTCTCTCTCTCTCTCTCTCTCTCTCTCTCTCTCTCTCCCTCTCTCTCTCTCTCTCTCTCTCTCTCTCTCTCTCCCTCTCCCTCTCCCTCTCTCTCTCCCTCTCTCTCTCTCTCTCTCTCTCTCTCCATCTCTCTCTCTGTCTCTCCCTCACTCCCTCTCTCTCTCTCTCTCTCTCTCTCTCCCTCTCTCCTCTCCCTCTCTCTCTCTCCCTCCCTCTCTCTCTCTCTCTCTCTCTCTCTCTCTCTCTCTCTCTCTCTCTCTCTCTCTCTCTCTCTCTCTCTCTCTCTCTCTCTGTGGGATTGCGTTATGTTCATTGGTGCAACGTTTCCTGGTTTACAAGGATTTCCTGGTTTTCAATTTTACCAGAAAAGGAATTTCCTTTTTTTTTCATTTCTCAAACAAGATCTTTGTGTGTCTACTGGTTTTTTGTGTTTTTGTTGTTGTTTTGTTTTTCAAACAATTTAAAATAAGTTGTGGGCAAAGCAAACTACAATACATTCATAAATCAATTTCTGCTTCAGCAGCTGCACCATTACCCCTGGACCTCAGCCTTTTAGTTGTTTTGTTTCATTTTGTGTAGTTGTACCCATATATGTTTATTTGATGGTTCGTGGTACTTCCCTTTCAAATGTTCCAAAGGCCTTTTTGAATAACTATTTTTGTACGCATGCATACACATATCATCATCAGCATCACCACCATCATTATCATTCATGATCATCATCATTCCAACATTGAGCCACAGTTCAGAGAAGAGGTGGGTTTTATAAGTTTGACCTGTGAACAATAGACTACCCACATGTGATCATTATTATCTACTTTCCCTCCTAGCCTCACTCACCCTTACCTCCTCCTTACACTCCTCCTCCTCCTCGGCTTCTAGTTCCCCAATAGGGCATTTGTCTTGAGTGTTGTTCTCTATACTAGACTACTAACTTGCCCGAGCTCGTTCTGCCCGAGTTACGCTGACCTCTCTAATTCAACTCTCTAAATTCAACTAAGTGAAATTCAAGGTCGCAAGCACGCGGCAAATGCCCTATTCCATCACTCCGTCCACACAAACCAACAAAGAAAAAAGCATCAAGTCTCCACCAGACCTACACGTAATATTATTTCTGTAAACGAATTTCCCTCTCTCATCCCTCCACTCCA
>CM065695.1:34523525-34538525 GCA_017654935.2 Phymorhynchus buccinoides | reverse complement strand
CACGGGACACCGGACACCGGGAAACTGTTTTGGACAAGGATAAAGATTTTAAGCGATGCCTATTCTTACAATCTTACGAGAGAGAGAGAGAGAGAGAGAGAGAGAGAGAGAGAGAGAGAGAGAGAGAGAGAGAGAGAGAGAGAGAGAGAGAGAGAGATTAAGGAAAAAAAGAGACAAAAACAAACCCAACCAGGTTTTGTCAATGTGGGTTTTTTTTCAATTTTATGTTCTTGCCTTCAAGTTTACGCAAAAAGTAATGCATACATATAGGGACACGCAAGGTTCACAAACATTCAAAACTAGACAAACGCGCTCATAAAAGCAAATTAAGACATACACGCGTTTACCGCACTCACGGGTTTAAAACCGACAAGAAATAAATAGATTTAATGTAAAACAAATTAAAAGGAAAATTTCCTCCGAATTCGGAGTGTGGCTGTCCCCGTGGCGGGGTAATCAAAAACGGTCACACACGTAATGTTCTCATCCGTAGCTGGTGCATTTGTGCCGTAGTGTTCAAGTGTTTCGGCTGTTGGGGTGATCCCTGGAGTCTTTAAGCCAGGGTAAGACAACAACAACAAGAAAAGGTGTTTTAGTTTTAAATTTGATTCTTGGATGATACATGTATTAATAATACCCCACCCACCCCCCATCCCATCTCCACACACACACACACACACACACACACACACACACACACACACACACACACACACACACACACACACACACACACACTCTTTATCAAAATCGATTCGCACGTTTATGAACACAAACTGGAAGTTGGCTGCATCTTTGCACTAAGTTTGCGAGATTTGGGGTACAGATACTTGTGTTTGTAGCTCATTTTGTACACACTTCAGCGCAAGTTACACCCGAATCAAACCTAATTTCATTAATTAATTAACTTTCAGTGCAGTTGTCCACACGTAGACACACAATAAGAAAACAAAAGTTAAACTATTAAATTAAAAATAAGGAAGCGGTCGAGAGTAGTAATAAACAAATAGATATAAACCAGGCTTGATATATGTTTTCAGCCTTTATGTTGAAAATATAGATTTCAGGCTTTGTGGTGAGATGTCATTTGTGAGATCAAGAAGGGACCTACTGAGGGTAAAAATACTTTCTGAGAGTGAATAAAAAAGAACTAAATATATCAATTCTGCTTCTAATGTTGTTAGATTACTATACAAAAAAAAGCATCACATCAGGGGGGTTTCTGACCCTTTTTTGTACAGCCTTTTTCATTCTAAGTCATAATTCCTCAATCTCATGCCTGATAAACGCGTAAATAAATTAAGTTTATAAATAACTGTTTTCCTGAAATTTCCGAGATAAATAAAAGGTTACTAATGGAACATGAATATAGTATCTTTCTTTCTTTTTCTTTCTTTCTTCCTGTCTTTCTTTCTTTCTTTCTTTCTTTCTTCATTTTTTTCTTCAAATGATACTTGCAATCGAATTTGTATTGATTGTAAAATTCTTGATGCTGAGCGCGGTTGTGTCTTCCTTACCTGTTTTTAATTATTTTTTTGATTAGGTACTTTATAGTCACAGAGGCATCTCTGTGAAAATCGGGTTGCTCCCACCTGGAGAGCGCGTCGCAGTGAGAGGCGCGCCACCCATTTAAAAAAAACAAAAAACGTTTTGCATGCGATGCCATTCCAATGTTAGAAAAGCAGTTGATGAAATTCTGCTTAACGTCCTCCGGTCTGGAACAGACACATATATGGGATATTAGTAGATAGATATATAACGATGGTGGGAACGATCCTGGAGGCAATGCCCGTAGGCAGTGCAACACCAGGAAAGTCCCGAATTTGTAACAATACAGATGGGTATAAAACGAAGAAATTAAGCAGTTTCTATCGAAACTCCTTTTGTTTCTATGCAGGCTACAGTGGTTGTATAAACAGTGGGTAAGTCTATGGATAGCTAAGACAAATCTCATATTTTGTAAATCATTCGTAAATCCTATAATAGAAATATCGGACGCTTTGTGAAATGTTTGTTAATTATTGACACAATTTAAAGCGGGTTTTTATTTTTGTTATTTTGTTGTTGTGGCTTGCATTGTTTTTCCGCAAATAAACAATCCCTCGTTTCTGTTTCATCTCACACTTGAAGTTAAAGCGTGTGTAATACAGAGTAACGGTATTTACAATTATCTACAGTTCGTTATATGTTATTTCACGTCTGCGATTTTAGAAGCCCCCCAAAAACGTTCAGGCATGCAGGATTTTTGAATCAGCGTAACGCGCAAAAAATGTGATTCACCGGTGCGTGGCTTTTTTCAAGGTCCCGCGAACAATCGCGGAACGCTGTGGTTTTTTTTCGTGTTTTTTTCTTATTTTTCTGGTGTTATTTTAACCAACTAAGCCACACACTTACTAGTTGGCCTACTATCCTATACTATATAGGTCCAAAGTGTAAATGATGATGTGATGACTCAACTCCGGTTCACGTCTGGCAGCTCTTGTATAGGTGGGGAAAAAAGGAAACGAAAGAAAGCCGACCTTACCCTACCCTACCTTACCCTACCCTACCCTGCCCTATACCTGGACGAAGCAACTGAGCCCGAACTAAGCAACTGTCAGGATCGAGACCATCCGCGCGTGACTCTCAAAACTTAAAGCAGGGTGTTCACCAGTGTTGTGCGTACTACGCAACATGTTTGACAAATTATTGTTTGACGAATGGCGGGAATGCGTTCTAACGTGGAATGTACACATCGTCCCAACGTGGAAAATACGTTTCGTCCTAACGTGGAATGTACGGTTGGGCCCATAGGGACATTCCACGTTAGGACGAAAGGAACATTCCACGTTAGGCCGAACAGGAATTGTCCACGCTAGGCCCAAAGGGACATTCCACGTTAGTACGAAAGGTACATTCCACGTTAGGCCGAAGGGGATTTTGCCACGTTAGGCCCAATGGGACATTCCACGTTAGGACGAAAGGTACATTCCACGTTAGGCCGAAGGGGAGTTTTGCCACGTTAGGCCCAAAGTCAGGACAAAATGTACAAGACGCCATTTTTCTTTCCACCGTAGGCCGATTTTGCACTTTTTCCACGTTAGGACGAACTGTATTTTCCACGTTATTCCAGGAACCCCAAATGGCACCACCACGCCTTGCTGCTTTTGAATTGCTGACAGGCTATGGACGACACAAGCAGGCCTGCTACTTTCTGGTCTCCCTTCCCCAAGACCCAAACAACATGGGCGACTGCAGACCAAATGCGTAAACAACTCACGCCAGTAGGTGTGAATGACACGGCAGCAAGTGTGAAAAAAAGAAGAATCCCTTTAATTAGAGGATCACCTCAGTGGTTGGCTCTTTCTACCCACATGTATTAACATTTTCAAATCGCTATTTCCGCATTTTAATAACTTATCTATTTTACCCAAAATGTTCTTCATTTTTCTTTTCACCTTGTGCTGGTTTGCTTAAATTGTGGACTTTTCGGCCTAGTACAGAGAAGACACCATTCTTTTATCAGAAATGTCTTCCTGTTGGGGTTGATCCACAAGATAGTGTTTGTTAGCAGATATACATACTGACGAGAATTCCATAAATTCGAAAGAGATCTCTCTATGTACTTGCTCATACACTGTCTGTCCCCCATTGGGACAAAAAGTAAACCAGCACAATCTTTTACTTTTATTTTACACAGTTAGTGGTGTTTGTGGTTTCTTTGATCAAATAAAATGAAAAAAAGAAGAACTCAGACTGAAACAAAACAGATGCTTTGTATTAGCCAGGACACTAGATGTACACCGAGCTTTAGATGCAAAAGAAGAAAAGAGTGCCAAGGGCTGGTGGGGGTGGAGGATGTACGTCCGTGTGTGTGTGTGTGTATGTGTGAAAGTCAAAGTCGAACTTACTTTATTATCTCAACAAGAGATTTTTTATTTATTTTTTGGTGGTGATTTTTCCAAAATGTGACATTTCTTTTCTGGTTTTTCTATTTTGTTCACTTTGTTTGTTAGTTTGTGAATAATGTTTCTAAATATTGAAATAATATTTTCTAATTGGTGAGAACACACCTTCCGTCATTTGAATTATATGTAATGTATTGTGTACGGGTACGTTATAAGCTATATGCTTGTTGTTACCCAGTTACCTCGTTATTGTTTATAATTCGACATTGTTGAATAAAAAAAACCCCGTTTAAACCAAGAGAAATTGCATCATGATCTCATACAAGGGGCAAACAGAAAACAAAATATCCACGCATTTGAACAAAACAAAAGGAACAGAGAACAAACAAAATCAAGGTACACACAAAAAATAACAACAGAAAAAGTTCATGTTACCAATAAGAAACAACCTTGTTCATAATCAACGAATGTACCGCCCCCCCCCCCCCCCATTCTCCCTCCCTTCCTCATCACATCCCCAACCTTTCTACCCAATTCACTTCAATCCGCCCCCCCCCCCCTCCATCCCACATTGGTTACTACTCGTATTCGTGTATGTATTTCTCCATTCATTTCTTTATGAATTTATTTTATTCTTTGCGTTAGGCTTGTGTGTGCTTCTTCGACATATATATTTTTCTTTTTTTTCTTTTTTTAAACGCTTTTTTTGTTGTTGGTACCCCGGTACCTTTTGTTGTAATATTCATTTAGAACATAATTGCGTCTTTATTTTGTTTTGTAATCGAATTAGAATGTTGTCTCTTTCATTTCATGTTTACAACATGCCTTGTTGGGTGTGTTTTTCTATTATCGATAAACCAGGATTCAAAATTATGTTTCGGTTGCCGTTAGGGCTCACAGCAAATTGGAAGCGATTCGGTCGAAAAACGGCGGAGTTATAAGGCCCGTTTTGTGTTTCAGACAGACAGACAGACACGGACACTTGGCTTTTTACTATTTGATGATTATATATGTTTTGTGTGTGTGTGTGTGTTGTTTTTCCTTCAGGGAAATGTGAACGATTGCTTTGACAAATGGAAATAGACTGAAATATCGCGTTACGGATTTTTTGTTGTTCTTTGGCCAAAAAAACCCAACAAATTATAAAACACGTTAATTAATGAATAATATTACTCCAGGGGGAAACAAAGTGTATATTTAAACTAAAATGAAAAAGCTCTCTTGTGTGCACGACAACAACAATATGAGGACATTGTATACTAGAAAGACGACAAAACTTGCATCATTAATAAACTGTCTTCTTCATTGCTTAAAGGGGCACCCTGACGGATGAGTTTTGCAATAAACACGTCGAGATTCTTTAAAGGGGCACCATGTCGGATGAGTTTTTTTGCAAGACACACACGTCGAGATCACCAGGAAAACACCCTTTACAGAGATCGCAACACTCACTTTGCTCTGCTTTCCTAGATATCAAACCGTCAAATCGGCGATTCCTCCTTGGCGGAGGTCCTGGAAATCAGATTTGTTTCAGAGAAAGAGAAGGTTTTTCTAATGGCCGTCTGAGTCGCTTAGACCAAGTCACGAAATTTCCACAATGCAAGTCTTTTTATTTACAGTTTACCAAAAGTTTTGCTCACAACAAAGGAAATAGCTCCATTCTTTTTTTTAATTTTATTTTTTACTGTACTACAAAGAAAAAAAAGCTTCAACCACTCGAGTGGCCTCCACCCACGCCGTCCACATTCTCTCTCCGGCAACTCCGCCAAGGAGGAATCGCCGTTTTGACGGTTTGATTTCTAGGAAACCAGAGCCAAGTGAGAATTCTGATCTTTGAAAAGGCTGTCTTTCTGGTGATCTCGACGTGTTTCTTGCAATAACTCCAGAAAGACAGCCTTTTCAAGGATCGGGACACTCACTTTGCTCTGATTTCCTAGAAATTAAACCGTCAAAACGGTGATTCCTCCTTGGCGGAGATACCGGAAAGAGAAGACATTTTGGATGGGGTGGGTGGAGGTCACTCATTGTGGTGGAAGCGTTTTCTTTTTTTGTAGAGCAGTACAATTTTTTTTTAAAAATGGAGCTATTTCCTTTGTTGTGAGCGAAACTCCGTTAGATAAACTGTATCAAATTAAAAAGAAAAAGAAAAAAAAGGCTTGCATTGCGAACATTTCGTGCAAACGTTTTGGCGTCTATTAGAAAAGAGACGTCACACGCCTTCTCTTTGTGTGAACTAATTTGACTTCCAGCACCCCCGCCAAGGAGGAATCGCCGATTTGACGGTTTGATTTCTAGGAAACCAGAGCAAAGTGAGTGTTGCAATCTATGTGAATGGTGTTTTCCTGGTGATCTCGACGTGTTTCTTACAAAAAACCTCACCCGTCAGGGTGGCCCTTTAATTTAACCCTTTCACCGCCAAAGTCGCACTTTAGCACCACAGTGATTTGACACCTATGTTATTAAAAGGCATCAGATTGGGGTCTATTATCCAAAGACCCTATTGTCTTAGTTTTGGGAAGTAAGGATAGACCTTATTTTATATGTGTCACAGAAGAATCCCCAAGACTGCAGATGGATTTTGTTCTCTACCCAGGTAAATTTCATTGACATTTTTGGCTGAAATATGGCTGGCGGTGACAGGGTTAAGTCTCGCTCTTTCGCATACTTTTAATACTCTTATCGACAGAAATTGATGTGTTTTGTTTTGCGAAGCCGAAAACGAGAAATGTCGGTTTGCCCTTGAAATGAAAGAGCGTTGTAAAGTGGTGCGCTGTGCGTTTAGGCCTACATTAAATGCTCCCTCTTTGTCTGTATGTCTGTCTGTCTCTCTGTCTGCCTGCCCGTCTCTCTCTCTCTCTCTCTCTCTCTCTCTCTCTCTCTCTCTCTCTCTCTCTCTCTCTCTCTCTCTCCCTCTCTCTCTCTCTCTCTCTCTCTCTCTCTCTCTCTCTCTCTCTCTCTCTCTCTCTCTCTCTCTCTCTCTCTCTCTCTCTCTCTCTCTCTCTCTCTCTCTCTCTCTCTCTCTCTCTCTCTCTCTCTCTCTTATGTTCTTATTGTTGGAGCTTTTGACAATTAATACGATGTTGGCGACGAACACGAAAGCAACTAAATGACAATGACATGCACCAGTATAATGGTGTCGTCGATGTTTTAACCATTTGTGTCCCACAAAACCTCTGGTTTTCCTATGACAATAAAAATGTTGTTCTTGTTCTCTCTCTCTCTCTCTCTCTCTCTCTCTCTCTCTCTCTCTCTCTCTCTCTCTCTCTCTCTCTCTCTCTCTCTCTCTCTCTCTCTCTCTCTCTCTCTCTCTCTCTCTCTCTCTAATATCTTGCGTTACGGATTTTCCCCTTTCTTTGGTTTGATTTAACAATTTCCCCTTCCCATTGTTCCCTTTGACATGGGCAGATGGCCCGGTTCATTAAAACCGTTGTTCTTGTTCTCTCTCTCTCTCTCTCTCTCTCTCTCTCTCTCTCTCTCTCTCTCTCTCTCTCTCTCTCTCTCTCTCTCTCTCTCTCTCTCTCTCTCTCTCTCTCTCTCTCTCTCTCTCTCTCTCTCTCTCTCTCTCTCTCTCTCTCTCTCTCTCTCTCTCTCTCTCTCTCTCATGTAAAATGTATCATAATTCATAATTATCCTAAACGCGTGTCTACATTTATTTTCTTTAAAACCGACACATACAATGCAAACTTTTTTTAATTATCAGGTTCAACTTATAGTGTGTGTGTGGGTTGGGGGTGGTGGTGGTGGGGTGTGTGTGTGTGTGTGTGTGTGTGGGGTGGGGGGGGGGTGGGGGGGGTGGGTGTATCATGCGGTTTTGCGAGCTCTTTCAGCAACAGCCCTTCTGGTTGTAGGCCTACTTGAACTTTAGTGAATGTTTATAAACATGCTCCACTTGAAGTGTGTGTGTGTGTGTGTGTGTGTGTGTGTGTGTGTGTGTGTGTGTGTGTGTGTGTGTGTGTGTGTGTGTGTGACGTGTGTGCGTGCGCGTGTGCGTGTGCGTGTGTGTGTGCGTGCGTGCGCGTGTGTGTATGTATCATGCGGTTTTGCGAGCTCTTTCAGCAGCTTACATCGACCCTTCTGGTTGTAGGCCTACTTGAACTTTATTTATAGTGAATGCTTGAACACGAGAGAGAGAGAGAGAGAGAGAGAGAGAGAGAGAGAGAGAGAGAGAGAGAGAGAGAGAGAGAGAGAGAGAGAGAGAGAGAGAGAGAGAGAGAGAGAGGCACAGAGGCACAGAGAGAGAGAGAGGCACAGAGAGGAACAGAGAGAGAGATAGGCACACAGAGAGAGGGAGAGAGCAATTATGTCGCTGGCTTCATTGCACTTTGTGTAGTTTATTTACATGTTTTATGTTATTATTTTACCTCTTGACTATGATCGTCAGTTTGCTATATGTATAATTTGGATGCCTGGACCGGGACAGGGGGTGGATGCCTCGTGCCTCCATACGGGGAGCTGGACGACCCCGCCCCTTCCACGAGTCTTCCTCGAGGGGGTAGCAGGGTGTGGGGAGTCTTTCATTACAAGTAACTTCCCCACATTCTGTGCTAACAACTTCCTCTAATATGTCACTCTCTTTGACTCTGCCTTTTCCTTTCCTTTTTATGTAAAATAAAAAAGTATTTACAAATGTAAGTATTTTTAATAACATAATAAAATCAAAAGTATTACACATGATTGCAAATGAAAACACGAAACATGGAATAACATCATGCGTATAAAATCAAAAGTATTACAAATGATTGCAAATGAAAACATAGAATAACATCATGCGTATAAAATCAAAAGTATTACAAATGATTGCAAATGAAAACATAGAATAACATCATGCGGGTGCAAAAAAAATAAAATAAAAATGGAAGTCTTCACAGGAACATCGTCCGTAAGAGTGAGTCCACGACTGATTGGACGTTAAACTCCACTTCTTCCCGGAGGTACTGCAATACCAGGAAAGCCCCGAGTTTTTAATCGATAGAGATAAATGATCGAAGCCACATGTTGGCGAGGCACAGCTGTCGTGTATTACATAGATCTCGCCTCTTCACATAATTACCCCCCTTTAGGCGTCATCGACTTTATATTTGCTTCCCTTTGCAATCTTTTTTTTCTTCTTCCCCTAACACCCCGTCCTTAACACCCCCACCCCTCCCCCATTCTTTCACGTTTTAGTCCCCGAGCCGAAGGTTCGGGGAGCTATTGTTTCTGTCTGATCCGTCCGTGCCTCCGGCGTGCCTCCGTCCGTCCGGCTATTCGTCCGTTTTTCTCAAAAACTATTCAGTCTATCATCATCACATTTGGTAGACTAGTTTGCCAAGATGCAAGCTATCCACTGATGTATTTAGTTTGACATTAAGGTCAAGGTCGCGCCAGTTACGGGGTTCAAACCCCAAAACACACAATCGCTAATATCTCGCGAAGTTTTGCATGTATTTCAATGCAGTTTTTTCACAACATTTCTTGATGAATGGTCTATAACACAGTTGTCATTGGTTGGTTTTTTTACCTTGCCCAACGTATTTTGGGAGGAAATGAAAATGACGTTGAACATAATTATCAGCAAAACCGATATAATCATTATTATATGAGACGTGAACGCTTCTTTCTCGCATGCTTCTCTTGTCGATTATATCGTCTGTCTGTCTGTCTGATCGCTTCTCGGCCTTTTGGCTAAGACCGTGATTCGGGAACATAAATGTTTGTTTATACCTTGGTTGGTTTGTTCAGCCCGTCGTACATGGCGAAAGCCGATACGCGACGTTAAACTGAACTTCCATCCATCCTGTCTTGTCAGTCTGTCTGTAGCTGTAAAGGGCCAGCCACACATCCACTAAAATCGCACGACTGTGCGACACGAGTCGATCACGTGGTCTCCAACAAGAACAAAATGAGATTCGCGCGCTTCGAGAGCGCGTGATCGAATCGTATCGTACAGTCGTACGATTTTATGTGACGTGTGGCTGACCCTTTAAGTTTAGATGACATGAGGCTGGCCCTTGGTTTGAATAAATTTTTATTCAGATCAACAGGGCACATAGCATGCATCAATACATTGTCAACATCAATGAGCAGCAACAAGCTTGAAGCTTATAGTGTGCTCGCTATCTCCTTGTATATTAGCCTACATAATTATGACGACTGTTGAAAACAACCATAAATAAACAATGGCGTAAGCAATCAAAATAAGTTAACAAAGAACAAGTAAGAAAATAATGTCCATGAGCAGTTGGAAACTTGATCAACAAAGTTAGTAATATTTGTCCATCAACGTTATCAAGCTAACTTCAAGTATCGAAACTTGAATCAATAAAAAATACTTTAAATATTACAAATCTGATAATCAGTCAAGTTATGTTTAGAAGAAAATCAACAGCAACAACAATAATACACAAACAAGTTTGCCCTTAAGCTTGCCTGTCTGTCTGTTGCTAAGATTATCTTTGTTTCTGTCTGTCTGTCTGTCTGTCTGTTTGTCTCTTTGTAACTGTATCACAGTGAGAACGCAAACGCAACAGATCGCAGCGCAGAGCAATTCACTACAACGCAGCACTACAGCTGAGTCTGGTAATATGCCTGAAAAGTTCTGGAATTTTCGGTCTGCATGTAATGTTTATTGATATTTTGGTTTCTTTGTTTATTTCATTTCTTTTCAGGTATTGTACTGCTTTTATTGTGTTTAGTTTTTATTATTTAGAGACCTCGAACGCCAGTGAATTCAGAAGGACAAGAACAACAGCTTATTTGATGGGCAAAACTTCGGGTGTCTTGAAGTGAGGCTGTTTGAATTATTAACGAACGATGCCAACAAAGCTTAGTTCGTGCTACGTTTTTGTGTTGTTACTCCTTTTTGTTTTTTTAAATAACTTTTTTGTTATTTTATATGTTCGTATATTTTTCTCTTCCCTTTCTTCCCCCGTCAGGCAGCCAATAACTTCAGGACATTAAAGAACAAGTATTATTAACTAATTAATGTATTATTTATGTGTATTTTTATATTTATTTATTTACAGCAATCCGTTATATTCACAGTGTGAATCATGAATGTGTGTTTCATTAATTTGCTGAGAGAGAGAGAGAGAGAGAGAGAGAGAGAGAGAGAGAGAGAGAGAGAGAGAGAGAGAGAGAGAGAGAGAGAGAGAGAGACCTTTTTTGGTTGCGAACTTTTAACTTTTTTTTATATAGAGAAAACGTGGAATCTTAGAAAAATAGTACCATTTTCGGATACCGATATTCTTTACTTTGAAAAC
The DNA here is from genome assembly GCA_017654935.2 of Phymorhynchus buccinoides. Classification (NCBI taxonomy): domain Eukaryota; kingdom Metazoa; phylum Mollusca; class Gastropoda; order Neogastropoda; family Raphitomidae; genus Phymorhynchus; species Phymorhynchus buccinoides. The sequence goes on along the minus strand of CM065695.1, from coordinate 34,527,397 downwards.
GTGGAATCTTAGAGAGAATAATAATACCATTTTCGGGTACCAATATTCTTTACTTTGAAAATGTAATAATAATAATAATAATAATAATAATAATAATAAGAAGAAGAACTAACATTTATAGAGCGCCCTTTCTCTCTTGAGCTCAGGGCGCTTCACAAATTATTTACATGAATAAATAGATAGATCATAAATATTTAAATAAACTACTGAAATATTAACTATCACAGACACGCACACACAGTCACAACTCGCGCACGCGCGCACACTCACGCACACACAAAAACACGCGCGCGCACACTCTCACACACAATGTGGGGGACATCATTTTAAGGCAGGAAACAGGACAAGGAAGAAGTCAAAGGTAGTGCTGGAAGAGGTGAGTTTTAAAGACCCTCACGTCACGTGCCACATTCCCTCTTATGCTAAGAAGATTTCTTAAGATTTCTTACCGGCTATAAGAGGGAAAACGCGTGAAAACCGTATTTTGACACGTGACGCGGTGGGTCTTTAAGAGCGGTTTTGAAAGATTGGAAAGATTTAGCAGAACGAAGTTCATACTTAGGGTAGGGAGTTCCAAATAGAAGGGGCACTGAAAGAAAATGATGCAATTTTCGGATACCGATATTCCTTACTTTGAAGGTAACGATGACAGACCTGTTTACCCCCTACACAAGTCTTGAGTAGTCTGGATAGCTGAAATGAGTAGTTTTGGTGTGAAAATGAGTAGTCCCCTTCATTAAACCACCAAACAATGTTCACTGAAAATGAGTAATTAAGAGCATGATTTTCAAATTTGAAGAGTAGTAGAGGTCCAAATTGAGTAGAATACTACTGGAAAAGAGTAGAATAAACAGGTCTGCGATGATGATACTGATTTGCACGGACAGAGTCCCTGGCTTTGCTGTCTGAGACTAACTGTAGAATTATAAAAGTCCTGGACACAGCGCCCGGTTCAGACTCCAGGGAAGGGGGGACAGCTGGAGCTCTGCCCCTAGAGAGATAGAGAGAAAAAAGAAGAGGAGGAGGAGGAGGAGAAAAAAGATTGAGGAAGGAAGGAAGAAGACAGGCAGGAAGGACAAGAGGCGGGTTTGAAAACAGGATCCTGTCCAATGGGGAGGGACGTTTCTAAAAATAATGGCGTCATTATTCTCCCCTTCCCTCTCATTCTCCCCTCTCTGTCTGTGTGTGTGTGTGTCTCTCTCTCTCTCTGTGTCTCTCTCTCTCTCTCTCTCTCTCTCTCTCTCTCTCTCTCTCTCTCTCTCTCTCTCTCTCTCTGTCTCTCTCTCTCTCTCTGTGTGTGTCTCTCTCTCTCTCTCTCTCTCTCTCTCTCTCTCTCTCTCTCTCTCTCTCTCTCTCTCTCTCTCTCTCTCTCTCTCTCTCTGTGTCTCTCTCTGTCTCTGTCTCTCTCTCTCTCTCTCTCTCTCTCTCTCTCTCTCTCTCTCTCTCTCTCTCTCTCTCTCTCTGTCTCTCTCTCTCTCTCTCTCTCTCTCTCTCTCTCTCTCTCTCTCTCTCTCTCTCTCTCTCTCTCTCTCTCTCTCTCTCTCTCTAACATATTAAAAGTTGATGCACAGACAGACAGTGTAAAAACAAGGGCGTCGCCGAGCGGCAGACATGTCCGTCACCAGCAATGCCACGCACTTGCGACACCCCGTAGAGTGTCACATCCTGACACAAAATTGGAAGGGATTCTGTCTTCTAGTTCACGAGATACAGCTTGAAGAAGAAACATATAGCGCAAAGAAGGAAATTTCGGTTTTCAAGGTCACACTTCAAGGTCAAGGTCAGCATGGTGATGATTTATGCTCGGATGTTTTCTTCTCTAGGGTATACAGTACCACACACAATCTGAAGCGCTTCTGTCAAGTACCAATGTGGAAAATATGGCTTAAAACCCAATGTGTAGACCCCTACCACATTCAAGGCCTACGGATCGCCCGGACCGTGACCTTGACCTTGATCGGTATGCCACCATCAGAACGGGCATAAGCCAAAGTACCTTCATGCCAAATTTGAAGACTCTAACACTAACGGTGTGGGAGTTATGGCCCCTGAAAGATTTTCGGTTTTCAAGGTCGTACGCCAAGGTCAAGGTCAAGACGGCAATATGGTTTGCGCGGATGCCTTCCTCTCATGGTGACACACCAGCACACACAATTTGACGTGATTCTGTCAACCCGTTCGAAAGATATCCTTGGGACAGACAGAAGGAGAAAAAAATGACCCTCCGATTTTCAGGCTCCAGCGATCTTTTTGACCTTGACCTTGACCTTGATCGGTATGCCATCATCAGAACGGGCATAAGCCAAACCACCTTCATACCACGTTTCAACATCCTATGTTGATCGGTGCCCGAGATATGGCTAAAAATAGATTTTCGGTTTTCAAGGTCGTACGTCAAGGTCAAGGTCACGATGGCAAAATGGTTTGCGCCGATCTCTTCCTATTAAGGAGGCACACCTTTACACAAAATTTGACGCGATTCGGTCAAGCGGTTCGGGAGATATCCTTGGGACAGACAGAAAAAACCCCAAAAACAAACAAACAAACAAACAAACAAAAATACAAACCAGCCCATCGCAATAGTCCGTCTTGGTGACGGACTAACAATACCCGTCGTAGACTCGTCTGGTCGGGTAATAACGTGGACATCAGAATGGTAGCCCCTAATTCATGGCTTTCACACAGAAACCTCTGTTAAAAAATTATCAGCACTTATCAAGTTTTAGGGAAAGGAGCCCAACAAGAACTACGCCCCCTTGGGGGCTACCGGGGGGGGGGGGGGGGTCTTTTGCATACATAGTTCCCCCCCACCTTCTGGAAGTTATGTGCTTGCAACTTCCTGTATTCGTTCACTCTCTTTGACTCTGCCTTTTCCCATTGCTTGCTGTCGTCTACTGTCTTTCTGCCTTACTGTTGGTCCATTCTCCTGCCTTTTTCTTTCTTTCAAGAATCACTTTAAAAAAAAAAAGAGATTTCCTCCAGCCGAAGTCGGACTTGCTGGGCCTAACTTGTTCTGAGTTAGGCGCATAACGGCAGCATGACGTATCTACGCTCATAATCGGCAGGAAACTGTCTGAGCGATCGAAGAAGAAGAAGAAGAACCAGAACTACCTGGTATGTCACCCCCTCCTATCCCTTTAAAAAAATAAGTTGAGATCGGACTGGTGAACCAGAACGAACAACATTTGGTGTTGTTGTTTTTGCAGAGGCTCGGGGTACGGGCCCGTATCTCACATTCTCCAGGCTACGGGTACGGCGCACAATCACGGGACGCATACATTGTGCGCAAATGTCTTCAGAAACTACTGACATGAACTCTGATACGTTCTTGACCCTATCCCTAACCCTATTCCTCTACCAAGATGCGTTAAACAAAATATATACGAAATGCGAAAATGCATTTGATTTGTTGACGAAACATTCGACTAGGAAGAGTTACTATCCCTGAACATGGTCTGAGTGTTGCAAGAATGCCGTACCTCTAGCCACTGTGTGCTTTGGAATGAAAATCCGTTTAACGTCCCCCCGGTCTGGAACAAACACATACATGTGGGACATGGGTGGATAATAGTAAAGATGGTGGGAGCGATCCCAGAGGCAATGCCCGGAGGCAGTGCAACACCAGGAGGAAAGTCCCGAATTTATAGCGATACAGATTAGTAGAGTGAAAACATATTGTGTTTTTGGTGTAACAAATTGCGTTTGCAAAATGCCTTTCTCGTGTTAACACTCTTCGCTTTCCTGGAGGGAAGGGGGGAAATAAATTGTTCATGAACATCACGTGGTGTGGGAACCTCCGTCACAACGTTTCAACTGCTCGGGCTCGAATTCTGGCACCGCGGCTGATGTGATGTGGCCACCCAAAGAGTAGA
>CM065695.1:34516025-34518525 GCA_017654935.2 Phymorhynchus buccinoides | reverse complement strand
CTCTTTGACTCTGCCTTTTCCCTTTGTTTGCTGTCGTCTACTATCTTTCTGCCTTACTGGTCCATTCTCCTGCCTTTAAAAAAAAAAAAGAAACGCTTTCAAAAAGATTCCCTCCAGCCGATGTCGGACTTGCTGGGCCTAGCTATTTCTTAGTTGGGCGCATAACGGCAGCATGACGCATCTGCGCTCATAATTGACAGGAAGAAGAAGAAGAAAACCTTCCTTTTTCACTCTTACTTGCTTCTGGTAAGGCTTGTACCCACGTGTCGTCATATCCGGCCACAAGGAGCGTGCCATATTATGGGGGACCGCCATCTTAGTCAGTAACTTTGTTTAAAAAAATGCCAGATCGATGCTGTTTACACACAAATCTGACTAAGATGGCGACACTTCCGTTGGAAGGGTCGAGATGCGCACGCAGGTGAGGGGGGGGGGGGGGGGGGGGCCATGGATCCTTTTGGGCTCCTTATTTTGTGTACCTATTTTGACGATTAATATGATACAAGAAGAAAAATATAGACTTTAATTTCTTAAAGAGAGTCTTTAATTCTCCAGAAGCCACACAACAACAGCAACAACAACAACAGCGAAGACATTCTGATATGACTTAAATTAATACATTACATTTTAAGATCCTTATGTTTGACAGCCTTATTTATACATTTTGGAATAAACGTTAAATGTGGTGGGAAACTTACGGTCATCTCTCTCTCTCTCTCTCTCTCTCTCTCTCTCTCTCTCTCTCTCTCTCTCTCTCTCTCTCTCTCTCTCTCTCTCTCGACGAAAATGAATTTTTACGTCCTCTTGGTCTGAATATGGGACATTTGTTGTAAATACAAATATGGTGGGAACAATACTGGAGGCAATGCATGGAGGCAGTACGAAACCAGTAAAGTCCCGATTTTTTAAAATTATTAACACAGATAGTTGTAGCGGTGACCACGCCTCGGTTAAACCTCATTGGCTATGGCACCGCCACAAGTTTTTGCCAACTCTCTCTCTCTCTCTCTCTCTCTCTCATGATGTTTTTGTTTTTGTTTGATATATTTGGTTGGTTGTTTATGCTTGTTTGGCTGTTTATGTGGCTCCCGTTTATGTCTGGTTGGCTGGGTGTTTTGAAAGGACACATTCACCCCCTGTTTTCTTGACTTTTTTGTTGTTGTAGTTCTTCGTTCTTGATTTGTTTTTTCTTTGTTTTTGTCTCGTCTTTATTTCATTACTTTTCTCACGCTTCTATTTTTAACTCTCTTTTTTCCCCCTATTGTGATATTTGTTCCTTTCCATTTTTAGACGGAAGTGTTTCGCGTGAATCTCGACTCACAGACATCGTCACAATCGGATCGCATTGAGGTCAAATCGTATGCAGTGTGCCTGGGCTTTAAAGACCCACCACGTCACGTGTCAAAAGCATGGTTTTTCACGTGTTTTCCCTCTTATAGCTGGTACAAAATCTTAAGAAATCTTCCAAGAATAAGAGGGAATGTGACACGCAACGTGGGGGGTCTTTAAGATATATTTTGTTTTCATTCTTCGTGTATCTGTGCGCAGAAACAAAAAATAGTATCACACTAGTATCATACCACCTAATATGATGATCTGTTTTCCTTCTTTTTGTTTTGAGTTTTACTAAGAATACCACCAAAAAACCCACTTGCATGAACTTAACTGGCGGAAATCATCCAGTTTATGTTTGCGGCTGAATAAACAATTATACTTCTCTCCGTCAAAATCACATACATTGGCTGCCATCTTGAGTCTCGTTCACGCGAGATTTTAGAACTCCGAAGAAACAAAAGTTGTATTGTACTGTATTTGTTACGTGATTGTTCTCGGAAAACGGTGCTACCGACGTTAGTTTTCTGACAATGATTGATGTTTGCAAAGTATTCGGCATACTTACCAGGGGTGCATTGTGGGTATGCCTGAAGCTTGACTTCAGGCAATTTCGAGGGGTGCCTGCTAGAACGGTCTATCTCAAAAGGAATAAAGAACACAGATAGGCAGTTCCTGGCATTCACCCCTCGAATTTTCATGCTGCTTCAGGCTTTTAGCACCACAGTGATTTAACACCTATGTCACTAAAAGGCATCAAATTGGGGTCTATTATCCAAAGACCCTGTTGTCTTAGTTTTGGGAAGCAAGGATAGACCTTATTTTATATGTGTCACAGAAGAATCCCCAATACTGCAGATGGATTTTGTTCTATACCCAGGTAAATTTAATGGAAATTTTTGGCTGAAGTATGGCTGGCGGTGAAAGGGTTAACATGATGTCATTCTTTTGTATATTGGGTTTCGGCAATAAAGTTCAGGCAAAAGTCTTGATCACTACATGCACCCATGACTGTCTTGCGTTTCACAGACCGTTTTTTTTCTTCTTTTTTCGACGATTGCCACACAACGTTCTGATTGCTCGCTTGTTAAGAAACGCGCTCCAGATCAGTGACACCACCATTAACGGGTTCAACACTCGTCCATTTCCTTCTCGGAGCGGGAATTTC
>CM065695.1:34501025-34511025 GCA_017654935.2 Phymorhynchus buccinoides | reverse complement strand
GTGGACATGCAACACGGGAGCTTGCAGACCCCCTACGGGCCGGGCCCGGGGGTCGGAGGCATCTCCCAAGGTCCCGGGGGCGGCCTGGGCGGGTCCCTGGGCATGGTCCCTTCGCTGTTCGGCGAGCACCAGAACTACTACCACGCGGCGCACCCCGGCCGCTACCCCGGCATGGCCATGGGCGGGATGGGCATGTACGGGGCCGACCAGTACTCGGCCATGGCCCGGTCGTCGCCCTACGGGCCTTACGGCCACCACCACCACCACCACCACCCCGCCAAGGACATGGTCAAGCCCCCGTACTCCTACATCGCCCTCATCGCCATGGCCATCCAGAGCGCCCCGGACAAGAAGGTCACCCTCAACGGCATCTACCAGTTCATCATGGAGCGGTTCCCCTTCTACCGCGAGAACAAGCAAGGCTGGCAGAACTCCATCCGCCACAACCTGTCGCTCAACGAGTGCTTCGTCAAGATCCCCCGCGACGACAAGAAGCCCGGCAAAGGCAGCTACTGGACCCTGGACCCCGACAGCTACAACATGTTCGACAACGGCAGCTACCTCCGCCGGCGCCGGCGCTTCAAGAAGGCCCACGTGGCCAAGGAGAAGGAGGAGCGAGACAAGCAGCTGACCGACTTCCAGAAGGACTGCCGGAAGGACGGGGGCCAGACAGGGGGCGATGGGGGTAGTAGTAGCGGGGTCGGAGGGCACCACCTCTCTCATCATCATCATCATCATCAGCAGCAGCAGCAGCATCATCATCATCACCAGCACGATCTCCACAACGGCACGGACTCTCGCACATCAGCCTCGTCAGACGCTGGCCTGGACCGCAGCCCCAAGACAGGGGCGGCCACCAACATGGCGCACGACTCCAGGGAGCGCAAGCCTCTCATTTCGGACACTTCAGCGGCGGGCTCCTCTTCGGGCCTGACCAGCGCCAAACCCGAGCCCGTGGATTCGCCCAAACACGACTGCATGTCCGGGGTCGGGGTGGGTCTGGGACTGGGCTTGGGGGGAGTGGGGATGGGGATGGGGGCGATGGGGCTGGGGCTGGGCCACAGAGTCGGGGGTTCGTCGATGGCCTCGGCCAACTCCTTGCCCATCCCCGGGGACCCCGCCATGGCGCCCATGGAGAGCTCCGTGTCCTCGTTCAGCGTAGAGAACTTCCTGCCGCCCACCTCCCACCTGGGCAGCATGGTGGGCGGCAACGGCGCGGACCTGATGGCCCGGTCCCCGGCCCTACCCCAGGTGCTGCCCTACTCCAGGTCCTCGGCCTCCGACCTCTACCGCTCCAGCAGCGTGGTGGCCTCCTACTCGGCCCAGAGCAGCGGGGGGCTGTCCTCATCCACCCCGCCCTACAACTACCACCACTGCCACAACTCCCAGAGCGTCTTCCCCTCCGCCAACGGAGGAGCCGGTTCCGGAGGAGGAGGAGTGGGAGGTCACGGCAGCCCCCAGCCCCAGCACCACCAGCACATGTCCATGTCCCAGGCCTGCGCCGAGGACAGCTCTGCCGGAGGAGGAGGAGGAGGGGGGACGTCCACGGGGGCCGGGGGCAGCTCCCCGCACACGCCTCTGCCGCACAGCCACTCGGCGCACAGCCACACCCCTTCGCTAGGAAGCGGCGTCAGCAGCAGCCTGCACCACCCGGGGAGCAGCATGTTCTCCGTGTCGCAGAGCGGTGGTGGTGGAGTAGGAGGAGGAGGACTAGGGGGGTCCTCCTCTTCGGCCTCAGCCGCGGCAGCCGCTGCCGCTGCCGCCGCCCACTACTCTAGAACCAACGGCTGGTACATGAGCCCCACCACCCCCGACCTGAACCACGGGGCCGACTTCTCCATGTCCTCCTCGCCCTTCGCCATGTTCGACTCCCAGCGCCTGCTCTCCTCCTCCTCCTCCCAGGGACAGAGCCAGAGCTCGGCCAGCTGCCAGCTGGCGGCCTTCAGGGCCCCGTACAAATCGCCCAGCTCCTACGCTTACGACTGCACCAAGTACTGAACAATCTCGTAAGGGGAAATTGAGGGAGGGGCACAGTGTGTGGGACGGACAACTTGCTAACAGGAGAATGACAACCAAATATATCGTGACCACAATGTGTAAAGGGGGAAATGATGTACAATAGGACAACAGATAGGCGAGTGAGAAATTAGTATGACCACGGTGTTAATTAAGGGAAACGATGGTGCTGTGACACAGCGAACGGGAGAGTGGGAGGAAGTAACAATGACCACACATTAGTGGAAATGGCGGGTACGACGGGACAACGCTTTCGAGGGTAGAACAAAAAGAGCGTGACCACACAGGCGGGTTTTTTTTAAATTTTATAAACACGATTATTTCTAAACCTAGACCTCATAAAGCTTGCTTCTACCAGCTTTGAGAATCTTGACATATTAAGGTATCGTTGTTGCAAAAGCAAGAGCATTCTACCCCAAAATGCAACCTAGGTGGACGACACCAGCTTAGCTATTATAGGGGAAATGGGGGCTACAGTGAAACAACACACGGGAGAGTGGAAAATAGAAACGTTCAAAAAGGACAATGAGGGTACGTACGGTGGGACAGCGAATAGTAAAATGGGAAAGAGCATGACCAATAGGGCATTTGCCACGAGTGTTCGTTCTCTGTTGGCCACTGCAAATAACACCTTTTGCGAGAGTGAATGCCCTTGGTGGGTGGGTGAAGATGGTTGAGTACTGACCAAACAAGGCCAATAGCCCTATTCGAGGCCACTTAATGGCTGCCTTTTGCAAGAGTGAATGCCCTTTTGGATACTGATCAACAAGGGCTTAACTCTTGCCGTCAAGGGCGTTAATAACCCTAGTCGCAGTGACCAATACTAGACTACTGATTTGCCCACACTCGTTCTGCCCGAGTTACGCTGACCTTTCTAATTCACCTCTCTAAATTCAACTCAGTGAATTTCAAGGTCGTCCTCACGTGGCAAATGCCCTGTTGACCACACAGTAGGGGGAACGAGGGTACATCGACATTAGCAAAAGTAAGAGAGTGAAAAACAAAACAAAACACGAATAACATTTAGGGAAATGCTGGTAACGGTGTGAAGCGACAAATTACAGAGTGAATAAAGAGAGCATGTACCCCACTACTACTGGCCTTGGGGGTTCTTGGAACGAACGAACGAACGTACGAACACAAACTGAGGCCTCCGCAAAATAATCGACAGTCAGGCAGAAGAAGAAAAGCGTGTTATAAAGGGACGTTCTATGCTTACAGCGTGTACAGTTATCAACGACGGTTTGTCATTGGTGTTGTTTAGGTGGTTGTACGGTTTACTAGAATATATCTGGTCGTGTGTGTGTGTGTCGTGAGTGTGGGTGTAGGAAGGCAAAGATCGAACTGGCTCGCGGGTCATGGCCCACGTACGTACGTTACGTGCGATGAATTGATATCAGGACTGCTGAGAGAACCCAAAAGAGGAGCGAACAGACTTTAGAGAGAGAGAGAGAGAGAGAGAGAGAGAGAGCCAGGTGATAAACTGGACACCCTTCTCTTCGTGCGAAGAGGTCATGGTCATCATTATTATCTGATAAGAATATCACCATTATCATCATAGATGTCATAATCATCATCATCATCATTCTAACACTCACTTGCTGCTGACAATCTGATTTTTTTTTGCTTTTTGGTTAGCATACATTATTTTTGAACATGCACACACATGCACGCGACACAAACACACACACACACACTCTCTCTCTCTCTCTCTCTCTCTCTCTCTCTCTCTCTCTCTCTCTCTCTCTCTCTCTCTCTCTCTCTCTCTCTCTCTCTCTCTCTCTCTCTCTCTCTCTCCTTCCCCATGGCTGGGTGGGGAAAAAAGCTGTAATTGCTTATCTCATGTTCCCTGGTTAAATAAAATGTTGTGCTCGTTTTCCTCTCTCTCTCTCTCTCTCTCTCTCTCTCTCTCTCTCTCTCTCTCTCTCTCTCTCTCTCTCTCTCTCTCTCTCTCTCTCTCTCTCTCTCTCTCTCTCTCTCTCTCTCCTCTCCTCTCTCTCCTCTCTCTTTCTTTCTTCATATTATTCTTTTCTTCTCCTTCTTCTCCACACCGACGTACAGCTAGTTGTATTCAGGAATCGGTTGCAGGTAAGCAGCAAAAAACGTAAATCTAATAACAATCAAACAATTTTAACCGCAATTTTTGTTGGTCAAAATGTTGTTAAATGATTGTAGTTTTTTCTTAACAGAAAAGAACTTGATGCTATAATAATAAATTGGGGTAAGACAAGAGACGGCAAACTGAAAATAAGCAGCTAAAACAGAGCAAAGTTGAGAGATAGTCGAAATGCTGTGACTTGAATGAAAGGTTGAGTTTAACGTCTTCTCCGTCCCAACGGACACATCTGAGACATTACTAGTTGTAAAGTTAAGAAAGGACAAACAAAACGGAGTGTTCAATATTAATTTTGAGTGAAAAGATCAAATTAAATTAGTGCCATGGCTCGACTTGCAGATCTATAAAACTAGCTAGCTACGACATGTATAAAAGTTATGTTAAAATTTATTGAGGTTTTTTTGGTGTGCTCCCTTAGCTTGTTAACCCTTTCACCGCCAGCCATATTTCAGCCAAAATGTTCCATTCAATTTACCCGGGTAGAGAATAACATCCATCTGCAGTATTGGGGATTCTTCTGTGACATAGGTATATCCTTACTTCCCAAAACTAAGACAATAGGGTCTTTGGATAATATACCCCAATTTGATGACATAGGTGTTAAATCACTGTCGTGCTAAAATGCGACTTTGGTGGTGAAAGGGTTAAAGATTAACAATTTCCAGGACCACCTTTTAAAAGTAAAGTCAAACAAGTTAACAAAAATCATATAAGGTCTACTATAATGGAACACACTGTGTATAAAGGATTTGTTTGAATAATCTTTATTTGTAAAATGCTGACAAGTTTTAAAAGAGCCGTACATGTTGCATCAACAGTAGTTGATGCAAATGCTGTGACTTTATTTCTTTTCATTTTTGTCTCACTCGTGTTAACGAAGTCAGTACGTGATGCGTTAATACGGCAGTCAAGGGTTAGAAACATTGGGGGTGAGGGAGGGGGGGGGGGGGGGGTTGTCTCTCTCTCGGTCTCTTCCTCTCTCTTTCTCATTCTGTCCATCCGGTTATTCTATTTGTGATTATTTCTGATCCGCCCCCGCCCCCCCCCCCCCCCCCCCCCCCCCCCCCTCTCTCTCTCTCTCTCTCTCTCTCTCTCTCTCTCTCTCTCTCTCTCTCTCACTCTCACGTACACACACACACACACACACACACACACACACACACACACACACACACACACACACACACACACACACACACACACACACACACACACACACACACACACACTCTCACACACTCGTAAAATAAAAGATTGTAAATAATATCATCATACTCTCATTTTGTGCGTGACAGCTCCGATATTGTTATTGTCAATGGAACTCTCATTGTTTATTGCATCTCGTAAAAAGACAAGACCCAGCATATAAAATCCTTAAAGTATGATGCCAAAGCAAAAGTGACCTCCCATCGTGATCTCTTATGAAAGTGTGGAGACGGTCTTTTATTTCAAGAGAATCATGTTTCAATAATAAAGAACTGTCGTGCGTGCGTGGGAGTTGGACTATTACTGAATTTGTAACTTCGCACTTGAATCTCTTAACACGATGACAATGTTACTCGTATAACGATACTCTTCTGTGTACTGTAGCCGTTCAAAATTTTGATTATTTAAAATCACCCTATTGTTTTTTTGTGTTTGTTTTTTGTGGACAAGCGTGGCAAAAAAGGGTGGGTGGGTGTTGGGATATGGGAGGGGAAGGGTGTGTGGTAGGGGTGAGGGTACTAACATCAATTTGCACACGCGCATGTTGTACATAATGTGAGAACAGTTTTGTTGTTGTGTGTTGTTGTTTTTTGCACACACGTTGTGGTTACTTCCCTGTTTTAATTCAAGGACATCAGATTATATGTAAATTGTGTGTGTTGTGGTTTTGTTCCCTTCAATGTTGGCGAGTCTGGATCGCAATGCGCCAGTATAGTATGGATATTCATAAAAATGCTGTTTGTATGATTGGGTTGTTTGCTTGAAAGCTCGCTTGATTGATTGACTGATTGTGTATTCGATGCATACAATGTTATTGCAAAGTCTATGAATAATTCTTAACCGGGAATGTTTCAAAATCATATATTATGTGCAATCCATTAATGTTTTTAATTAAAACTAAATTTTGTATATGTTTATCCATTGACCAAAAACCCTTGTCGAGACTTGTACAATTATTTTCACTTGATGTTTTGTGGCTGTTTGTTGTTTTGACTTGTGTGTGTGTGTTTTGTTTATAAATCCGAGACCAGATAACGACTTTGTGTACATACATAATTCGACTAAAACAACAACAACTAGCAAGTTTGGAATTTGTTGATCTTTTGGCTGTGCTAACTCATGGTTAGTAATAGTTCACGACTATAAAGAAAAGACTGAGATGATGGTCGAGGGAGATTTGTTCATTACAACACGCGCTCGTGCAACAAGAGGAAGCGCGTGTAGGCGGGGGACGATGATAGTAGAACTTAGAACTTACCCTAGTTCATCAGGATCAGACCTGGTATTGCAATACCTCCAGGATCCCTGCTCAGAGCGTCGAAAGATGGGTTGGATTGAATGATGGTTCGTCCCATACGTGCTGTTCTGCAGCCGAGTGGACGTAAAACCTAACGTTCATTCGTCCTGGGGACGATGCTGGATGGTGTCGAATCCCTTGGCTGCTCATCACAGGAGTAGGTCTATTTATTTCTCTGCTTTATATTAATTAATGACGACTGTTGCAGATTCGTGGATTCGATGAGATGAGTAGGCGCCTAAAGACACACTGACCCACCACGATTAAATCCCTCTTAATCTGGGTAGCTGTGACCCACATACAAACCCACTTCAAATTAAGGCTGCGCTTTAATAAAATGATGTTTCGTTTTGAATTTGGGGGGCATTTGTGTGGGAGTCAAACCTGATCAAAACAAGTTTTCTTACCAGCTCTAAGAGGGGAAACAAACACGTGAAACCCGTGATTTTGACACGTGATCTGGTGGAAGACTTCTTAAGACTTCGCAAGAGGGAAAACACGTGCAAACCATGATTTTGACACGTGATCTGGTGGGTCTTTAAGGGTTTGCAGCACTTGTTTTAGCGCCTGCCGCCATCACTGATCGGCATGACCGTATTACTACTGTCGAGTCTGGCTCGTCTTATCTGCCATACGTCATACCCGCATTGCGTACCCTAATCAGTCGACGTCAGCAGTTGTTGCTGCTTGTGTCATGAACTTGTGTGGTCGACGCAGTCATCGCTTGTTGCTTTGTGAGTAAGTGTCTAAACGTGTATTTTTGTTAGGCTAAGTAAGCGTCTTTAGGTCTGTGTACACGTTAACATTATTCACGGGATATTTCTATTTCCCCATCGCAACACAGTGAGCCTGTAAGTCATATTTAGAGTGAGCTATCACTGTGTTGCCATGGGGAGATAGAAATGTCTCGTGAATAATGTTAACGTGTACACAGACCTTAACGTTTCTCAGAGTGACGTCGATATTTGTTGGCAGCAAGCGAGTAAGAAAGAATCCCCCCCCCCCTACCCCCACACCTCCCCGTCCTCCTTCTTCCTCTCTGACACCCCCCCCCCCCCCCCCCTCTCTGACACCCCCCCCCCCCCTAACACACACACACACACACACAAATCCTTTCGACGTTACGGAGCAATATTTTATTGATGCTTTAAAGAAGAAAGAGCAAGCAGAGAACGTGTCTGTTTTTTGGTGCGTGTGCGTGTGTGTGTATGTGTGTGTGTGTGTGTGTGTGTGTGTGTGTGTGTGTGTGTGTGTGTGTGTGTGTGTGTGTGTGTGTGTGTATGTGTGTGTTCCTCTTTCAGATGAGATTTTTTAAAACCTGGATACGAATACAAATCTGTTGATCTACAGTATGAATACTTAGAGCAGGCCCACACAAAATGATCTGTGTGTGTGTGTGTGCGTGCGCGCGTGCGCGTGCGCGCGTGCGCGTGCGCGCGTGTGTGTGCGTGTGTGTATGTATGTGTACTTGCGAGTGAAGAACCTACCCCACTCACCCCAACCCCCTTTTTATTTTTAAGGCGTAACTGTTTGAATGGTGAGCCTACTTCACAAAGCAGTATACAAAATATGTTTTTATTGTTATATTATTATTGTTATTATTATTATTATTATTATTATTATTATTATTATTTTACTTTCTGCGATGCTATTTTAAGCTGACACCAAACCCAGTGCCACCAAAAAAGCGAGAGTAACACTAGTGACACTCAATGAAACCGAAACAGTTGTATCAAATTCAATCATGGATTCTCTCGTGGAATTTTTACCGGAGGTTATGAAAAAAACAATTTGGTCTTTAGTCTTGTTTTTCTTTTTTTGTCAATTGTGTGTAAAAAGCATGACTAAAATGAAGAAAGAAAGCAAAGAATGAATATATATATATATAATTCCATCTTGTCATGGGTGGGTTGGGGTGTCACCCAAACTGGAAAACAAACTTCATCGAAATTTTGAAGTTGTTTGAGTTATAAAATAAAAATAAAAAAAATGAAAAAGAAACTAAAAAACAAACTATGCCTATTAGTATTAATATTTTTTTAATCATTTGTATTTTATGTTGGTCAAAAGAGTACCAAATGGACCTGTTACCTTTTTGTGTGTGAAATGGGAGACTTAGTGGGATGTTTGTCACGCCAGGTGTCGTGATACTCGCTAGGGGTTAATCCCCTCTATATTCTTAGTTGGGGATAAAGAGAGAGCGAGAGATAGAGAGGAGACCAACCCTCTCTCTCTCTCTCTCTCTCACTACGCCCAACTAAGAATATAGCGTGATAAGCCCCTAGCGAGTGTCACGACACCTGGCGTGACAGAAAATCCCACTAAGTCTCCCATTGAGGCATGATTCGATAATAATAATAATATAAATGTTATATTTGAACAGAATCTATTGTAGGGATTTGCACTATGTCACTGTCAGTAGATTTAAGTACGCTATCGATCGATATATAGACTGTTTGAACAGATTGGAACGTATTAGAATGCGTCTTGACGAGCAAGCGAACAAGCATGGCGTCGATACACAGGGTTTGTAAGTCGAAAAAGCATCATGGATGGAAACATGTTTAACGTCCTCCGGTCTGGAACAGACACATATGGGACATTAGTAGATATAAATATGGCGGGAACGATCCTGGAGGCAATGCCCGGGGGCAGTGCAACACCAGCAAAGTCCCGAATTTTTAACAATACAGATATTATTGTTATTATTAAAAGCATCAGTAGACCCTATTCGTTTTTATAGTGCGCTCTCTCTCTCTCTCTCTCTCTCTCTCTCCCTCTCTCTCCTCTCCCTCTCTCTCCCTCCCTCTCTCTCTCTCTCTCTCTCTCTCTCTCTCTCTCTCTCCCTCCCCCCCTCTCTCTCTCTCTCTCTCTCCCCCCCCCCTCTCTCTCTCTCTCTCTCTCTCTCTCTCTCTCTCTCTCTCTCTCTCTCTCTCTCTCTCTCTCTCTCTCTCTCTCTACTCTCTCTCTCTCTCTCTCTCTCTCTGGATGTGTGTTTGTTGTAGGATTATGCCTGTCTCAGACCTGTTTACTCTACTCTTTTTGAGTAGTATTCTACTCAATTTGGACCTCTACTACTCTTCAAAATTGAAAATAATGCTCTAATTACTCATTTTCAGTGAACATTGTTTGATGGTTTAGTGACGAGGACTACTCATTTCACACCAAAACTACTCATTTCAGCTATCCAGACTACTCCAGACTTGTGTAGGGGGTAAACAGGTCTGCTGTCTCTCTCTGCTTCTACCTCCCTCTCTCTCTCTCTCCACACACACACACACACACACACACACACACACACACACACACACACGCACGCACACGCACACGCACACACACACACGCACACACGCACACACACACAC
>CM065695.1:34473525-34481025 GCA_017654935.2 Phymorhynchus buccinoides | reverse complement strand
TGGGAGTACAGTTTGCATGGCTGTTTGTTTCCCTGAATCATCTTGCTTAACCCTTTTGCCGTGTAGTGTACCTTAGTTCGCAAAATCAGTAGTGGTCAAAGAGTTTTTTGGGGTTTTTTTCTTCGGTCCGTTATTGACTCTCTAGATTGATGGATCAACACGGCGTCCTACGAGAGCGACTGGGCGGGTGAATGGTATCGCGTCTTGTGCATAAATAGTTCCCCCCACCTTCTGGAAGTTCTGTGTTTGTAGCTTCCTCTAATCTGTCACCCTGTTTGTCTCTGCGTGTAGTGTACCTTAGTTCGCAAAATCAGTAGTGGTCAAAGAGTTTTGTATTTGGGTTCTTTCCTGTCCATTATTGACTCTAGATTGATGGATCAACACGGCGTCCTACGAGAGCGACTGGGCGGGTGAATGGTATCGCGTCTTGTGCATAAATAGTTCCCCCCACCTTCTGGAAGTTCTGTGTTTGTAGCTTCCTCTAATCTGTCACCCTGTTTGTCTCTGCGTGTAGTGTACCTTAGTTCGCAAAATCAGTAGTGGTCAAAGAGTTTTGTATTTGGGTTCTTTCCTGTCCATTATTGACTCTAGATTGATGGATCAACACGGCGTCCTACGAGAGCGACTGGGCGGGTGAATGGTATCGCGTCTTGTGCATAAATAGTTCCCCCACACCTTCTGGAAGTTCTGTGTTTGTAGCTTCCTCTAATCTGTCACTCTCTTTGTCTCTGCCTTTTCCATTTCCTTGCTGTCATCTAACATGATCTTTCTGCCTTTCCCGTTCATTCTCTTGCCCTTTTTTTCTTTCTTTCAAGAAACACTTTCAAAAAGATTTCCTCCAGCCGAAGTCGGACATGCTGGGCCTAATTATTTGTTAGTTAGGGCGCATAACGGCAGCATGACGCATCTGCGCTCATAATTGACAGGAAACTTGTCTGAGCGATCGAAGAAGGAAGCAAAATCTGATTAAAACGTCCTCCGGTCTGGAACAGACACATACGGGACATTAGTAGATATAAAGATGATGGGAACGATCCTGGCGGCAATGCCCGGAAGCAGTGCAACACCAGGAAAGTCCCGAATTAGTAACAATACAGATGTATTCGATCGAAGAAGAAGAAGAAGAAGAAGAAGGCCTGTACAATTGACATAATAATGTGCTTCTCAGACTTTTCTCCATCTGATTAGCCAAAATAGAGAATCTAGGGTTGCGTACAGGTCTCTCGAAGTGTTCTTTCTTCTTATTTATTAGCATCAACTTTGTACGATTGAGTCTGCACATTCTTAGACTTACCTCCCGTTTTTGTCATAGTGAAAGTTTTTAAGCTCTGCCGAAAGATCAATGAGCTGATAGCTCACCCCTCTCCCCCACGATCCCCCACACCAATACCCCCACTTTTCCATTTCTTCTCCAACTGGAGCACTACTACAGGTTTTACTTTTTTTGCAAATCTGTATGCTTACAAATCCAAACTTAAACGGTTTTTTTTTTAATCTGCAGAATCTTTTAACCAAAACTTTTGATGGATGAAATTTGCTGCATGCTTAAAACCCCCCAACTTAAACGTTTTCAAATCTGCAGAATCTTTTAATCAATCAGAAATTTTGATGGATGAAATTTGGGGCGCATGGCCCAAGTTGCGTGTAGTCGTCTGTCCACAGGCAAATAAATCGCGAGGGACATAAATCTCACAGCCCTTTGACGTTCCCTGTATGGATCCGAAGCCGGATCCGAGTTGCGGTTCACCAATTTCCCCACCCCACCCCCCCTCACCCCCCAGCACCTCTCCAGTCTTCCTTTCTTTTCTCTACGCCCCTGCTTCTCCCCCCCTGCACGACGTCTCCGTATGCCACCCCCACTACCCACACCATTTGGACCTTTCAATTTCACAAAATGGCGACGGCGGGACAACGACTGCGCGTGAGCGCTTTTGTTATAAAAAAAATCCCCGGATGATCGAGTACGAGGGGGGGAAGGCGAAAAAGCTGCCCGGGTTTTACAAATAAAGTGTAGCTTTTCAAGGAACGACAAAAGCTGCCAAACGGTTTTACACTACATTAGACTTACTACTATGCCCTTGATTCAAAATAATAGTGACACCAAAGCACAGTCTGTTCATTTTTTTTGGGGGGTGTTTTTTTTGTTTCGCGGGAAAGGGGGCGAAAGGGGGAAGGGAAATAGAAAGGTGAGGAGGAGGGGAGTTGGGAGTGCACGGGGAGAGGGGAGAAGAAGAATGGAGAGCGAAGAAGACCCATGGGGAGGGCTGAGGAACCTGAGAAAGAAACAAATAAAGGATGAAACAGAAAAAGAAATAATTGAGTGATTTGGCAAATGTTTGGTGTGGTGGAGGTGTTGGAGGGAGGGGGTGGGTGGGTGGGGGTGGGGGAGGAGGCAGGATACAACTTAATGAGAGACTTAGTGCGATTTTTCTCACACCAGAGGGCATGACGCTCGTGTGGGGCTAATCATCTCTATATTATTAGTTGGGGATAAAGAAGAGAGAGAGAGACAGTGAGTGGTCCTACCATCACTCTCTCTCTCTCTATCTAGTAGAAGCAAGTAAACGCCCAAGTAAGAAAATCGCGTGATAAGCCCCTAGTGCATTGACTGCCCTCTGCCGCTCTGGCGTGAAGAATATCGCCATAGGTTGACCATTCGAAGTAGATTTGCTACGCCATGAGCTTAGCTTGTTGTTGGTTTCAACAACTTTTTTTTAATTTTTTTTCTTGTAATTTTCAATGTCAAGTAACAACAAATACAATAAATACCGTTTGAAGCAGCAACAAGCTTAAAAGCTTATAGTGTGCTCATTAAGATACCCATTACACATCTAAGTAGACGGCTGCATAGAAGAAATTATGCATATACACATATATACATACATATAAATTAAAATAAATATTAAGAAGAAGCACAAAGAAGAAAAAAATGAATGAAAATCCTTTTAACGTTCCTCCGGTCTGAAACAGACCACATATGGGACATTAGTAGATATAAAGATGGTGGGAACGATCATCTGGAGGCAATGCCCGGAGGCAGCGCTACTCCAGGAAAGTCCCGAAAAGTTTTAGCGATACAGATGTATGTTATAATGCAATTGAAAAAATGAAGGTTCGAAACAGAATTTGAAACGGGCATAGAGAGAGACGGGGACATGTAGAAATGGGGATATAGAGAGACGGGGATACACAGAAACGGGGATATAGAGAAACATAGAAACAACGGGGCGGGGCTATAGCTGCTAGAGACGGGGACAGAGGGAAAGGAAGGGGGATTATAGAGAGACGGGGACAACGGGGAAACGGGGAATATAGAGAGACGTGGACATTATAGAAAAGAAACGGGGATATAGAGAGGATAGATGGGGACCAAGAAACGGGGGAGGGGATCTAGAGAGACGGGGAACAAATAGAAACGGGGATAATAGAGTAATTTGGGGATTTGTTATTGCGGACGGGGCCACATAGATTTACGGGGATATAGAGAGACGGGGTGACACATAGAAACGGGGATAAGAGAGAGACGGGGGACACATAGAAACGGGGCGATATAGAGAGACGGGACACCATAGAAACGGGGATATAGGAGAGAGATGGGGGATATAGAGACACATAGAGGGAAACATAGAAAAGGGGAACTATAGAGAGACGGGGACACATAGAAACCGTGGATAATAGGTTTAGAGGGCGGGGACACATAGAAACGGGGAATACAGAGAGACGGGGGACACATAGAAACGGGGATACAGAGAGACGGGGACACATAGAAACGGGGATACAGAGAGACGGGGACACATAGAAACGGGGATATAGAGAGACGGGGACACAGCATTAAACAATCTACATGCTTACGCTTTAGCTTGTTGTTGCTTCAGTTCGTGTTGTTCTGTACGTTTATGATGTCATGACAATAACACGTCTCAACCCGATTTGTTTCGTCGGCACAGTGGAATTAATGAAGTTCCATCAACTCATTTTTAGAACATAAATAAAAACAGCAACCTGGTTCTATTTCGTTTCGTGAACATGGCGTATTGCGGAGAGCATAGAGGCCAACTTGCGCAACGGACATGGAAGAACGTGTTTCCATTCTTTCTTTCTGTCTTTCTTTCTGTCTTTCTCTCCCTCTCTCTTTCTTTCTGTTGAATGCTGTGTGTATTGTTATTGGGTTTTTCTTAGTTTGTTCTAATAGGCGTTGTCTATGCTTAGCAGTTAGCATAAGGGGAAGAGATGGGGTAAAAAGCGCATGGAGCGGGTTGAAGAAGCCCACCCCAATTATCTCCATGAAATAAGAAAAATTCAGTCAAATTTGCTGTCATGAGACGAATGCTAGACATTAACGCTAGTCTCATGGGCAAAATTGAGACTGAAATTTGCTTAATTTCATGAGATAAAAAAAACAAAAATTGGGGTGGGCTTCTTACCCGCCCATGCCGCTTTTACCCCCGTCCTGCCCCTATGTGTGTGTTTATGTTGTTTTGTTCTTGTTTTGTCTGTTATTTTCGTGTGCGTGTTTGTGTATATATCGTTGTACATGGGTCAATGGCCAAAGTCTATCAAACATCTGAAGTCTGAAGTCTCTTTCTTTCTTTCATCGCTTCTTTCTTCTTTTCCCTCTCCTCTTCTCTTCTACGTTAAAGCATGCGGTGTAGTTCAGCAATTACGAAAGTGGGGCGGGGGTGTAGAGGAACTGCATGATATACGATGCGGTAAGTCGATTTTGTGGGTGAGATGCGGAAGAGGGGAACTTTTAAGCAAGAGAATGAGTTCAAGACAATCAAAAACGCTTTAACACATTACCGAACCTTACCGTTACTCACCTTTCTTTCTCCTTTTCCATTCACGCTCTTTCTTTCTTTCTTTCTTTCGTGCTTTCTTCAATCTTCTTCCTCCTCCTGAGCCTGATGGAAACCTCATTCACTCTTGCACTCGGTGCACGCTGCTGTACGCGTCTTGTTTCCCTCTCGAGCGTATCGCCCTTTCAGATGACACCATACCCCCTACCTTCATGGACAAAGACGATGATCGTTTTGGGGTTGCCTATCCGTAGTTTAAAGACCAACTAATGTTCAAAATCCATGTTCACGATCCCTGTGTGCCTGTCTGTCTCTGTCTTTGTCTTTGTGTTTGTCTCTGTCTTTGTCTCTTTCTTTCTTTCTGTCTCCGAGATCATTCTCTCTCTCTCTCTCCGCCTCTCTCTCTCTCATCCCATCTCTCTCTCTAAATCTCTCTCTCTCTCTCTCTCATCTCTCTCTCCTCTCTCTCTCTATCTCTCTCTCTCTTAGTCTCCTAATTCTTCTCTCTTTCTCTCTAGATCACTCTCTTTCACTCTCTCTCTCTCTCTCTCTCTTATCTCTCTCTCTCTCTCTCTCTTCTCTCTCTCTCTCTCTCTATGAGAGAGATTCTTGTCTCTCTGTCTCTGCTCTCTGTCTGTCTCTCTCTCTGTTTCTCTCTCTCTTCTCTAGGACCAAGTCTCTTTCACTCTCTCTTTAGAGTATCTCTCACTCTCTCTTTCAGCTCTATCTCTGTCTATCTATCACTCTCTCTCTCTCTCTCTCACAGTCTCATCTCTCTCTCTCTCTCTCTCTCTCTCTCTCTCTCTCTCTGTCTCTCTCTACGCTCTCTCCTCTTCTCTCTCTCTCTCTCTTTCTTCTCTCACTCTATCTATCTGTCTCTCTCTGTCTTTCTCTCTCTCTCTCTGTTTCTCTCTCTCTTTCACCCTCACTCTCTGGTCTCTCCGTCTCTATCTCTATCTCTCTATCTCTCTAAATCTCTCTCTATAGCTCTCTCTATCTCTCTTCCCGATCTCTCTCTCTCTCCTCTCTCTCTCCCCTTCTCTCTCTCTCTCTCTCTCTCTCTATCAGCTATCTCACTCTCTCTCTCTCTCTCATGAATCTCTCTCTCTCACTCACTCTCTCACTCTCTCTCTCTCGGCTCTCTCTCTCTCTCTCTCGCATCTCTCTCTCTCTTCTCTCTCTCTCTCTCTCTCTCTCTCTTTCTGTCTCTCTCTCCACGTCGCTCTCTCTCTCTCTCTTTCTCTCTCTTTCTCTTGCCCTCTCTCTCTTTCACTCTATCTCTGTCTCTTTCACTCTCTCTCTCTCTCTCTCGTCTCTCTCTCTCTCTCTCTTTTATCTCTCTCTTTCTCTCTCTCTCTTTCACTCTCTATCTATCTGTCTCTCTCTGTCTTTCGTTCTCTCTGTCTCTCTCTCTCTTTCACCCTCACTCTCTGTCTCTGTCTCTCTCTCTATCTCTCTGTCTCTCTGTCTCTCTGTCTCTCTGTCTCTCTCTCTCTCTCTCTCCTCTCTCTCTCTCTCTCTCTCTCTCTCTCTCTCTCTCTCTCTCTCTCTGTCTTTCACTCTCTCACTCTCTCTTTTTCTCTCTCTCTCTCTCTTTCAAGTCTATCTCTGTCTCTTTCACTCTCTCTCTCTCTCTTTCACTCTCTATCTATCTGTGTCTCTCTGTCTTTCGTTCTCTCTGTCTCTCTCTCTCTTTCACCCTTCACTCTCTGTCTCTGTATTATTCTTATGTCAAATTTGTACTATCCAAACGATTGGCCAAATTGTAGCCAAAATATGGCCAATTGTGGCCAAATTTTAATATTGAATAATTTACAAACGGGCTGCACTGAATGCATTCATATTTTCAGTATATATCTAAGATATAAAATTATTTGCAATACTTCCGGTAAAAATAATAAAAGCGGAACTTCCAACCGGAAGTGCCCCAGCTAGGGTCAGGTAGCTGCCATTGGAAACACCAAATACTCAACACTGGAGGTCATTATCATGACACTAAATTCTGGGTATTATAGCCCTTACTCTGGCCAAAGTCGGAAAGAAGTGTGGTGATGATATGTCGAACAGTTTGGAAGTTATTCAAATTTATGTAAATCTGGTTGGGTCACATCCACAGTTTTCTCATTTCTGGATTTCTTTTTCTTTTTTCTTCTTCTGATTTGGAAGACTATGGGTATATATATAAAACGGCCAATTTGGGCTTCAATTCAATCTGGACTAATTCACCAACGGCTGGACAGAATGCCGTCACACTTTAACTGATTATTAACAAATAGATTAGCAATACTTCCAATATATATTCGAACCAGGAGAGGGAAGGGAAAAGGTTGGGGAGAGTAGAATCCTTCCACGTTTGTTTGCTCGGTAAAGGTAAAGATGTGCCCCCCCCCTGCATTTATCGGTTAATTGTATTTTTCCGTTTTTGCCCTTTTTTTTTTATCCCCTGTGCTTCTTGTTCTTCTTCTTCTTGTTTTTGTTCTTGTTCTTCTTGTGATTGTTCTTCTTGTTATTGTTCTTCTGCTTCTTCTTCTTCTTCTCCTTCTTGTTCTTGTTCTTGTTGTTCTTCTTCTTGTGATTGTTCTTCTTGTTATTGTTCTTCTGCGTCTTCTTCTTCTTCTCCTTCTTGTTCTTGTTCTTGTTCTTGTTCTTCTTGTGATTGTTCTTCTTGTTATTGTTCTTCTGCGTCTTCTTCTTCTTCTCCTTC
>CM065695.1:34463525-34466025 GCA_017654935.2 Phymorhynchus buccinoides | reverse complement strand
ACAATAGGGTCTTTGGATAACAGACCCCAATTTGATGCCTTTAGTGACATGGGTGTTAAAAGCACTGTGGTGCAAAAATGCAACATTGGCGGTGAAAGGGTTAAAGACACACTGACACACCACGATTAAGTCCCTTGGTCTTTTGTTCCGGGTAGCTGTGACCCGCATCCAAATCCCCCCCCCCCCAACTTCAAACTGAGGCTGCTCTTTAAAAAAATTATTTTTTGTTTTTGAATTTGGGGGCATTTGTATGGGAGTGTCAACCTGGTCAAAACAAGATTTCTTGCGAGCTATATAAGAGGGAAAACACGCGAAACCCGTGATTTTGACACGTGATCTGGTGAGTCTTTAATGTTCACAAAATTGCTCATTAGGCTTATTGATCTTACCGATTAAGCTGATTGTGTAGATGTTCTTGCTCATTAAACTTAATGCGCAGATTAAGCCTATTGGACACGACAGTATCACGGTAGGCCTCCGGCTCTAAAGAATGTCTCCCTTTTTTTGCCAGGGAGGGGGGGGGGGGGGTCAGGAAAACCAAGGAAACCAAGGAAACATCCCCCCCCCCCACACAACACAGATCCGCCCCATGCAGAGACACAGAGAGAGAGAGAGAGAGAGAGAGAGAGAGAGAGAGAGAGAGAGAGAGAGAGAGAGAGAAGAGAGAGAGAGAGAGAGAGAGAGAGAGAGAGAGAGAGAGAGAGAGAGAGAGAGAGAGACAGAGAGAGAGAGAGAGAGCGAGAGAGACAGACAGACAGACAGATAGGCAGAGATTATTAACGTTTAAAAAGCGATGAAGTGAAAAATAAGTACTGGTTAATAATAGTAAGACAAAATCCAAGGAAACATGATACACATACAGTCATAAGCAATACAGTAAAAAGCTTTCTCATCTTTATCTCTCTCAGGACAAGTTAATCCTGTGTCTCTTTGTTCGTCACTCCCCTCTCTCTCTCTCTCTCTCTCTCTTCTCTCTCTCTCTACTCTCTCTCTCTCTCTCTCTCTCTCTCTCTCTCTCTCTCTTGTCTTTGCCCCCCCCCCCCCCCGCCACCCTCCCCCACTAAGCTCTCTTTTATACGTCTGTCTGTCTTAAGTTGATCTACCGCTGTCTCTCTCTACGTCTCTGTCTCTGTCTGTCTGTCTCTCTACCCCTCTCCTTCTCTCTCTCTCTCTCACACCCTCTCTCTCCTTTCCTCTCTCTCTCTCTCTCTCCTCTCTCTCTCTCTCTATCTCTCTCTCCCCCTCCCCCCTCTCTCTCTCTCTTCTCTCTCTCTCTCGCTCCTCTCCTCTCGCTCTCTTTCTCTCTCTCTCTCTCACCCCCCCTTCTCTCTCTCTCTCTAAGGCCCTCTGCCCTTTTCTCTCTCTCTCTTCTCTCTCTCTCTCTCTCTCTCTCTCTCTCTCTCTCTCTCCTTCCTTCCCCCTCTCTCTCTCTTTCTCCCTCTCTCTCGCCCTCCCCTCTCGCTCTCTTTCTCTCTTTCTCTCTCCCCCCCCCTCTATCTCTCTCTCTCTCTCTAAGGCCCTCTGCCCTTTTCTCTCTCTCTCTCTCTCCTCTCTCTCTCTCTCTCTCTCCCCCTCCACTCTCTCTCTCTCTCTCTCCCTCTCTCTTCGCCCTCCCTCTCGCTCTCTTTCTCTCTTTCTCTCTCTCCCTCCCCCTCTCTCTCTCTCTCTCTCTCTCTCTCTCTCTCGTCTCTCTCTCTCTCTCTCTCTCTCTCTCTCTCTAAGGCCCTCTGCCCTTTTCTCTCTCTCTCTTCTCTCTCCTAAGTCTTTCTCTCTCTCTCCCCCCCCTCTCTCTCTCTCTCTCTAAGGCCCTCTGCCCTTTTCTCTCTCTCTCTTTTTCTGGTAGAAACAACACAAAGAAAGACAAATCCGGATGTATTATCCATTGATGGGTTAGATTAAAATGTTCATTTACATGTTAAGGTCGTTACTTTGTGTAAACCTATCAGGTAATCCACATAGCAAAAAACACACACTATAACATTAACTCAGGTTACATGATGATAATGTTACAGTCGATATCTGTTTGTTATTAAGTTCTTGGTAAATGGTTTACTTTATTTATCTAGATAATTTATATGGTGCCTATCCTTAAAGCTCTAAGCGCTTATTATCTAGATCTAAGCGGTTATTCTGTTCGTTCTCACACGGATATTTCGGAATCATATATTAATCTCGAAATTAATTATTAAACAACTTCCCTATCACCCCCATCTCTGCTTGATTATCAGTCTGGCTGTTAGTCTGTTCGTGTGGTCGTCTGTCTGTCTGTCTGTCTGTCACTCACTAGTAATGTTATTTGCAGAATTTAGTTCAGTAGACGAGCCGGGGTGGCGGATTGCAGAGTATATATGTTACGCCCAATCCATGAAATTGCCCATTTAATGTAATAGCCAATTTATAACTTGCAATTGAGAAAAGCAATATGAATGAAAAATAGTTTTTGTTCATTAGCACACATGGATCAAGACTTGATTCAAACGAATGAGAAATCGCATCTGCA
>CM065695.1:34453525-34458525 GCA_017654935.2 Phymorhynchus buccinoides | reverse complement strand
GAGAGAGAGAGGTAGAGTGAGAGAGAGGGAGAGAGAGACGGAGACAGAAAGACATAGAGAGACAGAGACACATAGAGATAGACAAGGAAAGGAGAAGAGAGAGAGAGAGAGAGAGGAGAGAGAGAGAGCGAGAGAGAGAGAGGAGAGAAAGAGAGAAAGAGAGAGAGTGAGAGAGAGAGAGACGAGAGAGAGAGAAACACACACACACAAAGAGAGAGAGAGACAGAGACAGAAAGACATATATAGACAGAGACACATAGAGATAGACAGAGAGAGAAGAGAGAGAGAGAGAGAGAGAGACGAGACAGAAAGACGAGAAAGAGAGAGAGAGAGACCGAGAGAGAGATGTGGAGAGTGAGAGAGAGAGGGAGGAATTGAGAGAGAGAGTGAGACAGAGAGAGCTATATAGAGGGAGAGAGAGACGGAGACTAGAAAAACATATTACGACAGAGACACATAGAGATAGTCAAGGAAAGATATTCTTACACGAGAGCCTTGAGAGACGAGGAGGGATAGGAGAGAGAGAGAGAGAGAGAGAGGAGGAGAGAAGAGAGAGAGGAGAGAGATGAGACATAGAGAGACGGAGAAAGGGACATAGAGAGACAGAGACAATAGATATAGACAAGGAAAGAGGAGAGGAGAGAGAGAGACGAGAAGAGAGAGATTGAGATGCGAGAGAGGAGAGGAGAGGAGAGGAGAGGAGAGAAGAGACAGAGAGACATAGAAAGACAGAAGACAAGAGAGAGTTGGGGGGGGGGGTGAGAAATATTAGAGGGAGAGAGAGACGGAGACAGAAAGACATAGAGAGACAGAGACACATAGATAAAGAGAGGAATAGAGAGAGAGAGAGATGAGAGAGAGAGAAGAGAGAGAGAGAGAGAGAGAGACCAGAGGAGAGAGAGAACGACAGAGTGAGACAGAGACGAGATAGAGAGACAGAGAGACAGAGACACATAGAGATAGACAAACAGAGAGAGAGAGAGAGAGAGGAGGAGAGGAGAGAAGAGAAGAGAGAGGGAGATTGAGAGAGAGAGAGAAAGAGGAAAGAGAGAGAGATATATTAGAGGGAGAGAGAGACGGAGACAGAAAGACATAGAGAGAGAGAGAAGGGGAGCGTTAAAACGAAAGTAGAAGCTAGAAGGGAAGAGGAGATGAGAAGAAAGTGGGAAGTGGAGAGAGAGAGGAGATGGGAGAGATACAGAGACAGAAGGCGCGCAACAAGAAAGAGAGAGAGAGAAGAGACTTGAAAAACTTATTACGTAGAGGTTGAGATTTTAGACGAAGCACGATTCTTACAGCGAGACAGAGAGAGCAGAACGTGAAAGAACAGTGTGGAAGAGGCGAAGACAGATGACTCGAACAGAGGAGAGGCCGTAGAGCAGAGAAGACAAGAGTTAGAGGAGAGAGAAGATATGGAAGGTCGATGATGAAATATACTTGAACATTGAATTGAAGTATAGAGAGTGGATAGAGAAGAGAGAGATAATTAGAGGGAGAGGAGACGGAGACAAAAAGACATAGAGAACAGAGCACATAGTATATAGCCAGGAAAGAGAGAGAGAGAGAGAGAGAGAGAGGGAGGGGGGGGTAGAAGGGAGAGAGAGAGAGAGAGAGAGAGAGAGAGAGAGAGAGAGAGTCTGACAGTACAGACAGACAGATAAATCAGACATAACGACAGACTGACAGAACAGAGCCATTGACAACTACTCCCCGATGCACAGAGAAAAGGAAATCGAGAAGCAAGTATATAAAGAAATAAAGAAAAAATAAAAGACACGAACCGTAAAACACAATACTGTTTGATAATCCCAATCCTATATCAGAGTCGACTAAAAATGTATTAGTAAAAAAAAACCACCAACAATTAAAGACATACACTCCCTCATAAACCCTCCGTTCGTCTGTCGAAGACAGAGCAGAGACGGACAGTCGAAATACGGACGGACAGATGACAAGACAAAAAACACCACGCAAACAGGTCACGAAACGGGTGATAATGTATGCGTGCGGATGCCTGCCTCTCATGGGTGACCACCACCACACAAATTGGAAGCGATTATGTCCCAAGCGTTGGGAGATATCCTTGGGACAGACAGGAAAAGAAGAAGAAAAAAACCGCAGACACGAAACGAAAATATACTCGTTTGTGATGCGTGATCGCAAAGGACAAAAAAACCAATGAGACAGACACGCTAAAAACGACAAGAATAACACAATCGTCAGGCCGGTGTGGCGTGTATTTTTTATCTCTATGAGATAAGTATCCTATAGCCGGAAGTAGTCCTAGCGTAGCCCATCAGAATCGTTTGTTTGTCCGCCATTGTGAATTTTACGGATTATGGGATATGGACCTGTACATCGATTTATCGGCAATATGTAGATTTACACCCTCCTGTCTATTTTTCTTTGGTTCTTGTCCGGGAGGAGGGAAGGGTTAGGGTTAGGGTTAGGGATAAGGTTAGGGTAGATGGGTACAGTTTCTCATGCTAGAGGTAGATATTTAATGACAGGTCTTATTTTAATCATAACGCCGGATTGCATATACATAAACGGAGGCGAATCCGAAGGGACGCTGTGGTGAGATTTTCTCTGGAACCGAACTGCTACAGTGGCCGAGTAGACTACTACTATACTACTCTGCGTCAGTCCTGACTGGTTGGTTGTTATGTGTGGTTTGGGTCAATGAATTGACTCTATGTGTGTGTGTGTGTGTGTGTGTGTGTTGGATGGGAGGGTGGGGGCAGCAGAGATGGAGACAAGGATGTGGTGTGGGTGGGAGATGATAAGGGGCCGGGGAGTGGTTTGGGTCGGATTTGGGAAGATTGGTGAAACTACGATATTCATGGAATCGGTGGGTGAGAGGAGGAAGGAAGGAAGGAAGGAGGGAAGGGAACGGAAACTATTTCATTCTTTTTTTTTTTCCTTTTAGAAACTCCTTCTGGTAGTCGTTTTTATAATCCACACTTTACAACCCATCTAACACTCAAACGGTGTCCCACCAATGAAACAAGAGCTTGGCCCGCAGGCAAAGTTTTCACACTACTTGCCTCTTACTTCTTGTCCCCATAATATGCATGAACTTCGTCCTTACTTCGATCCCCAAATTGCCCTCCCCCACCCCCACCACCCAGCGCAGTCCCCGTTCTAACTCCAATCCACCCCCACCCCTATCCCCTCCACCCCCCCACCCCCCCCCCCCCCACACACACACACACCTTCTTTCTTCCGCTCTTGCGTTCTCTTTTGCGCGCATCTCATTGCGCCTATTTAAATGAGCCCCTATACTCGATTGCTAGCGTGCCGTAGTTATCACTGAAAGGTGAATGATCGTGAGAACCAGACTATATGGAAGTTTTGCATAACTTGGGATTATTAATTTCAGAAGATCTAGCTGTGCACACAGGTTAACAGAACAGGATTTTTTCATTTTTTTTCGTCACCTGAAGTAATAACTTCTAAATGCTGATCAATGGTCAACTTAGGACGCTAATTTCACCGCCAGGGGGCAATCAAACCAGTAGGGTGTTTACGCGTTTTATATTCGTAGTTGGGGGTAAGTGTGTGTGTGTGTGTGTGTGGTGTGTGTGTGTGTGTGTGTGGTGTGGTGTGTGTGTGTGTGTGAGAGATAGAGAGAGGATAGAGAGAGAGATGAGAGAGAAGAGAGAGAGAGAGAGAGAGATAGAGAGAGAGAGATGAGGAAGGAGATGAGTCCCCTGCCGCCCTTCTCCCTCTCTCTCTCTCTCACGCTCTCTCTCACTACCCCAAACTAAGAATATCACACGCTAAGCCCCTACTGGCTTGATTGCCCCCTGGCGGTAACATGTGCGTCCTAAGCTGCTCATGTTTGCAGAAATCAGGCGCAAACGTTTCCAACAGGTGCAATTGAGTGGTAGTCCTCTGTTGGCTTTCGATGGGGGAAGGGGCGACAAGGGTGTTAATTAAGTAAGTATGGGGTGAGAGAGGGAGGGAGAGAGATAGAGGGGGAGTGTGTGTGTGTGTGTGTGTTTGTGTGTGTGTGTGTGTGTGTGTGTGTGTGTGTGTGTGGTAATAATTCTGTTAACCCGCCTTGATTTTCCATACGCGAGCTTGAATAACGGTTTAACCCAAAGGCGGTTCATTTAATGCAAGATATTTTTTCTTTTTTTCCCACCCTCCTTGTTGTTATACTCCCAGGAACACATTGGAATCGGAAATAAGGGTCTTGAGTTCTTTACGTACGATCGACTCGTATAAAGCGATTTGAGTTCAACGTCTTTGGTCATAGCTTTCTTCTACATTATTATTATTTAACAACTGATCGGTCATTGATGACAGTTGGCAGAAGTGCTCTTTTTTGTTCCCATGTCCGCTCTGTTTAGTTTATAAATTGATACAAATGGTCTGCAACAAAAAAGTATTATTCAAACTCGTCAGCAAAAAAAGAGCGGCGGTTTTGTTTCCAGGGCAAGGCAGGCAAGGCAAGTGCAAGGCAAGGCAAGGCAAGGCAATAATTTATTTCATACCCCTTGGGCACAGAATATAAAAACATAACACACACATCAAACTTTCCATATTAATCAGTAAGCGTCTGTGAAAGGAAGGAGTGAAAATCGGGTTAACGTCCTCCGATCTGGAACCTGACACATAATTATGGGACATTAGTTGTAGATGTCAAGATGGTGTGAACGATTCCTGAGCACTTGCCCGAGCCTGCAGCATTTATGGCAGCTTTGTGATGAAAGCGGCATTGAGTTGCTTGCAAGATTTGCCCTATATAGCATTTTAATTATTATTATTATTAAGCTTGAGGGTGGCCGCTGAGAGGGATGGAAAACTCCTTTGGGATACATTTATATGGCAGACCATCTTTGGTCTAAAATCTCTCTCTCTCTCTCTCTCTCTCCTCGTTCTCTCTCTCGTCTCTCCTCTCTCTCTCTCTCTCTCTCCCTTCCTCACCTCCCCTCGATGTGTGTGTGTGTGTGGCGGGGGGTGGGGAGGTGGGGGGGGGGGGGTAGTGCTTT
>CM065695.1:34426701-34449201 GCA_017654935.2 Phymorhynchus buccinoides | reverse complement strand
CAATTCCCATGCCTGTATAGAGAGAATACTGTTATGTAGACACTTGTGCATCTGAAAACAGAATTAATTTTTATTTTACTGTGTAAATTAAAATTATTTATATGCACCCCTACCCCTTTCTTTAAAATTTAATTAAATGTATGCGCATGTAACATAGTGGAGCCCTATTTTTATTTTTGGCAAACAAGTAAAATTGAAAAGCATATTGACCAAGCTTTCAGAAAAAACAATATCAAAATCCCCCCCCCCCCCCCCCCCGGGGTAAGGGGGGTCTACGGACACCTGTAGTAGGCCTACAGTCTTTGCCTGTGGGTCTAAGCCTCTTACTCTTAGAAAATTAATAATTGAAGTTGCGTGATCTGTTACTGTTTTAAACTGATTGTTCATGCGATGAAAACTTGTTCCACATCATCTACATTTCTGTAAGATATTTTATATTAGTCCTAATATTTTATTTTCGTTTCGTTAATTCCCCCCCCCCCCCTTCCCCCCCTCTGCCACAAAGCAAAGGTCAAGGTCACAGCCAGCAAGCTCATCCATGTTTATCTTCCCCTGTACAGTCTTTGCTCATGGTGATCAATCGTCTAGGCCTAACAAAGGATTCGTACGTCGAAGGCAGTGAAATCGACGAACCCTGGATTTTCCGTATATATTTTTTCAAGACTGAAATGAATGTGGGCTAAATGTTAAGTACGTCGTCTTGATTATGAGGTAAGGCATGGACTCTAGGCCTAGGCCTTGTTGCCGGAAGTGCAGTAGGCTAAGTTGTGCGCAGAGATGATGTGCAAATGAACACGAACAACCGTTACTCAAAGGCGCAAATAAACTAAACCGGGCCGTCAACGCACACACTCGGTACATCCATTTGTTACAGAAAATATAAGTTGACGACGTTAAAATGTACCTATTTGTACACACCTGAAGTCTTGTGTTTCTTTTTAAAGAGCGTTTTTGTATATCTAATGGAGAGTCTTCTTTCCAGTATGTATCTCCTACTCGGTACAACACAACAGTAATCTCTGCAACAAATGATTTTCTTTATTTTGTTCCTTTATCAATGCTGCTTTGATCGCCATGACTTGAAGGCTCACGTCAAAATCAAGTATCCTGCTAACTTTAACCCTCTAACATCTTATGTTTTTTGAGAAAATGACAACGTTAAAGTTTCAGTGGAGAGTGAGAGTCTTCTTTAGTTTGACCATGAGTCAAGGTTAAAGGTTGCACAACAGTAATCTCTGCAACAAATGATTATCTTTATTTTGTTCTTTATCAATGTATCTGACTGCTTTGATCGTCGTGACTTGAAGGCTCACGTCAAAATCAAGTATCCTGCTATTTAACCCTCTAACGCCTTATATGTTTAGAGAAAATGACAACGTTAAGGTTTGAGTTAAGACGGGGCCACGGACGCACACACACAACACACACACAACACACACACACACAGAACACACAACCGAACATGTACGATACTATAGACTCACTTTGTTTTAAAAAAACGACGTGAGCCAAAAACAATCGAGCAAGCAAAAAACAAAAAAACAGTAACAAAGAAATAAAAAGAAATAATTACATCAAAGGTATAACAAATATCAAAGAAACGAGGTTCGCACATGCCGTCTGGCAGTGTCTTCATTATGCGTCGGTCTGGCCGGGTTTGCACTGTAACAGTGCTTTTTTTTAATTTATTTTTTTAAATTATTTAGGTGACTGACCTGATTTCGCTTGAAGCCAGGCTTTATCTAGAGTCGCAAACAAACAAACAAACAAACAAGCAGCCTGACCATCACAATCACCCTACCCCGCTAAAAAACCAACCCAACCCATTTTGGTTACTCCATTAAAGACCCACCAGATCGCGTGACAAAATCACGGGTTTCACGTGCTTGCCCTCTCATAGCTGGTGAGAAATCTTGTTTTGACCAGGTGTGACTCTCATACAAATGCCCCCCAAATTCGAAAAGAAACATCGTTTGAAAGAGCAGGCTCAATCTGAAGTTGGGGGAACGTGTATGTGGGTTACAGCCACCCAGAAAAAACCCCAAAGGACTTAATCGTGGTGGGTCAGTGTGTCTTTAAAAAACAATTCATAAAAAAAATCAACAATGGGTCAGCTGGATCATGACATTTTAGGCGAAGCATTGCTATTAAGGTACCCTACGCCTTTACCAAAAATGATTAAAAACTACTTGGCAGTTTTTGAGGAAAGTGGACCGTTCTGGCTTTTAAAAAATATCATAACAAAAATCAATAACATTTAGCAAGATTATGTAGGCTACATGGACAGAAAGCTCCACCAGTAAAGTGATTTTACATCGCTGCAAAATGTGATCAAAATCCGCCAAGACGTTTTTGAGAAAATCGACCGCCCCCCCCCACCCCCCCCCCCCCACACACCACACACACACCCCCCCGCACCACACACACACACGCACACGCACACACACACACACACACACACACACACACACGCTCACACGCGCGCGCACGCACGTGCGCGCGCGCACACACACACACACACACACACACACACACACACACACACACACACACACACACACACACACACACACACACACACACACACACACATACACACACACACCACACACACACATATCCATCGCAGACACACGTGAGTTTGGCCGGGTATTAACCCTTTCACACACCAGCCCCTATTTATAGCAGACTTCATTCCCGCAGCCAATTTACCAATTAAATGTAAATTTAACAAAAATCCATCTGCAGTATTGGGGATTCTTCTAATAAGGTCTATCCTTACTTCCTCAAAACTAAGACAATAGGGTCTTTGGATAATAGACCCCAATTTGATGCCTTTTAGTGACATAGGTGTTAAATCACTGTGGTGCTAAAATGCGACTTTGGCGGTGAAAGGGTTAACACGCGAATACTTAAATAGTATAATTTTCAACTTTGTTCTATGGATGTGTTTACATTTTTTACTCTTTTTTTGTTGCTTTTGTTTATTCTTACAATTAATAATGCGTGTTCCCAGTCGACTTGAACTCTTGGACGCACAGGTTCTCTCTTCACTGAGAGAGAGAAGAGAGAGAGAGAGAGAGAGAGAGAGAGAGAGAGAGAGAGAGAGAGAGAGAGAGAGAGAGAGAGAGAGAGAGAGAGAGAGAGAGAGAGAGAGAGAGAGAGTAGAGATATATCCATTCTTGAAAATTAATTGCGAGAGATCACAATTGTGTGATTTGGTATTTGTTTGATATGGAATTCATACGTGGAAACGCATTTTTCTTGAGAGAGACTCGCAGAGACACTGACAGAAGGTAGACAGCTAGAGGGATCTTTTTGAATACCTAACCGTTGTGAAAATAGAAACCACAATCATTCCTTTTTTTTCTCCATTCAGCCCATTCCACTCCCCACCCGCTGGTTCATCCTCCTCCTCCACCCTCCCACCCTTCCCATACCCTCCACACACTCCCGTGACCTTTCAACCCCCCCCCCTCCCCCACATCTCAAGATTTGAACCTCAAACCTAGCAGCATCCATCTGCCAAACGACTGTCTACTAGGGCGAGGTGGCTTCTTCCACTGTTTATTGTTTGACGCAAGGAATCGCTAACAAGGAATATTTTTGTTTTCCCCACTCAGAAGGGTTACCACACAGCTATTCTGTTTGAAACGATTCTGCTTTTCTATGACTGCACCGTCCCTTTTTCCATTTGTTTCTCCTCTTTCTCTTTCCCCTCCTCCTCCTCCTCCTCCTCTATCTTTTCCGTCAGACTCATCCTTTATGCAACACCTCCATGATTTACTTCTCTCTGACTTTCTCTTGTCTTTTTGCCACGCCATATACTGTCTTCTTCTTTTTCTTCTTCTTCTTCTTCTTCTTCTTCTTCTTCTTCTTCTTCTTCTTCGGTCGCTTAGACAGTTTCCTGTCAATTATGAGCGCAGATGCGTCATGCTGCCTTTATGCGCCTAAGTAAGAAATAACTCAGGCCCAGCATGTCCGACGTCGGTTGGAGGAAATCTTTTTGAAAGCGTTTCTTGAAAAAAGAAAAAGAAAAAAAAAGGGCAAGTGAACGGACCGGAAAGGTAGACAGATAGTAGATGACAGCAAGCAAAGGGAAAAGGCAGAGTCAGAGAGAGATAGTGACAGTTCACACAGAACTTCCAGAAGGTAGGGGAACTATTTACACAAATGGACACCCCCCCGTATCCCCACGGGTGGCTGTGATAAGCTAAATCAGATATCCGAGAGCCACTACTTTGTTCTCTGCACAAAAACGTGCGAACATATTTACCAAACACACACATGCAAATTTACCAATTGCTTCAAGAGGATTTGTTATTTCATTATTGCACATCAAGAAATACTTTCTTGACCAACAGGCTTTAAGTCATGTTTGTATTTATTTTATTTAACTATTTATTTATCTTATTTATTAGCACTAGTAGTATTGAAATTTTAAAAAAGCAATATTGTCTGTATATCAGAAACGTGTACGAATTGTGTGTGCTTCTCCAATGCTATACTGGCTGATTCACAGTTCATGTTGTACTATGGATAAATTATTGTTTTGTTTCCCCTTGGTCTCTCCCAAATATACAAATTGGTAAACTTATTGATTTATTATTATTATTATTATTATTATTATTATTATTATTATTATTATTATTATTATTACTTTTGTTTTGTTCACACTTAAAACTCTTGTTTGTATTCACAGTTTATATTGGTTTAAACGCAGTCTCCATCTGTTCAATCAATTGTGCAATTATGACGTTAATTGAAGGAGCACGGTATAAGCTTCGAGCTTGTTGTTGCTCTAATTGTCTTTTTGTTTGATCGTTTCCGAGTGAGTGAATAAAGATTTGTTTAAACCAAATACGTTCTTGTTTATGGATTTAAAGAACAACTTCTCAGCCGTTGTCAGTTCTACGGTCTACTCCATCCCTGCGTATTCTTTCTCCAACCCAGCTCTCCGTCCATTATCAGCCCATCCTTTCAGGCCTGTTACACAGTTTTGTTTCTACACACAAATAAGCGTCGACAGACCCCACACGCACACCTACTGAAACATCACCATTTTCTGCTTATACTAACACGGAGATAAAACTGTGACATTAGATAGGATCGTATAGGCGTGTACAAATAATCGATTGCGATGACGGTGAGATCATTGGCCAAGTAATGTATTTACTTAGTGTCTGCCATAACAAATAAGATCCTCAATACAATTTTAAATAACATGTTAATCGAAAGTATGTATTTGACAGCCTTAGGCGGCAGCTGCAGGTCGAGCCATGGAACCTATATTATATCTGTTATCCTATCAAAAATCGTCTGTAAAGAAAAGAAACATCTTTATCCGCTTAAACGTTTACTCATTTTTCTGAAGTTTATATTTAACGTCCTCCCCTGTCCATAACTCTAACTGGCTAATCCTAACCGGTTAACCAGAAACCCTTGACCAACAAATCCTAACCCGATACCGAAACTCTTCTTCCAGTAATGTCCACCTGCCGTTTATCGGCAATTATTGACATATACAGGGGTTCAAAGACGAAGATGCGCAGCACGGGATGAGATAGGATTTGAGAAATATAATATTAGGTAATAGAAAAGCGTTTGTTGTTTACAATGATATTGAGAGGATATGAAGAGATTCAGACCGGTATTAAATATTAGATAATCATTTGTTGTTTTAAGATGAATTACAAGATATGAAAAGATGAACTTGGCGGACTTTCGTAAAAATAGTTCCCCCACCTTCTGGAAGTTCTGTGCTCGTAACTTCCTCTAATCTGCCACTCTCTTTGACTCTGCCTTTTCCCTTTGCTTTCTATCGTCTACTATCTTTCTGACTTATTGGTCCATTCTCCTGCCCTTTTTTCCAAAAAAACTTCCAAATATTCTTTCTCCTTTGAGCTCCTCCGAAATCGGAATGTGTCGGCTGTACGCAGCGGGGAGACCAGTGAAAACTGAAAACCGGACACATGGGCTATATTCACATTTATGCCCGTCAAGAACGATAATCTGTTGACTGAAAAAGCAATCGCTATGTTCTTTTCTGTTACAAATTATCGTTCTTGACGGGCATAAATGTGAATATAGCCGTATTGTGTTGGCTTGAAATTGGTGGGGGAGGGGTTGAGTAAATTAACTACACACGGGAGTTTAAAACCTAACCATGGGCCCAAATCGTACCCCTAACTTATCCTGAGGGGACACTGTTATTAAAAAAAATCTTTTAACGCAAAATAAAATACACACTACTCAATATAAATTTTTTTTTTAAAAATGCCAACTGCACCTGGTGTTCCCAGGCGGTCACCCATCCAAGTACTGCTGGCCCGACGTTGCTTAACTTCGGTGATCGGACGAGAACCGGTGTTTTCAACGTGGTATGGCCGTTGGCATCAGCGTCAGAAAAGTTGATGACTAGATTCTGAACAAACCTACCTGCCACGAACTTAGCACAAACTGGGTGAACACTGTGTCTTCGTCTTCTTCTCTTCTCTATACGAAAATTAGTCATATGACGAAAAATCACGATGTATTACAAAAAGACTTAGATTCATTGGTTAGGTGGTCAGAAACATGCAGAAACATGCAGTCTGTTTTTTAATGCTTCAAAGTGTAAAAGCATGCATTTGGGAAAAAGTAATCCATGCAAAGACTACAAAATGTATAATAATGGTGTAGAAAGCGTCATTATGAAATGCTCTGAGGAAAAAGACTTGGGAGTAATATTTGATGATAAACTGAAATTTGATGAACACATTCACAGTGCTGTAAGTAAAGCTAATCAGAAAATTGGTATAATTTAACGAACGTTTTCTTTCTTGGACAAGGACACTTTTTTATGCTTGTACAAAGGTTTAGTAAGACCTCATTTAGAATATGGAAATTGCATTTGGTATCCAGGTTTAAAGAGACAGTCAGCTTTGATAGAAAAAGTACAGAGACGAGCAACTAAGTTAGTACAAGGTCTTCAAAATGTTTCTTATTCAGACAGGTTGAAAGAACTAAATTTACCTACATTAAAGGCAAGGAGAATTAGGGGCGACCTAATTCAAACTTATAAAATATTTAATAGTGTAGATGACCTAAATGTACATGACTTATTCACAATATCAGATTATGACAAAACAAGGAACAGTACCGACAAAATATTTATTCAATATTGCAGGACTAATAATAGAAAATTTTATTTTACTAACAGAGTTGCACCTGTGTGGAATAAATTACCACCTAACATGAAAAGAGCACAGAATACTAACATTTTTAAAAACCTTCTCGACGAATGGAATGACTATAAGGCAGTTATGTATGATTACGATGAATAATATTAACAAAAACTGAGTGTGCGACAGACCGAGACAAATAATTAAACAAAATGAAAGATGGGACAGGAAAGCCTTACGGCTATGTTTTGAGTCCCCAAATTATCCTAATCCTAATCCTAATCCTATGAGGCAGCCAACTTCATCACGTTGAAGCTTCTGCTGCACTTTAGGGGGGGGGGGGGGGGGGGGGGGTAGTACAAAAAAGAGAGAAATAGCCAAAGATAGAGTACAAAGCGAAATGATTTAACAATGGGGGGGAAAAATAAATGATTGCAACATAGTCAGGAAATAATTGAAGTATTTACAGATACACAGCTTACTATGTTTCAAACGCAATGCACGAGAAAAGCATGCACGTGATAGTGAACAGTGTTTACAACACGAGGAAAACCTGCAAAACATCTCTCTCTCTCTCTCTCTCTCTCTCTCTCTCTCTCTCTCTCTCTCTCTCTCTCTCTCTCTCTCTCTCTCTCTCTTTATTTTCTTTCTCTCTCTTTCTCTTTCTCTCTCTCTCTCGCGTCTCTCTCTCTCTCTCTCTCTCTCTCTCTCTTATCTCTCTCTCTCTCTCTCTCTCTCTCACTTCTCTCCTCTCTCTCTCTTGTTGTTGTTTTTTGTCCTTTATTTTTGCTGCGTGTGTATTTAAAGACCCACCACGTCACGCGTCAAAATCATGGTTCGCACGTGCTTTCCCCATCTTATAGCTGGTAAGAAATCTTAAAGATACACTGACCCACCACGATTAAGTCCCTGATCTGTTGTTTTGGGTTTTTTTTTGGGGGGTAGCTGTGACCCACACATACACATGCCCCCAATTTCACATTTGAGGCTGCTCTTTAAAAAGATGTTTCGCTTTGAATTTGGGGGCATTTGTATGGGAGAACAAACCTGGTCAAAACAAGATTTCTTACCAGCTATAAGAGGGAAAACCCGTGAAACCCGTGATTTTTTCCTAGACACGTGATCTGGTGGATCTTTAAAAAAAACCTTAATTTTTTTTATAGCGAATATGCCTTGCCCAGGGTACATCCCCACTTACTCGGCCAAAATCTGGATTTTGGGGACAGCTGCTGGCGTTGGGGAAGGTCCCCAAAGGCCAACCAATCTCATTGGCTGCAGTAGTGCTACCACGAACTTAGAACGAACAGCCACGTTTTCACACAAAAAAAGACTAACCGTATTTTACGGACTATAAGGCGATACTGTTTTTGTGTAAGACTGAGACCCCTGCGCCTTATAATGTGACTGATAATAATAGTAAGAAACTATAATAACAAAATCTGCATTTTGTGTAAAATTTGTGTAGGTGCGCCTTATAATGTAACTGATAATAATAGTAAAAAAACTGAATTTTGCAAAAAGTTTGGGGGGTGCGCCTTATAATGTGACTGATAATATAGTAAGAATCTATCATAACAAAATCTGAATTTTGTGTAACATTTGTGTAGGTGCGCCTTATAATCAGGTGCGCCTTGTAGTCCGTAAAATACGGTAGCTGTACCGTAGGTTTCCAGTACTGTAGGAAATTGTGTATTGTACCGTACAGCTCTCGTTTTGCTATTGGCCCCTATGTAGCCCTTATTACTAAAACGGCTTTGGGTTTTGCTTTTGCTTTTCATTTGTAAAAGGTCCATGCAGATTTTTGTTTTGGCGTATGTGGGAGAGGGGTGGGTGGGTAGAAAATGTTTATTCTGTAGGGCAATGTTAAAAAATGTCTTTGAGTATCACACACACACACACACACACACACACACACACACACGCACACACACACACACGCACACATACACGCGCGCACGCACACACACGCGCGCGCACACACACACACACGCGCACGCACACAAGCACACATATACTTACATATATACATGCTACAGAAAAAGAGCGACAAACAGACAAAAAAGGAGACAAAGGGTACGCAAAGAACAAGACAACCAAAATATGAGAATCAAGCAAAATGATAATATCAGATCAATCTGATGAAATACTGATGTTGGAACATAAATGTTTCATCCCAGCTAATACCTGTCACACATCCCCATTAGAAGAAAGAGTTCTGCTAGACTTCTGAAAGCATACAGCAAGCAACAACAAATCCTGACACTAATACAATAATGGCCCAAATTCCTCACAAAGCAGTAGATTTGTCGATTCTGTCTGTTTCATTTTGCTGTGTACTGTTCCCCGCGTCGCCCAGCCTATCTATTCCACGTTTACTCTTCGATTCTCATCTTTCTGTCTAGGATCCTAATACCCCACACCCTTTTTCTCCCATGTACAAATTCACTATAGGCCTACTTCCTCAGGTTGTCATATCGCTCTTCTTCTCATCTCTGACCCAGCACCACGAAAGGGACATTAAGTGTCAAACTGACCATTCTGAGGAAATGGCGCAGGTGGAAGACTTCAGGCAATTCTCTTTCTAATGATATCCAAATCATGCTTGTATCCTTTTGTGTTGCAGAGGTATGAGCATTTAAACTTGGTAAGCTGACTGTCGGCCATTTTGAGAAATCACAGTCTACAGTCTAGCCTATCCTATTAAAAAATGCATCAACCTACTAACGTTAAAGCACTCTTTGGAATATTTAGAGATCATATTAAAGATTATCCTTAATGGATATGAAAGATAAAAATGTTAGAGAGCACGAAAATATCCATAACTCAAAATCGATAAAAATGATGAGATTTTTGACTTTTGCAAGCCGGTTGTGAGAAACTAGCCCAGCGACTTAATGTCCCTTTCGTGGTGCTGGGCCACATTTTATTTGATTCGCCCCGTCTTTGGATGAAATGTAGGCGTCGTGGGACCACACACGCGCAGAAATGGCAAACAACCTGTTAAAACAAGGCGATAAGGATGTAATGGTGTACGATGGGTTGCTCAGATAGAAAGCTTAAGTGGCAGCAGCAGCATTTGGTTTTTTACCAGCCACTGAAATCTCGACATTTGGTTTTTTCAAGGATGAAACTAAGTCGCCCCACACCTACAGTCAGACACTATTTCCCCCTTTTTTGTTGGTGGCACAAGCCACAAACCTATAACTCACTTTGTCGGTCTGTCTGTCGGTCTGTCGGTCGGTCCAAAATTGTCGCACATATTGCCAAAATTGTCGCACATATTGTAAAAGAGAAAAAAAAATACCTGGGCATAAAGTAACATTTCAGTTGTCATATCTACACTCCTTAGGTATGGAAAGAATTGTATGCTGAACAGAGCACACGAATCTTCATTTTAAAGCGTACAAAATAATAAACATACGTAATACAGACACTGCAACAGACACTTTGTCTCACTTTGGTGCTTCTTTCGATGAGTATAAGTAGGATAAATAGTTTTAAATGTTTTCCAAAAGATATAAAAAGTTACGAAATGGTTCAGAGATAACATTCTGGTTTACAGATTTAAATGATTGAAAAGCCATGGGAGGCGACTCAGTGTATGTAATGATTGGAGTGGTAAAAATAGACCACTGCCACAAACGATTGCGAATCCGCGCTTGTTTCCTTGCTCTCTTTCTTGTACACCTTTATGATGAAGATACTTCCCTTTAAAGAATGAAATAGTGAGGCCAAGAGAGGAGATAACGAAATTGAACAAAGGGTGAATACTCTCTTTCTAATTAACTCCCCTCCACCAAAGTTGATTACGGTACCAATCACCTAGCAGTGCGTGGGTCAATGTTGATGCGTACTGTGTGGGTGGAGGGTCATAAAGGCGAACTTGGCTCATTCTTTTTTTTAGAATGATGCTTTGTTTGTCTCACTTTGGTTCTGACCCACGCACTGCTAGATGGTTGGTATCGTAATCAACTTTGGTGGAGAGGAGTTAATTAGAAAGAGAATATTCACCCTTTGTTCAGTTTCGTTACTTCCCTTTATTTTTGTTTGTGGCTCAAGCCACAAACCTATAACTCACTTTGTCGGTCGGTCTGTCTGTCGGTCGGTCGGTCCAAAATTGTCGCACATTTTGACAAAATTGTCGCACTTCAAATCGAGGCTACACTTCAAATTGAGGCCGCTCTTTAAAATGATGTATTTTAAAAGCGTACAAAATAATAAACATACGTAATACAGACACTACAACAGACACGACGAGTATGCGGTGCTTCTTTTGATGAGTATAAGTAGGATACATAGTTTTAAATGTTTTCCAAAAGATATAAAAAGTTACGAAATGGTGCAGAGATAACATCCTGGTTTACAGATTAAAATTATTGAAAAACCAGGGGAGGTGACTCATGATTGGAGTGGTAAAAATAGACCGCGTGCCACAAACCATTGCGATTTCGCGCTTGTTTTAATTCATTTATCCAGCGATGGAAATCATTCAACAGCTGTTGTGAGGAAACAAGGAAAAAAACCACACCAATATTTTCTCTGTCCTACACTTCTTTAAACGATAGCAGGGGCTATTGACTTGAAGCAGCTGCATAATTGTTCTGAAAAAGAAATTTGTAGTCGCTTTAATTTAAATTCGCCCTTGAGCAAAATCTTTCATTTCTTTCATTTACGCATAAGCGTTTGAACCACTTGCCCCCCCCACTTAAGACATCAGGTACGGTTACGGCACAGGCAACAGATTCGTATTGAACTGGTACGGTTACGGCAAACATCAGGCACAGTCACGACAAATAACAGTTTCATATTGAACTGTTTGTGCAATGAAACATCTGTACGGCCCCCTCTGGGATTAAGCTCAACGCCTAGGGAACAATCATTCTTATTGCTGCCTCGCTTTCATTCACTGGTTCATAAAAAATCTATTATTACCCTATTACAGACACACTGACGCACCACGATTAAGTCCCTTGGTTGTTTTTTTCTGGGTAGCTGTGACCCACATACAAATGTCCCCAACTTCAAATCGAGGCTGCGTTTTAAAATGATGTTTCGTTTCGAATTTAGGGGCATTTGTATGGGAGTCAAACCTGGTCAAAGCAAAGACCCACCAGATCACGCGTCAAGATCACGGGGTTCGCGTGTTTCCCCTCTCATAGCTGGTAAGAAATCTTGTTTTGACCAGGTGTGACTCCCATACAAAACGTCCCCAAATTGGTTACTGCTACACATATCTGTATTGCTAAAAACTCGGGACTTTACTGGTGTTGCACTGCCTCCGGGCATTGCAGCCAGTATTGTTCCCACCATCTTTGTATTTACAAATGTCCCATATGTGTCTATGACCGAGAGGACGTAAAACATCATTTTCATCATCAACGAAACATGATTTTAAAGAGCAGCCTCAGTTTCAAGTTGGGGGCATTGGGGATGTGGGTCACAGCTACCCAGAAAAAAAATCCAAGGGGCTTAATCGTGGTGGGTCAGTGGGTCTTTAAGCAGCTTTTCGTGCACCGAGAAACATCTTTTTTGAGGTCGTCTTCATTAACCCCCACCTATCCACTTGAACAATACATCTGTCGTTTTATGAAATGAAGATTTCAAGATCAAGATTTTGCTTCTTAGGAAGAAAGACGATTCACGTGTCCATATGAAGACCGTGGGGGGGGTGGGGTGTGTGTGTGTGTGTTAAAATACAAATTCTGGCAATGGGGTGTTTTGGGTTGGGGGACGTTGGGGGGGGGGGGGGGTATAAGCTCTAAGCTAAAATACAAATTCTGGCAATGGGAAACGAGTGTTCGTTTTTTGTTGGATTCATTGAAAATGTAATGCAAGCTAAAGACCACGCTTAGTTTCAAAATATTCTTGTATTTTAAGCTATGTTGATGTTGTTGTTGTTGTTGTTGTTGTTGTTGTCATACCCTGGCTTAAAGACTCCAGGGATAATACCGATAGCCGAA
Organism: Phymorhynchus buccinoides; assembly: GCA_017654935.2. Classification (NCBI taxonomy): domain Eukaryota; kingdom Metazoa; phylum Mollusca; class Gastropoda; order Neogastropoda; family Raphitomidae; genus Phymorhynchus; species Phymorhynchus buccinoides. The sequence goes on along the minus strand of CM065695.1, from coordinate 34,436,078 downwards.
GCACTTGAACACTATGGTACAAAGACACCAGCTAGGAATGAGAACATTTACGTGTGTGACCGTTTTTTATTACCCCGCCACGTGAGCAGCCATGCTCCGACTTCGGAGGAATTATAAGCCATACATTATTATTATTATTATTTTTTTTTTTTAAACTGAACTTCAAGTCAATAAAGCGATACGCAATCAAGCGCCAATATTCACTTGATCATTATAAACGTCATTGATGTAAGTAAGTTAATTATTGTGATTAACAACCACTTTTTATGTTGCCTTATATAGGGATAATGTAATCAACATAAACCGAGATTTTATTAATATATGATGATAATTTTAACCATCTATGTTGACATGAAAATTGTGAACGATTTTTTTCATTTCTACCTACGCACAGCTGCTGCTTGATTGGTGGGCAAACAACACGAAGGAACAGTTGTGCACGGTAAACAATGCACGAAATATATCGAGTACCTTCAGGGCGAACATACCTCAGACCCTGATATAATAATAGTTGGAAGATGTCACAAGAATGATGGAGAATATGAAGAAGGTTTTTTTGTTTTTTTTAAAGGGGCACCCTGACGGATGCATTTTTGCAAGAAACACGTCGAGATCACCAGGAAAACACCCTTTACAGAGATCGCGACACTCACTTTGCTCTGTGGTTTCCTAGAAATCAAACCGTCAAATCGGCAATTCCTCCTTGGCGGAGGTGCTGGAAGTCAGATTCTTTCAGTGAAAGAGAAGGCATGTGTTTTCCCTTTTCTGATGGCCGCCTTGAGTCGCTTAGACCAAATCACGAAATTCCCACAATACAAGCCTTTGTATTTACAGCTTACCAAAAGGAGTTTCGCTCACAACAAAGGAAATAGCTCCTCTTTTTTTTACTGCACTACAAAGAAGAAAAAAAGCTTCATCCACTCGAGTGTCCTCCACCCACCCCGTCCAAGATGGCTTCTCTCTCCGGCAACTCCGCCAAGGAGGAATCGCCGTTTTGACGGTTTGGTTTCTAGGAAACCAGAGCAAAGTGAGCGTTCCTATCCTTGAAAAGGGTGTCTTTCTGGCGATCTCGACGTGTTTCTTACCCAAAAAACTCATCCGTCAGGGTGCCCCGTAAGGGGCGAGTTATGCCGTAGGGAAAAGTTCGCTAATGGTCAAAATGCAAGTTGGTATTTTCCGCTCTTTCCCCATGGCCATAACACAGTGATACGCTATGACTTGCATATCACTGTGCTGCCGCGGGTAAAAAGAGCGAAAAATAGCAATGTGTGTTGTGACCATTACTGAGGTTTGTTAAAGACCCACCAGATCACGTTTCAAATCACGGGTTATAGCTAGTAAGAAATCTTGTTTTGACTAGGTTTGACTCCCATACAAATGCCCCCAAATTCAAAACGAAATATTATTTGAAAGAGCAGCATCAATTTGAACTTGGGGGCATTTGTATGTGGGTCAAAGCTACCCAGAAAAAAACAAAAAACAAGGGAAGGGACGTAATCGTGGTGGGTCAGTGGGTCTTTAAAGCTGCCACATCGCAAAGTTAATGAAGACATAATCGTGAATTTAATGTCATACTGGCTGAAACGCTCGACCAATACATCTCGTTTCAAATGCACAAATTTGTAAACTTATTGATTTATTATTATTATTATTATTATTATTATTATTATTATTATTATTATTATTATTACCTTTGTTTTGTTCACACTTAAGACTCTTGTTTGTATTCACAGTTTATATTGGCTTAAACGCAGTCTCCATCTGTTCAATCAATTGTGCAACTATGACGTTAAGTTAAGGAGCACGGTATAAGCTTCGAGCTTGTTGTTGCTCTAATTGTCTTTCTGTTTGATCGTTTCCGAGTGAGTGAATACAGATTTGTTTAAACCAAGTGCATAACTTAGGCAGTAATAGAATATCACACTGCAATCTATTGTTTCTGATTATGACTCCCAGCAGAGACAAGCTGCTACTGCTGCTATTTTGAAGGGATGGGCTAAAATGTGGTTTATAGCGGAAGCTTGCCTACGCTACATCCCCACTTTCTTGGCACCGGGGACAGCTGGGGTTTGGGGAAGGTCCCCAAAGGCCAACTAGTCCCTTCGGCTGTGCCGGTACTAAGAGCCGGTACAAACGCTTCCTAGTTTGAGAGCCATTTAGTCTTTATAAAGAAAAAACAAAGATAGAGTAAAGCTGTACCATCATTTTCTATCACTGGGGAACATTATTTGTACAACTGGTTTAAATGATTTTTTATTGACAAGCAAAACATATACACCAAATAAAATGAACATGAATGACGGCAGCAACAAGCTTAAAGCTTATAGTGTGCCTCCTCAAAATAAGTCACAGATATGGCGGCTGGCAATCACAGACTGAAAAATCACACATTTAAGAAAAAGAAAAAAAAGGTTAATTTTGAACATTAGAAGCATAACAAAGTAAGCAAATAGAAACAAATTCATCTTCTTTGATAACAGAAACAATTTAAACGTAAGAGAAAATACAACTTCATGAAGGGCTAGAAAAGAAAACGATAAAGAAAATAGAAATAAGAAATAAGATGGGGAATATGAAAGTACACGAACAACGAATTTCTAATTACACAATGTGACAAAACATCTATTTTGTTAGTTTCCACAATGCTTTGGACGGTTTCGAAAAATCAGTTCTCAGTTTAGTTGACTTTAATGTTCGCAACTATCTGTACCCTCACCCCCCAAAAAATACATAATTAAATAAATAATCGCATGTCCCCTGTATTGACGCGAGATGTAGAGTGCAAATGCGTACAAATTTGAACGGTCAATGTGGAAAGTATGGAAAAGGATGGACAATAAGAGAAAACCCCTCCAAAAGAACAACATGCATTTGTGCAACTCTCACTTTGCCATCGGCCTACGAGCTGTAGACCAATGTAGAAATGCCCCCTGTTGTGAGTGACGTGGGGGTCTTTAAAGACACACCACGTCACGTGTCAAAATCCCGGTTTTCACGTGTTTTGGGTATTAGGTATTAGGTACTTTATAGTCACAGAGGCGTCTCTGTGAAATTCGGGTTGCTCCCACATGGAGAGGGCGTCGCAGCCAGAGCCGTACCACCCAATTTTAAAAAAACCATTTTTTGGCATGCGATTTTTGTGTGACTGATGAGGAAGGAAAGGGGGTGTAAATTTTGACCAAATGACAACTTTTTCGTTGCCACCGAGTTTAACGTACGCTAAGTGCATGGGCACACGGGACCTCGGTTTATCGTATCACCCGAAAAACTCCACGTTCAGACCGTAAGGCCTAGTGCACAGTGAGAGGGAAAATCCCCTGTACCCAGGTTCGAACTCGGGTTTACTTGACACGAAGCGAACGCGCTACCACTGTGCCACTCTACACCTGTACTGTTGGTACGATGTTCTGAACATTTGAAGGCGAATGTTTTGTGAAATGTCCTTTTAATTTAGAGTATAACACAAGCTGTTCCGCTCTGTTTCCCTGGTTAAAATAACACACACAAATAACGGACTCTATATTAAGATCGTGAAGGGAGACGGCGGATCGCCCATTCTCGTAATCCAATGGAATTCCAGGAACGTGCGCGTGCGTGTCTCGTGGGTTGCGTGAGTGGAGAGAGAGAGAGAGAGAGAGAGAGAGAGAGAGAGAGAGAGAGAGAGAGAGAGAGAGAGAGAGAGAGAGAGAGAGAGAGAGAGAGAGAGAGAGAGAGAGAGAGAGAGAGAGAGAGAGAGAGAGAGAGAGAGAGAGAGAGAGAGCGTATGTTTTCCCATTGGCTTTATATTTATAATTTTGTTTGAGAAAGAAATGTTATTGGACGTGCTTCTGAATCTATATGGGTCAAAAGAAGATGATTGAGCAATCCGTTTGAGATTCTTTCGACTTCTCATAGAGTTCTCTACTTTTGAGTCAGTTTTCACAACGGACACATCGTCGAACATCGTGTGTCATCCAATAAAATAGAAGATTATCTGGCACAATATTTGCTTTCAAATTTTAGTAGCATCGTACCCAAAGGGAAGTATCCCTATAGTAATTTGCATGATTCGCCCTAAAGTCATTGTCTTAAAGGTGGACCCTGACGGATGAGTTTTTGCCTGAAACAAGTCGAGATCACAAGAAAGACAGCCTTTTCAAGGATCTGAACACTCACTTTGCTCTGGTTTCCTAGAAATCAAACCGTCAAAACGACGATTCCTCCTTGGCAGAGATGCCAGAGAGAGAGAGTAGCCGTTTTGGATGGGGTGGTTGGAGGTCACTCATTGTGATTGAAGCTTTTTGGTGTTTTTTTGTGCAATAAAAAAACAAATTGGAGTTATTTCCTTTGTTGTGAGCGAAACTCCTTTAAGTAAACTGCATAAAATAAAAAACAAAACAAATAAAAAGGCTTGTATTGTGAACATTTCGCGCAAAAGATTTGGCCTAAACTCAGGCGGCCATTAAAGAAATTAAAATAATTTGACTTCCAGCACCTCCGCCAAGGAGGAATCGCCGATTTGACGATTTGATTTCTAGGAAACCAGAGCAAAGTGAGTGTTGCGATCTCTGAAAAGGGCGTTTTTCTGGTGATCTCGACGTGTTTCTTGCTAAAACTCATCCGTCAGGGTGCCCTTTAAAAAAAAAGAAGAGAGTAAGCTGAACTATAAATTTGCATATCAGTATAGAACATTATGCTCTCACTGTGCTATTGGCCCAAACTGTAGGCTAATGTCCACCGCTGGTAAACGCCAGTTGAGTAAAGGCCTAGCCACACTGCATACGATTTGACCCCAGTGCGATACGATTGTGACGATGCCTGTGAGTCATGATTCACGTGAAATACTTCCGTCTACAAATAACTCTACCATTTTCGTTCACTCTACTCGTGTACACTGCGCCCCCTGTGGGGATACCGGGGAGTCTTTCGTACAAATAGTTCCCCCACCTTCTGGAAGTTCTGTGCTTGTATCTTCCTCTAACCTCTCTCTCTCTCTCTCTTTGACTCTGCCTTTTCCCTTGCTTTTGCGTCATCTACTATCTTTCTCACTTTTTGGCCCAATTCTCCTGCCTTTTTTCTCTCTCCGAAATATCTTCCATATAGTTTTCTCCGTTGAGCTCCTCCGAAATCGGATTGTGTAGGCTGTATGCAGCGAGGAGACCAGTGAAAACTGGAACTTAAAACGGACACACACGTACCCATTGTGGCCTTATGGCTAGGGAACGCAGAAGAAGAAGAAAATGTACACGGCAATATGCAATACTTAGGTATTAGGTACTTTATAGTCACAGAGGCGTCTCTGTGAAATTCGGGTTGCTCCCACCTGGAGAGCGCGTCGCTGCCAGAGGCGCGCCACCCAATTTTTTTTTTTTTTTTTTTTTTTTTGCATGCGATTTTTGTGTGACTGACGAGGAAGGAAAAGGGGTGGGTGGTGGTGGTAAATTTTGACCAAATGACAACTTTTTCGTTGCCACTGGGTTTAACGTATGCTAAGTGCATGGGCACACGGGACCTCGGTTTATCGTCTCATCCGAAAGACTCCACGTTCAGACCGTTAAGGCCTAGTGCAAAGTGAGAGGAAAAAAATCCCCTGTACCCAAGGTTCGAACTCGGGTTTACTTGACACGAAGCGAACGCGCTACCACTGTGCCACTCTACACCACAATCGAATCAAATGAAATGTCCGATACAAAAATAAGATATTTCGTTCGATTCGTGCACGGGAGACTACAAACATAGTGAACATAACTTGCAGGATATCTTTAGATATGATGTAGACAGTAGAATTTCACGTCAAGCATGCCTCACAAATGTCAACTGAAATCGGATCGTAGTGAATCGAATCGTATACCGCTACAGAACTTTTAAACTGAAATCCAGGGCCCAGAAATCTTTTATCCCTTCCTCTATCCATTTCTTAAACCCATCATGACTCTCAAAATTGTTGGCTCTTACTGATCGCCAGCATGTGTGTTTAAGTAAAGTGTGAGTGTATGGGAGGGGAGGGGGGGGGGGGACGAAATAGAGTGTGTACCCTGAAGGTGTGCAATACGTTTATGACTGTGATTTTGGTCTTTGTTCAATTAGGTATCATACATTTCTTTGCATTTTAAATTGTGCTTGTAAATATGATAATGCATGTGTGCTCTATACCTTTAATCTTCTATGCCATATTATAACCGTTCAATGTATTTTATTGTATGTTTAATGTCAATGTCTATGTTATAATCGTGGCACCTGGACGCAATTTCTCTTTTCAGAGATAATAAAGATGTTTTGATTTGATTGATTTGATTTGTATACAGTGTGGCTAGGCTTTAAAGACCCACTGACGCACCACGATTAAAGTCCCTTGGTTTTTTTTTTGGTTTTTTTTTTGGGGGGGTAGCTGTGACCCACATACAAATTCCCCCAACTTTAAATCGAGGCTGCTCTTTAAATAAGATGATGTTTCGTTTTCAATTTGGAGGCATTTGTATGGGAGTCAATCTTGGTCAAAACAAGATTTATTACCAGCCATAAGAGAGAAAACACGTGAAAAGACCCACCAGGTCACGTGTCGAAAACCATGGTTTTCACGTGTTTTCCCTCTTATGGCTGGTAAGAAAAATCTTAAGAAATCTTCCAAGTATAAGAGGGAATGTAACACGTGACGGGGGGGGGGGGGGGGGGGGGGGGTCTTTAAAGACACACCACGTCACGTGTCAAAATCCCGGTTTTCACGTGTTTTCCCTCTTACAGCCGGCAAGAAATCTTCCTAGCATAAGAGGGAATGTGACACGTGACGTGGGGGGGGGGGGGGGGGGGGGTCTTTAAAGGGCTACGCCAACTGTTCTGAAGATGAAATTATAAAATAGGGCCTACTACGTTACTTCCCCTGATTCTGCGCTCTCTTCCGGAAAGAAGGTAAAAAGAAAATGCGAAATGCCAGTGGGAAAAGAAAACTCTTTCCCTACGTGGTTTATTTTCTCCGCTGCTTTTCATCCACTCTCAGGATGTTCAGCTCGCTAAAAAAAAAATCCACAGAGAAGACCCGCCAGCTAATAATAATTATTGCAGGTGAAAAATGTTTAGAATCGAAAGGAAAGGTGACGCCTGGATAATCAGCCTGCCCATGTTGTCTCGGAAAACTCGCGCGACTCCGTTTGTATCAAAACCGCAGAGAAAAAAAACCCGCGTTATTATAAGCCCGGTGTTAGAGTTTTTGTTCCAGTAAGGTCTCGTGCCCACCCCACGAAATGCGATCGTGGTAAAAGGCCTAGGGAAGAGCTCGCGCTCGTGTATGACTGTGTGGGGGTGGGGAGTAGGGGTGGGGGGTGGGGGTGGGGGGGGCATAGCAGAGGTTTGAAGAAATATTTTGTAGGAAAGGGCGTATCGTTTTCTGTTTTAGAAAAGTCTAAGCGATGTGGAAACAATTGGGTTTAACCTAAATGATTTTAACCCTTTCACCGCCAATGCACCACAATGGTTTGAACACCTATCTCACTAAAAGGCATCAAATCAGGGCTTGTTATTCAAAGACCCTATTTTCTTAATTTTTGGAGGTAAGGATAGGCCTAATGTTATGCATGTCACAAAGGAATGGTCAACCTATGGCGATATTTTTCACGCCAGAGGGCAGTCAATGCACTAGGGGCTTATCACGCGATTTTCTTACTTGGGCGTAGTGAGAGAGAGAGAGTGATGGTAGGACCACTCACTGTCTCTCTCTCTCTTTTCTTTATCCCCAACTAATAATATAGAGAGGATTAGCCCCACACGAGCGTCATGCCCTCTGGTGTGAGAAAAATCGCACTAAGTCTCTCATTCCCAATATAGGTAAGACTAAGAGGGGGGGGGGGGGGGGGGGGGGGGGTTGCTGAAAAATGGCTGGCGGTGGAAAAGGGTTAAAGGGAATGGGGGGCGTGGGAATGGGGGGGGGGGGGGGGGGCAAAGGAAATGGGTCGGGGTGTTTGGCTGGGGGTGGGGGTGGGGGTAGTAGCCTAGTAGTAGTAGTAAGTAAGGGCAAAACAAGCCGTGAAGCTTTTTAGGAGTCCCATCATTTTAAACATTGGCAGGTATTGTTTTGGTCAAGGTTTGTACGTTTAAAAAAAAGTTCATATGAAAATAAATGAATCAAAGCTTCTAAATATGCTAAAAAAAATTGGAAATTCATCAAGACGATTTTTGAAGATGTTAGTATTTGGTGCACATTTTAATTCAAAAGGTAATTCATTCCACATGTTAGCAACTCTGTTTCTGAAAACATTTTTTTAAAATATTAGTATTACACCTTTTGATAAATATCTTACCATCAGAATTTCTTGTCAGACTATACTGTGGTGATTCAAAGAATTTATCCTATGACAAATTAATATGGCCATTAAATAATTAAGTGTTAGAACGGATGAGGTGTGACGGGGGTTTGACGGCGTTTTTTTTTTCAATTTTCAAATAGCTACAGAGATAGGAGACAATGACGTTTCAAGTTCGCTATGCGAGGGTCAGATGTAAGCTGGGAAAGCCAATTTGGTAAAGGTCAAGATGTGCCCCCCCCCCCCCCCCTTACATTTCTCGGTTAATTGTATTTTTGCGTTTTTGCCTTTCTTACCATACATACTAATAATAATGATTGTATTTGATATAGCGCTATCAATCCACACTATCAGTATGCTCTGTGCGCTTTACAAATTGAAATATAAATAAAACATAAAACATAAGACTAAAATAAGAAAATAACGAATAGTATACACTTGATAAAACAATACAAGATAACATGGTCCACATACTACAACCGACAACACATTCATACGATAACAACAGATTAAAACTTACTTACTAAAACATGATAGGTATATGACATACACTTCGTAATAGCACACATGAAAACGTAAGATAATGTGATTTACAAACTTACAATAGACTACACATTCGGAGATAGTTAAATATTGCGTGTTAAAACATAATAACTATATAAAGCATTTTTAATAGGATCATACATAAGCAATATACATGTAAAATGATGCACATACCCACAATAGACAAGACATTCCTAAGATAACAACAGATTAAGACGAGCCGACTAAAAACAACATAAGAACGCAAAATTACACGCCCACACCAACAGATGCGGGCATACACATATGCTCCCAATACAAACATACATGCGCGCCCTGCACACACACACACACACACACACACACACACACACACACACACACACACACACACACACACACACACACACACATAAAGCTGTATTTTAGGAACATTTTTAGCTAATAACCTTTTTGGAACCCTAGCCCTAACCCTAACCCTACCCCCCACCCTATAAGACGGAAAAACGCAACGAACCACAACTGTGACAAATCGCGGTGTACTGCAGTACATAGTGGGGGGTAGGGTTAGGTTTAGGGCTA
>CM065695.1:34421701-34424201 GCA_017654935.2 Phymorhynchus buccinoides | reverse complement strand
GAGAGAGAGAGAGAGAGAGAGAGAGAGAGAGAGAGAGAGAGAGAGAGAGAGAGAGAGAGAGAGACAGAGAGAGAGAGACAGAGAGAGAGAGACAGAGAGAGACCACAGAGAGGGTGCAGAAGGAGACGAGTAATCCCAAAGTGCAGCTGGATTAGATGGGGGATAGGCCCAAGGAATTTATTATTTTAAATGCGAGTTGCGGTAAATTTGTCTGGCAGAGACAGTTTGATATACACAAAACCGATGGTTTCCTATTTTAGCTTTCAAGGACCTCCCGCGACGGCATTTTTATCGCTGACATATTGTTGCGGAAAACATGAAACCGCTTACTACCAACCGTCTATCTATGGGCTTTAAAAATGTTTTATTTGAATGATTCGACTTTGGTCTACAGTCTACAAAGATTACGGATGGGCAGCAGCTCGACAGATCTTATAAAAACACAACATATTATTCATATTTATACATATTCAAATTTCATAAGTATTGAGTGGCAACCGCCTAGACTGTTGTGCTCAAAAGAGATGTCAGACATAGCCTAATACCCTAATAATATTTTTTGCTACTCACGAAGTATTATTTTCAGTTAGGTCCTATTTTACGATGAAACATGTGCGAGGATTTTTTCTTTGGGGTGGATGGGTTCAAGATCGTCGCAAAGATTGCCTACTTTGTCTTTGTTGCACTATCTATTATGTCATAATACTCGTATACAACACCAGGGAATATGAAACGCGATTTAAAATCAGATATGAATTATTCACTGCCAAAGTAGGGGCTAGCCAGCCTAGCCGCCGAAACCACCCACCACCGATCAAGACTTCACCAACGACGACACCTCAACCTGAACCTTCAGCACCGATGATGACCACCGGACAAACGCCAAAGACACCAACACCACCACCACGACGACACCCAGCGTCCTCCACGAATTCATCCCCAGACCCTCTTCCTCATGACCATCAACCGCTTTGCGGCCATCTCTACATCGACCCAGCACCAGAACAACTTGTCCCTAAGGGCTTTTCAGCCATGAGGGACGTAAGACCTCCACTCAACAACAACAACAACAACAACAACAACAAAGTAGGGGTACATGAAGAGCCACAGCATTTGAGAGCCAAGATGATTATGCTGGGGCTATGGAGTTCTTTTGTTTTGTTTAGTCAAAGAATACATCAGAAGGCTGCACGATATACTTTCTGCGATGATGGTATCTTGGTGACTGGTAGATGCCAGAATTACAGACACCTGCAGTGATGGTTTGGAAAATGTAACAAACAATTAGCGTTAATGTTCAGAAAATAAAACTAGACTATGTATTATGCGGTCGTAGTCTTCCTACTGTGCCCAGTATAACTCTGTGAAGTCGTCGGAGTAGACAAATTCCGCAAACAAAAGCCCAGAATATCCCAGCGAGAATCTTTAAGACTTATCTATACCATACCATTGTGCCATAATGTCAAATGTTCACAATGTTTTGCAACTCTTTGTCATCTTTTTCTTCTTCTTCTTCTTCTTCTTCTTCTTCTTCTTCTTCTTCTTCTTCTTCTTCTTCTTCTTCTTCTTCTTCTCGTACGTCAGAGGGATACCCCAGCATCCAATATGAAGGCGGCCGTACGTTGCAGGTCCTCCAGTCTTCCAAAGAGCTTCTGAGCCACGCAACTCTTTGTGAAATGTGCAATTGTGTAGGCCTAACAACGAAGTTCAATTATACAGTCTCCGTTCACAAGTTGTTTTAGCTTAAAACAACAACTAGGCACTAATAGTTAGCCTAATGATCATAATTATTGTAATTAGTCAATTGTCCCAGCCGTCATCGGAGAGAGAGAGAGAGAGAGAGAGAGAGAGAGAGAGGAGAGAGAGAGAGAGAGAGAGAGAGAGAGAGAGAGAGAGAGAGAGAGAGAGAGAGAGAGAAACTCAAACTCAAACTCAAAAATGTTTTAATGTCAGACCTCCGGCCTATAACATTGTGAGAGAGAGTGGGAGTGAGAGAGAGTGAGAGAGAGAGAGAGAGAGAGAGAGAGAGAGAGAGAGAGAGAGAGAGAGAGAGAGAGAGAGAGAGAGAGAGAGAGAGAGAGAGAGAGAGAGAGAGAGAGGAGCATTCTAGTCTTCTTGGTGGGAGGGAGTGGGAGGGAGATCGTGAGAGAGAGAGAGAGAGAGAGTGGGAGGGAGGGAGAGAGAGAGAGAGAGAGGGAGAGAGAGAGAGAGAGAGAGAGAAGAGAGATAGATAGATAGAGAGAGAGAGAGAGAGAGAGAGAGAGAGAGAGAGAGAGAGAGAGAGAGAGAGAGAGAGAGAGAGTACGAATACGAATGATTTAATCATATTTTAGGCCAAAGCCCCCAACTGATGGGGGCAAATACAACGTTGCTAAACATAATTGGCACATTATGAGAGAGAGAGAGAGAGAGAAGAGAGAAGAGAGAGAGAGAGAGAGAGAGAGAGAGAGAGAGAGAGAGAGAGAGAGAGAGAGAGAGAGAGAGAGAGAGAGAGAGAGAG
>CM065695.1:34411701-34416701 GCA_017654935.2 Phymorhynchus buccinoides | reverse complement strand
GTTGCTGTCATTGATGCGAAACATTTCTAATTTGATTGAATATATCCATTCGATACTTGGATGGAATTTGTAGGGGAAGACAAACCATTCAAAACGTTGCTGTCATTGAAGCGAAACGCTTCTAATTTGATTGAATATTTCCATCCGTTACATTTTGAATGAAATTTGTAGGGGATGAAAAAACTGTCATTCATGCGAAACATTTCTAATTTGATTGAATATTTCCATCCGTTACACTTGAATGAAATTCGTTGGGGATGGGAAACCATTCAAAACGTTGTCATTGATGCGAAACATTTCTAATTTGATTGAATATTTCCACCCGTTACGCTTGAATGAAATTTGTAGGGGAAGAAAAAACCATTCAAAACGTTGCTGTCATTGATGCGAAACATTTCTAATTTGATTGAATATTTCCATCCGTTACACTTGAAGAATGAAATGTGTAAGGGAAAAAAATACAAGAACATGTTAATGAGAGATGAAAATTCGTTAGGAAACACATTCTGTATGTTTTCTTTTCTTTCTTTTTTTCCTTTTTTTTTCTCTCTCAAAAACCGACATGCATAATCTTCGGAAGTTGAAACAAAACTGCGACGAAAGAGACCAAGCATGCGAGAAATGTTTACATACCACAAATTAAATGCACATGATTATATCTGCAACACTACTTTTCAATGTTAGATACTTTGATGACAATAGTATCACAATAAGAGTCACAACGGGTCTTCGATTTACATGAAAACGACATTGTCAGTAATCTTTGATAAGTGCAAAAATCACTTTTTTTTGCTTGGCATAAAATGCACATTCTTAAAAGTTTTTGTTTTTTTTAAAGTAAAATTATTCTTTAAGATACAATTTTAAGCAGAATATGCTAACGTCAATTCTCAAAATAAAATGTCTCATTAAAATCAATAAACGCAACACGATCATTCGTGATCAATTCAAAAGTGGTTCGTTTTCCAAAATGATCATACATTTTTATGCAGAGTATGCTTTCGTCAGTTATAACTTTGAAAAAAGAATACTTAAAATCATCAAGTGCAGCACAAAACTCATGACGGAGTCAATATAGATTGTTGTCAATAGACGATTTTCGGAAAAAAAAACTAGGGGAGAGCACTTCGTGAAAATTAGAGTTGTTTACCTCCATTACTCGGTCAAATACAATAGCAACAATGCAACAATGGCGTCGAAGCTTGAAACCGCAGGATGCGAGTCAGCGACTTGCAAACATTTTTTGAAAAAGAAAAATTAGGGGTGGCCAGTGGCCACAAACTGATAAAACTTGCAAAATGTGACGTAAAAATATAAATTACATCAAATTTAGAATGACGCACGGTGTTCTAAAAGTCTACTCAAACACACGAGGCGAGAGCTGGGGATCTACCTGATGGTAGATTAGCTTCCCCTGTTTGACCGATTGAATAAGGCAAGATCACTCCCACGCACTATGAAATTGCTCCCCTTAATTATTTCCGAACAATTCCTATTTCACCATCAATGTGTACATGTTGATCCTCTCTCTCTCTCTCTCTCTCTCATCTCTCTCTCTCTCTCTCTCTCTCTCTCTCTCTCTCTCTCTCTCTCTCTCTCTCTCTCTCTCTCTCTCTCTCTCTCTCCCCCCCCCCCCTCTCTCTCCCTCTCTGTGTGTTTTAAATGTGCACATTTCTAAGTTGATGTAATGAATTTTCATGATAATTATTTGGTTGGCATAATTTTGGTTCACACGTTTGATTAATGTTCTTTCAGCTATGTTGTATCTCTGTCATGTTGTTGCACCTAACCTGAATTTCTCTTTTGGAGATATTCAAGTATACTTGAACTTGAACTTGAACTTGATGTAAACGGTAGCGTAATACGACTGCCTACCCAGTCTGATGCTGGACTTATTATGCACATCTTATCTACGTAAGCCACACACCTCTCTAATCATCGTGATTGTTCGCTACCCAGTCTCATGCTGAACTTATTATGCACATAATCTACATAAGCCAACACACCTCTCTAATCATAGTGATTGTTCGCTACCCAGTCTGATGCTGAACTTATTATGCACATAATCTACGTAAGCCCCACACCTCTCTAATCATCTTGATTGTTCGGCATCATATGCAATTAAATAACTATATACAATCGGAAAACAATGTCCTCGGTGTCTTTCGATCAAAGGAATAAAACAAAAAAGAGTAAAATTATCAAGACTATAATTACAGTGGAACCTCCCTTATAAGACCTCCCATTATAAGACTCCCTCCCTCCCACATAAGACCTACTTCTCTGGGACATTGCCCTTCTTTGTAAGTATTGAAATTACCTCCCTGATATGACCCCTCCCTTATAAGACCTAATTTTTGATGATTTGTGAAGGTCTTATAAGGGAGGTTCCACTGTATTAGGGCTAACGGGCACCTTTTTGGTGATCCAACAATACCTACTGCTTCATTTGGGTCGGTACCGTAACGAGGTTTTGTTTCATTTTGTCTTGCAGTAGTTAACATTTTCTTTAAAAATATAAATCTTTCGTTCTATTTATTGCCTTCTGTACAATTTTGTGAATATTCAGATATTCCAAACAAAAATCCAAACATGACTTTTAAAAAAATCGAAATGAATCATAGATTTAATTCTTTGTATTCATGAAATGTTGTAAAAACACTAAGAAAATTCGGAGTGCTTTAATTTTGCGAAGACAGTTGCAACTTAAAAAAGAAAAATGAAAGCTTGTAAAGACGGTTTCAGTATTGTGATTGCTTAAATTTTGTGGAAACAGTACCAAAATTCTGACCGCTGTAAAAACAGTAATAAAATGTGACTGTTTAAATTCTGTTGCAAAATTAAGACTACTTTAATAACAACATTTTGTTAATATAAAAATTGTGACTGCCTAGGCTCTGTAATGACAGTAACAAATACATCTGATTAAATTCACAGTGAAGACAGTTACAAACTTTTGACAGCTTAAATTCTGTAAAGACAGTAACACAATTCTGACTGCTTAAATTATTTGAAGCAGTAGCAGAATTCTGACTGGTTGGATTCTGTGAAAACTGTAACAAAAAGCTGACTGCTGAAATTCTGTTAAGACAGTAACACAATTCTGACTGCTTAAATTCTGTTAAGACGTAACATATTTCTGCCTACTTAAATTCTGTTAAGACAGCAACACAATTCTGACTGCTTAAATTCTGTGAAGACAGTAACACAATTCTGATTGCTTCAATTCTGTGAAGACAGTAACACATTTCTGACTGCTTAAATTCTGTAAAGACAGTAACAGATTTCTGCCTACTTAAATTCTGTGAAGACAGTAACACAATTCTGACTGCTTAAATTATGTGAAGCCAGTAACAACATTCTGACTGCTTAAATTCTGTTAATACAGTAGCAAACTTTGTGCTGCATAAATTCTGACTGCTTTACTTCTGTGAAGACGGTAACACAATTCTGAACAAACATAACACAATTCTGAAAATTCTGTGAACTAACTTCGGATACTTAAAAGTCGTTAACCAGTAACAAAATTCTGACTGTTTGTAAAGACAGAAACGAAATTACGACTTCTTAAATTATGTGAAGACGCTAACAAAATTCTAAGAACTCTTCGGATACTTAAAAGTTTGTTAACCAGTAACAAAATCCCCGACTGCTTAAATATTGTGGAGACGCTAAGAATCATTCGGACTACACAAATTTTATGAAGATAGTAACACAAATTCTCCACACTTAAATTTTGTGAAGGTACTAAACAAAGTTTTGACTGATCAAAGTTTGTGAAATGCAATAAGAAAAATTCCAACTGCTTAAATTTTATGAAGACAATGAAACAATTCGAACAACTTTTCGGATAACTGAAATTGTTTTAGGCGGTCAGAAAATCTTGAAAACAAACGTTATGAAACACTGTGAAAACAGTAATAAAATATGATTGTTTAAATTCTGTTAGAAAATTAAGACTATTCTAATAACAACATTTAGTATTTAAAAAATTGTGACTGCCTAAGTTCTGTAATGACAGTAACAAAAACATCTGATTAAATTCACAGCGAAGACAGTTACAAACTTTTGACAGGTTAAATTCTGTAAAGACAGTAACACAATTCTGACTGCTTAAATTCTTTGAAACAGTAGCAGAATTCTGACTGGTTGAATTCTGTGAAAACGGTAACACAATTCTGATTGCTTTAAATTCTGTAAAGACAGTCAAATAAATTCTGACTGCTTAAATTCTGTGACGACAGTAACAGATTTATGCCTACTTAAATTCTGTTAAGACAGTAACATAATTCTGACTGCTTACATTTGTTAAGACGGTAACACAATTCTGACTGCTTAAATTCTGTAAAGACAGTAACACAATTTTGACTGCTTAAATTCTTTGAAGCAGTAGCAGAATTCTGACTGGTTGAATTCTATGAAAACAGTAGCAAAAAGCTGACTGCTTAAATTCTGTGAAAAACTGTGAAAACTGCAACACAATTCTGACTGCTTAAATTCTGTGAAGACAGTGGCACATTTTGAAATTTGTTAAAAAGCTTTTTTAAGGCACAAATATTATGAAAACAGTAATAACATTCCGAGTAGGCTTACTTAAATGTTGTGAAAATGGCAACAAGAACAAAATACGATTGCTTAAATTTGTCGAGGCAGGAACAAAATTTCGGCTTTTCAAACATAATAAAAACAGAAACAATTTTTTCTACTCGGTTCATATTTTGTAAAGGCAGAAGCAAAATTCGGACTGTTTAATAATACTATGAAGACAGCAACAAACTCTGGACTGACAACTGAATAACATTGTTTTTAAAATTTGTAACTCATTAACAAGTACTTGAACTGTTCACGGTTGGTTTTTTTGGAAACGGGAACAAAATTTCTTCTGCAATTTTTTGTAGTCACAGTAACAAAATTTGGACGGCTTTCAAACTAAACTCTATTTTTACAGGATTTCTCCGTCTGTCTTTTGGCCTATAATATCACTCAGGCGAGTAAAGTCA
>CM065695.1:34399201-34406701 GCA_017654935.2 Phymorhynchus buccinoides | reverse complement strand
TAAATTTCATTGATCAAGTTTAAAAAAAATATATATATAAGCTGTAAACAGATAGGCTGACAGATAGTCAAATAGACGAAGGCAATAATACGGTGGCTTAGAGTCAAAGCGGACTATCTTTAGATAGTCGATTGACTTATTATTGATGTTATTGCAAAAACTAAGAACTTGTATTAAAAAAGACTGCAAATAATATAAAATGGGGATATGCTTTTTTTTAAATATATATTCCTGCAGTCTTTTTTTGATACAAGTTATTAGTGTTCACAATATGTTCAATAATACGTCAATGAACTATGTAAAGATGGTCCGTTTTGACTCTAAGCCATCGATTGTATAGCATAAAAAAACAAATAGCGAAATCGTATCCTGCTTATCTAGCGGGCTTTTTTGTGTGTGGACAATTGCGATCCTCAAATGCCAAAGGGAGCCTGGTTTCCTGCAAATGACAACCGTCTATGTTATGTGAAGTTTAAAAGTGGCTCAGGTGGTAGGTATAACAGTAACAAACACCATTTCTGGGCCACGCGCTTTTTAACTCCGTAACCTCAAACAACTCTTGATTTGACTATTGGCCCTACTTTTTATTTATTTTATTTTTTACATTATAGTCCCGTCAACAGCTATTGTCATCTCAGGACTGTCACCGCGTAAAGTTCGACCACTTATTACAAAACACTCAAACAAAACATACAGTACAATTCATAGCATGACACCTCCATCATTGCACCCTAAGTCCACACAGTGCTGGAAACGTGGAACCACTTCAAAGATTTCAACGGGCGCAATCGATGACTACAACGGGCGCAATAGAGTCTCATTGTAATTAAAATAGGTGCAATTGAGATGCACCGTCGAAGTTTCTCTCTCTCTCTCTCTCTCTCTCTCTCTCTCTCTCTCTCTCTCTCTCTCTCTCTCTCTCTCTCTCTCTCTCTCTCTCTCTCTCTCTCTCTCTCTCTCTCTCATGTTTTTCTCTCTTTCTAGAGCCACATTAGTTGCTGGAGGCTGTTGACTTTGGAAGACAGCTGTTCTCTAGTTTACATCTCAATCCTTCGAGCCGTTTATTTAAAGGAATCCTTAACATGGTGTGATGACTGTTCGCGTAAAACGTTAACTACGTGTAACTAACCAATACCCCGTCCCCCACCCACCCCCTATCTCTGTATGCGTGTGTGTGTTGTGTTGTGTATATATATATGTGTGTGTGTTGTGTGATGTGTGTGTGTGTGTGTGTGTGTGTGTTGTGTGCTGTGCTGTGCTGTGCTGTGCTGTGCTGTGCTGTGCTGTGCTGTGCTGTGCTGTGCTGTGCTGTGCTGTGTGTTGTGTGGCGTTGCGCTGCGCTGCGCTGCGTTTCGTTGCGTTGCGTTGCGTTGCCGTGCGTTGCGTTGCGTTGCGTTGTGCGTTGTTGTGTGTGTTGTGTTGTGTTGTGGTGTGTGTGTTGTGTGTGTGTTGTGTTGTGTGTGTGTGTGTGTGTGTGTGTGTGTGTGTGTGTGTGTGTGTGTGTGTGTGTGTGTGTGTGTGTGTGTGTGTGTGTGTGTGTGTGTGTGTGTGTGTGTGTGTGTGTGTATGTGTATATATATATACTGTACCTACTGGTGCTGTAACTGCTGGTGGTGATGTAGGGGAGAGTGGGGGCGTGAACACGAGCTAATAATGTGCACGATATAATCGTATTCCCCCCTTTTTTTCAATGTTTTTTAGCTGTTGATGATAATGCTTAGAAGGGTGTGTATGTGAACATTAGTTATGAATGTGCACGAGACAATAGAATCTTTATTCTCAATGTTCGAAACAATTGTTTTACGTCTTGAATTCTTATCACTGCTACTGTTTTATTTTTTCTATGAGTGTGACTAGTATTGTCGGCATTTGGAGGCTTTGCACCGAGGAAGAGACAGTTCTCGAAATATTTGCAATTTTAATAAATGTTTTAACAGTTATTTCCATTTGTTGTGTTTTCTTTAGTTATATATATATATCTATCATATACAAAAGTGCGTGTGTGCGTGTGTGTTTGGTGAATGGACACCGAAGAGGGAAGGTGAGGGGGCGAGGAAATCCGAATTAATTCAGATCAGGATTTACTTTGGTAGGTTCGAGGCAAAGTTCACCAAAACCTTAGTTAATTCTTCAACAAAAGTTTTTTTACACACACACACACACACACACACAGCCACACACCCTCTCACAAAATCATCCCACCTTCTTGAAGCAGTCGTTGAGGGACAGGTTGTGGCGGATGGAGTTCTGCCAGCCTTGCTTGTTCTCGTGGTAGTAGGGGAACCGCTCCAGGATGAACTGAGAGAGAGAGAGAGAGAGAGAAATGTAGAGTTTTAACGCCTTCTGGGCCAAAGGGCCATTTGAGGCATTTGGAATTATAAAGATGCTCGTGAGAAAGAAAATGTTAGTAAAGATACAGATAGCTTAGTTTGTATAAGGTTTTTTTTTAGAAAGAGTTTGAAGAACAAGTAAAGTTTGTAATATAGACATTTAAAATTATAAAGATGTTTTATGACCTGGTAGATGCCGTTGAGGGTGACCCTCCGCTCCGGGCTGCTCTTGATGGCCATGGCGATGAGGGCGATGTAGGAGAAGGGGGGCTTCTGCGGGTGCTGCCTCCGGTGAAGCTCCTCCAGCATCTGATACGTGTAGATCTGGCTCAGCTCCGTAGGAGCGGACGCTGCTGCAGCTGCTGCTGCTGCTGCCGCTTGGAACATCCATGGATGATGGTGGTGGTTGGGATGGTGGTGGGGTTGTGGTGGGGTGAGAGCGGGGTGGTGGGCGCGTAAGGGTGGTGGTGGTGGTGGGGGTGGTGAGGTTGGAGAGGGTGGGGGTGGTGGGGGTGGTAGTAGTGGGGGAAGGCGCTGGGGGGGGTGGTGGTGGTGGTGGAGGAGGAGGTGGTAGGGGTTGTTCTGAGGGGGGCGGGGAAGGGGAAGGCGGCTGCTGCGGCTGCTGCTGGCATCAAGGCGTTGTGCGTTGTTGCTCCGTTCATGGTGGGGGTGATGGGGTGGGGATGTTGGGGGAGTTGGGGTGAGGGTGGGGTTGCGCGGAAGGTGTTAGGGGTCAGGGGAGTTTGTGCTCTTTTTTTTTTTCTTTCCCTTTTTTTTTTTTTTTTTTTTTTTAAAGTGCAGGCACTGAAATGGAAGAAGAAAAAAACAAAAATTAAAATCCCTGGAACCAAAAGAAATCAAGTGCACGTTACAAAAATGTTCATGTTCATTGGCATTATTTTAATTATTATTATTTTTTTTATTAATATTATTATTAACTATGTACTAAAATATTCGCATTTATTTATTTTTATTATTACTATTATATTACTATTATTATTTTTTTATTTTTTTATTATTTTTTTTATTATTATTATTATTATTATTATTAACAAAATTGACAAACATGTACACCCCCCTAAAATGTTCGCATTTAAAACGTTCACTGGCAAACAACATTTTGTCGCTTTGGGGGAATGGGATAGGTTTTGTATCAGACTAGGATAATTTCCATAAAACCGAAAGAAGCTGACTTTGAGATTGAGGGTCGTAAACATGAGGTGGTGGTGAAGAGCATACATGTTTTTGTGACAAAGTTAATTTATAAAACTTTAATAAAAACAACAACACCACCAGACGTTTCTGGGGGTTTTTTCTTTGCAAAGTGTTGGATATCTTAGAAATCAAAGTAAATAAAATAATATGCGCAATTTCTCAAAATAAACAAATACGTAATTAAATCACACGTACACATAGGTAGAAATTCCTCAATCAACGATGAATACATTACTATTTTAAAAAAATGAATAAATAAATAAATAAATAAATAAATAAATAAATGATTAAAAGAAATCAACAAACAAATAAAGAAGCAAACGAACAATCAAACACAAATCAATCAATCAATCAACCAATAAATAAATAAATAAATAAAGTTTTTTTTAATATATTGAAATACAGCATGTATTAAAATATTAATGTATTAAAATGTAGCATTCTTGTTTGCGATGAGAATGTGGTTCAGAACACAAAATATGGTATGTTTGAATCTTATGAAGCGGCGAGCTTGAATAATAAATATGGCAAGAGCATGATCTTTTAAGAACAAATTGGACAAAAACAACCAACTAATCAATTGTGTTGGTAATACAACTGTATGGTAAAAACGGTCCATTAACCCTTTCAGCGCCAATGTCGCATTTTTGCACCTACATGATTTAACACCAAAGTCATTAAAACTCTTGAAATCAGGGTCTGTTATTCAATGATATTGTGTTCCTAAATTTGGACAGTGAGGATTGACCCCATTCTAAATGTGCCACAGAGAAATCCAACAATATTGCAGGCAAAATCTTTTTCTATAGCCAAGTAAGTTTAATGGAAATGTTTGGCTCAAAGATGGCTGGCGGTGAAAGGGTTAATTTAAAAAAAGAAAAAGTGTTACTGCAAGAATAAATCTTAAAAGAAAAAAAAATACTGGAATGCATTACAGGACTAAGCAAAGAAAAAAAAAATGGAAGGAATAATTTGGTTAAATTAAGAAGACTTTTAAGTGACTTTGTGTGAACGCATGTCTGAAATTTGTAACATGTGCATCACTGTTTTTAGATGATAAAATTATTGTTTGAGAGGAACTTTTGTTTAGTCAATATTGCCAAATCATCGTGGCAAATTGTTTCAGTGCTTAGCCTATTTATTGATTTTCTTCTTCTTCTTCTTCTTCTTCTTCTTTCTTTAGTCGTGGTAAAAAAATATTTTACGTACATAATTATGTTGATTACTCATCAAGACCACGATTTCGATTGTTTATGCCATTGTTTATTTATGGTTGTTTTCAACAGTCGTCATGTGTAATAAACATGTAGATAGCGAGCACACCATAAGCTTCAAGCTTGCTGCTACTCATTTATGTTAACAATGTATTGATGATCTGAATAAAAAGAAGTATGCTAACTTGTGGCGGTGCCATAGCCGATGAGGTTTAACCGAGGCGTGGTCACCGCTACAGCTATCTGTATTAATAATTAAAAAATCGGGACTTTACTGGTTTCGTACTGCCTCCGGGCATTGCCTCCAGTATTGTTCCCACCATATTTGTATTTACAAATGTCCCATATGTGTCTGATTCAGACCAAGAGGACGTAAAACTCCATTTTCTCTCTCTCTCTATGATCTGAATAAATTTACTGCTTACATCTGTGGCGGTACCATAGCCGATGAGGTTTAACCGAGGCGTGGTTACCGCTACACGTATCTATATATTCTATTGTTAAAAACTCGGGACTTTACTGGTGTTGCACTGCCTCCGGGCATTGCAGCCAGTATTGTTCCCACCATCTCTGTATTTACAAATGTCCCATATGTGTCTATGACCGAGAGGACGTAAAACATCATGTTCACCATGATCTGAATAAACAAATATTTAAACCAAGAACACGAAACCAATTGTTTTGATAATGAAGGGGACTGGCTGGCATTATGGTTCATCTTCTCTTCTCAGCTGTTGTTCCCTTTCTTTCTGACTAATAGATACAATAAGCCAGGAGAAAGAGAAACAAAAGAAAAAATGATACGGCCATGACAGCGAGGGTGTTTGTTTGTGTAGGCCTAAATAATTAATAAATAATAATAATTTTTTTAAAACCCCACACACGCTAGGGATGATGATCTACGATTAAAGGGAAAGGGAAGGGAAGGGGGAGAGGGATGCAGAGAAGGAAAAGTGGGTGGATGGGTGAGAGACAATGATAAGCGAAACAAGATGGCAGAGCCATATCAACTGTACCCCCGGTTCAAAATAAAGATAACCGCAAATTATCTCCCTTATCAAAGGGATTTTAGATTCTAGAGTCATTGTTTTTTTTATTAAAAAGGATTCCTGTATCGGTATAGATATAGTGAGAAATTAAATATTAAAAAACAAAGTTTGTTAGAATGTCACCTTTTCATTATGACCTACTTGGTTTAACCCTTTCACCGCCAAAGTCGCATTTAAGCACCACAGGGATATTTCCAAACATTGTCTTACATAAGTAACAGACCTTCTTTTACTATGCAAAAGAGAATCCCCAATCAACAAGCTTTGTTCTCTAGCGCTTTTATAGCGTGAAGTACGGCCGGTGAAAGGGTAAACCAATTTTAATATTTCCAAACAACACATAACAGAAAGCAAAAGAGAGCATCATTTATAGGTGAATGAAATATTTCAGACTGTGTGTGTAAGTACAATAATACATCATTTAAACATGACAATTGAGCAAAAGAAAAGGCTAAAAGAAAAAGAAAAAGACAAAACTCAAACACACACAGAGAACATTATGCGCAATCAATTTAGAGACATACTTTTTTTTTTTATAGTTATGACCTACTTTGGTTTAACCCTTTCACCGCCAGCCATATTTTAGCCAAAGATTCCCATTACATTTACCTGGGTAGAGAACAAAATCCATCTGCAGTATTGGGGATTCTTCTGTGACATATCTTAAATAAGGTCTATCCTTACTTCCCCAAACTAAGACAATAGGGTCTTTGGATAATAGACCCCAATTTGATGCCTTTTAGTGACATAGGTGTTAAATCTCTGTGGTGCTAAAATGCGACTTTGGCGGTGAAAGGGTTAAATCCATCTATTATCGTTGAAGTAATCATAATGTCCTTTCAAAGTTCAAAATGTTGTCACTGGGAATACGTTGCCTTTCTGTGAATCTGACTTATCGTGCAGCAAACGGCAAGGACTAGGAACCATTGTACCAAGCTTGATTACGATCGGTTCAGTGGTTTATGCGCTAGGAACTGGAAACACATTTTGGTCACACACAGAGGGGCGCGCGCACGCGCGCACACACACACACACACACGCACACACGCACACACGCACACACGCGCACACACGCACACACACACACACACATACATACGGACAGCACAGAAACACATAGCCCTGTAGGGTTAACATTCCTAGCTCGTTAAAATTCCTAGCTCGCTACTATGAGAGTGACTATTTGCGACAACCACAAATTTCACTTTTTCGTTACTTGAACCATTTACCTAACCCTAACCCTATCCCTAGAAAAAAGTGAAATTTGTCGTTCATGCTCAATGTCGCAAAATGCTGCAAATAGTCAGTCTTATAGTATAGCGAGCTAGGAATTTTAACGAGCTAGGAATTTTAACCCGACAAGCCCTCCGCTCCCATTCCAATGTACTCCTCTTCTCATAGCAGACTCGGGAGTACAAAAAACCCACTGATGATGCTATTACTAATTATGATTAAAATGGTAATAAGGGAAGGGAGGAGGGAGAAAGGTGCAGAGAAGGAATGGCCAGTGAAGTGAGAAAGGATGGGTGAGAGACAATGACAAGTTTAAAAAAAAAAAATAATATGGGTGTGAGGGTCAATAATGGTGAAACACAAAAATAAAGAGGGGAAAAGGGGGTACACAATACGGTGGAACCTCCCTATTAAAGACTCCCTCCCACATAAGACCTACTTGTTGTTGCTCTAATTGTC
>CM065695.1:34376701-34381701 GCA_017654935.2 Phymorhynchus buccinoides | reverse complement strand
GAGAGAGAGAGAGAGAGAGAGAGAGAGAGAGAGAGAGAGAGGGAGGGAAACTTGAACTTTATTTTTCAAGGATAAAGATTTTAGAGAGAGAGAGAGAAAGAGAGAGAGAGAGAGAGAGAGAGAGAGAGAGAGAGAGAGAGAGAGAGAGAGAGAGAGAGAGAGAGAGAGAGAGAGAGAGAGAGAGAGTTTATATAGATTTTTTGTATTTGTTTTTCTGAAATGGATATGATGTTTAGCCGACATGCAACAATCATAAGACTTATACTAGACAGTGTGCATGTATTGATAAACAAGAGTTGATAATAACAATAACTATTGTTGTGTTTATAAGTAGCAACCCCCGTGGGGATACCGGGGGCTGTCGTTGGTACAAATAGTTCCCCCACCTTCTGGAAGCTATGTGCTTGTAACTTTTTATTTTTATTTTTATTTTTTTATATTAAACGTTTTTATTCGGTTTTTTCATTTAAATATACATAACCAAAGAAAAACAAACAAATATATAACATACATACATACCCACACACATATATACACAATACACATATACATAAACAAACATATATATCAGACTAAGAAAAAAAATGAAATCAACACCTAAATCGAAAAGGAAATACTTTAAGAAACGCGGGTATTAATATAAACTATGATGCCAGTACCAAAACACAAAACAAAAAAGTAGATTACAAAATCACAGAAGAAAAAAACCCACAAAAACACACCCAACAAGTCCCTTGGAAAAAACAAACAAAAAACCCACCCATAAGGCCTCTGTTTTACACATCAGAGTAAGCATCCATTACAGTTATTTACCTTGTACCTCAAGAAATAAGGGGTTTGTACAGTGACCATTTGGAAGTAAAGTCTTCATATGCCATATTTCTGCGTGCAATATATTCCTCATGTGCTTGTAACTTCATCTATACTCTGTCACTCTCTTTGACTCTGCCCTTTCCTTTTCCCCCCTATAAATTCTGACAAAGATTTCTTCAGCGAAAGTCGAACATGCTGGGCCTAACTATTATCTTCTTAGTTAGGCGCATAACGGCAGCATGACGCATCTACGCTCATATGACAGGACACTGTGTAAGCGAGCGAAGAAGAAGAAGAAGAAGAAGAAGAAGAAGAAGAAGAAGAAGAAGAAGAAGACGACGAAGAAGAAGACGAAGAAGACGAAGAAGAAGAAGAAGAAGAAGAAGAAGAAGAAGAAGAAGAAGAAGAAGAAGAAGAAGAAGAAGAAGAAGAAGAAGAAGAAGAAGAAGAAGACGACGACGAAGAAGAAGAAGAAGAAGAGGAGGAGGAGGAGGAGGAGGAGGAGGAGGAGAAGAAGAAGAAGAAGAAGAAGAAGAAGAAGAAGAAGAAGAAGAAGAAGAAGAAGAAGAAGAAGAAGAAGATACAGTAGCAATAGGCGTGGGAGTAAAAGAGGGATTGGGGATGGCAGAAGGGGGACGGGAGGGGGGAACGGGAACAGTAGACATACGAGCTTAAAGGGGCACCCTGACGGATGAGTTTTTTTTGTAAGAAACACGTCGAGATCACCAGGAAAACACCATTTACAGAGATCGCAACACTCACGTTGCTCTGGTTTCCTATAAATCAAACAGTCAAAACGGCGATTCATCCTTGGCGGAGATGCTGGAGAGAAGCCATTTTGGATGGGGTGGGTGGAGGCCAAACCCATTGTGGTTGAAGCTTTTTATTTTTTGTAGTGCAGTAGAAAAGAAAACAAAGAAGCTATTTCCTTTGTTGTGAGCGAAACTCAGTTAGATAAACTGAATAAAAGAAAAAAAAGAAAAAAAAAAAAAGGCTTGTATTGCGAAACATTCGTGCCAACAATTTGGTCCAAACCCAGGCCGCCATTACAAAAGAGACGGCACACGCCTTCTCTTTCAGTGAAAGAATGTGACTTCCAGCAGCTCCGCCAATGAGGAATCGCCGATTTGACGGTTTGATTTCTAGGAAACTAGAGCAAAGTGAGTGTTGCGATCTCTGTAAAGGGTATTTTCGTGGTGATCTCGACGTGTTTCTTGCAAAAAAACTCACCCGTCAGGGTCCACCTTTAAAGGCCCACCAGGTCATGTGTCAATATCACGGGTTTTAAAGAGCAGCCTCAATTTGAAGTTGGGGACATTTCGTATGTGGGTCACAACTACCCAGAAAAAACAACCAAGGGACTTAATCGTGGTGCGTCAGTGTGTCTTTAAAATGATGTGCTTACAGATTGAAAGGAAATGCATGCAGGACTTTTCATTCAGCTAAAAGTATTTGGATGAACCTTTGTCTGTCTCAATGTGGCTGTTGTTTATGCTTTGCTAGGCGACTTGGTGCGGTAAATAACTTGGGTGAAGGGAGTTAATTACAGAGAGAGAGAGAGAGTTACATTTCTTTACTTTACTATATTATCCTCTCTCGATCCTTGCCTCACTATTTCTATCTTTATTTGGAGAGAGCTGGCGTTGGGGAAGGTCACTCAAAAGCTAACAAATCTTCTTTTTTGTTCTTTTCTTACATTCCCAGCACTTATTAAATATTATACAATCCTTTTTTTCCTTCTCCCTGTGACAGACACCGTTCACCTCCCGCTCCCCGTGCCAGTGTTTCTGTGGTTCCGTTAAAAAAACCCGCGGCAGTTGAAAGTCTGTAAGAGCAGGGAGAAATCCTGCTGCCTGGTATGGTCAAATTAATAGCTAGGTTTTCCCTCCTCACCCTGTGCCCCCCCCCAAAAAAAAAAAGAAGGGTAGGCGCTGTACTTGCGGCGACGCGCTCTCCGGGGGAGAGCAGCCCGAACTTCACATAGATAATTCTCTGTGACTAGAATATACCGAATACCAAATAACAGCCAGGCAAGGCGTAGACGGTATCAGCTGGCCCGTCAACGAGCGTTTTAAGCACTGTTTATACAGAGTTTGGGGCCCCAATCATGGGGGGCAAATCACCCCTGATAACTAGGCCTACATGAGCGCGTCAGAGGAAAGTAAAACATCCGCGGGCAGGGTAGCATAAGGCCACGTTCTTCTAGAATGAGTCGGTTGTATAGCGAAGGCCGCCAGATTAGTGGGTGTTTTTTTTAAAGCCTGTAACAAATGGGCATGGTGGACCATGGCCTTTCAGGAGTCTGACTCAGACCTATTGGCCACTGCAACTAGGGTTATTAACGCCCTTGACGGCAAGAGTTAAGCCCTTGTTGATCAGCATCCAAAAGGGCATTCATTCTGAGAGAGAAAAATAGAGATTTTACGCCTTCTGGGTCAAGAGACCATTTGGGGCATTTGAAATTATACAGATTCCGGAGAAAAAGAGGATTTTTAAATGAAAAATATTTATTTTAAGTATTATGAAAGTTTTTTTTTAAAAAATTGAGAAAAAAATGATTTAAATTTTACTTTGAAAACAAATTAAATTTTGTGTGTGTAAGAAGAGTCTAAGATTTATGTTTGTAATAAAATATTTGTTTTTAAAAGATATTTAGCTGTTTGCTTTTATATGTCTGGCAGATTAGAGGAAATCTATGATTAAAACCCCAGGGCTACAGTTAAAATCCATGTTTTGTGCTCAAAAGAGCTTTATTATTAAAATCCTTTATAATTCTTTACAATATTTACATTTAGGTCCGCTTTACAAGTTTAGCGACCAAGTGGTCATAGGACTTAATGGTTTAAAAGAACAAAACCAAGGTTTTAACCAACTAGGGTTATTAACGCCCTTGACGGCAAGAGTTAAGCCCTTGTTGATCAGCATCCAAAAGGGCATTCATTCTTTCAAAAGGCAGCCATTAAGTGGCCTCAAATAGGGTTATTGGCGAGTGTTATTCCCTTGTTTAGTCAGTACTCAACCACCTTTCCCCCCCCCCCCACCCACCAAGGGCATTCACTCTGGCAAAAGGTGTTTCTTTGCAGTGGCCAATAGGCTAACGAATCCCGAATATAGTTCGAATCCCTCTACGACAGTCAGCGCAGGTTCAAACTCAACGACTGAAGAGTTGACGTCACCATCACGAGAAACATCTCTCACAAATATGGGTGAAGGGTCATAAAGGCGTACTTGGCACATTCTTTTTTTGAGAATGATGCTTTGTTTGTCTCCCTTTGGCTCTGATGCACGCATTGCTAGATGCTTGGTATCGTAATCAACTTTAGTGTGTGTGTGTGTGTGTGTGGAGTTAATTAGAAAGAGAGTTTTCCTCCTTTGTTCAATTTCGTTATCTCCTCTCTTGGCTTCACTATTTCATTCATTGTCTGAGCAGGGCATTTCTCTCTCTCTCTCTCTCTCTCTCTCTCTCTCTCTCTCTCTCTCTCTCTCTCTCTCTCTCTCTCTCTCTCTCCATCTCTCTCTCTCTCTCTCTCTCTCTCTCTCTCTCTCTCTCTCTCTCTCTCTCTCTCTCTCTCTCTCATCAATGACGAAGAAGAAGAAGTTAGAAGACCCCCAAATCCATTCGTTTTCACTGGAGATGGATGGATCGGTGGTCCGTTTGTTTGGAAGTTTAGGCAAACGTACGTTTTATTTAGCATGCAAAGATTCTTGGTGA
Organism: Phymorhynchus buccinoides; assembly: GCA_017654935.2. Classification (NCBI taxonomy): domain Eukaryota; kingdom Metazoa; phylum Mollusca; class Gastropoda; order Neogastropoda; family Raphitomidae; genus Phymorhynchus; species Phymorhynchus buccinoides. The sequence goes on along the minus strand of CM065695.1, from coordinate 34,377,176 downwards.
ATAGAAGGCAGGGCTGTCTGTTGAATGTGAGCGAAAGTTCGCTTAACGTCCTCCGGCCTGGAACAGGCACATTCGGGACCATTAATAACATTAAAGATAGTGGGACGATCCTGGAGGTACTGCAATACCAGGAAAGTCCTGAAGGTTTTTTAATTTTTTTATATATAATTAATCAAGGCAGTTGTTAACTTTGAAAGTTAAAGTGTATATAGCACGTAGCAACAGTGTTCAGTTTTCAGTATTCATTGTTAAAAGATCCACCAGATCACGTGTCAAAATCACGGATTTCACGTGTTTTCCCTCTGGTAGGAAGTCTTGTTTTTGGCCAGGTTTTACTCCCATACAAATGCCCCCAAATTGAAAACGAGACATCATTTTAAGATAGCAGCCTCAATTTCAAGTTGGGGGCATTTGTATATGGGTCACAGCTACCCAGAAGAAAAAAACACCCCAAGGGACTTAATCGTGGTGGGTC
>CM065695.1:34364201-34371701 GCA_017654935.2 Phymorhynchus buccinoides | reverse complement strand
CTCGTGTCACGCACGTCGATTTGCACCCGGTGAGAGAACATCGCCAATACACTTTTGCACGAACTTTTCTGTTGTAGTGAAACTTAAATCCGTCGATACATAATAATTTCCCACCACGTTTGCTCTTCTCGAACTTCAGCTCCATTTTCACCGGTAACAGTTTGGTCAATGGCAGTCTCCCCCAATCGAGATAGCCCAAGAATGTTAACTGTACTCATCTTCAGAAAGTTTTATTATGCAAACGATAGTCGTTATAAACTGCCTGGGAGCAAAACAGTTCAGGTTCATTAGGTTCATCATTGGTAGCTGAAGCGACAACAAATAGACGACAGCATTCGGTGAACACCTCATCAGTCCTTCGTTATGGGAACCGTGATAGAAAGAGTAAGAAATGGTTATGGGAACCGTGATTTTTTTTACGGTGTCATAATGAATACGTAGTCCTATTAAATATCTACCTCTGCGCATGCGCATTAGAAGTAGTCCTAGCGTAGCCAATCAGAATCGTTTGTTTGTCCGCCATTGTGAATTTTACGGATTATGGATTTATGGACTTGTACATCGATTTATCGGCAAATATGTAGATTTACACCCTCCTGCTCTATTTTTTTGTTCTTTCCGTGGTTAGGGATAGGGTTAGGGTTAGGGTTAGGGATAGGGTTAGGGTTAGATGGGTACAGTTCTCATGCGAGAGGTAGATATTTAATGACAGGTACTTATTTATCATAACAACGGGAGCAATTCCGGTAAGGGAGATCTCGCGGTATTTTGTTGAGAACAAAGGATTATGGGAATCGTGATTATGGGAACCGTGGTGTATCCGATTATTTCTGTGCAGAAAATCCGGATGTACTGTGTACGTGCCCTTAGTCAACTCCTCGTTCACCTCTACTATCTGCAAACTTCCTTCACTGTCGTCACTGTCCGATTATGACTTGTGGACATCAATGGACTTATTTGCTTGTCCGGATTTGGGTTTTTTCATATAGTAAAAATACCTTGTCCAGGGTACATCTCCACTCTCTTGGTTAAGGTGATTTTGGGACAGTTGGTGTTGTATAACGCCTCAAAGACCCACAGTTCCAAGGCTGTAGCACCTAGGGTAAATACAAATGCTTCCTAGCTTGAGAGGTTGCAGTAATAGTAGTAGGAGTGGTAATGGTGCAGACCTGTTTACACAAGTTTTGAGTAGTCTGGATAGCTGAAATGAGTAGTTTTGGTGCAAAATGTGTAGTTTTATTAATTAAACCATCAAATGATGTTCACTGAAAATGAGTAGTAATCAAGAATTAAAGAGCGTTATTTTCAGTTTTGAAGAGTAGTAGAGGTTCAAATTGAGTAGGATACTACTCGAAAAGAGTAGAGTAAACAGGTCTGATGGTGGTAGAAGAAGTACATTGTGGTGGAAGTAGTGTTTTTCATTTATTGCTTTGTTTGTTTGTTTATTTGGTCGGTTGGTTTTCTGTTTTGCTTGTTCTTATTACTGATGTTGATGCTCTGCCTACCGTGTCGTTGTTATATTTCTGCTACTGTTTGTTGTTTCTGTTGACGATGTTTCTGTGTCTCAATGTTCGTTTATGGTATTAGTTACACTGCTTAGAACCAAGGACAGTATGGAAGACTAGGCCCGGCCTAAATTCTTATCCTTGTAAAATAAAATATTTGAAGTTTGAAGTTTGAAGTCATTGTCATTCACAGAGAACTAAAGCTTTGCAATACTTCTCTGTCTCTCTCTCTCTCTCACTCTCTCTCTCTCTCTCTCTCTCTCTCTCTCTCTCTCTCTCTCTCTCTCTCTCTCTCTCTCTCTCTCTCTCTCCTCTCCTCCCCCTCTCTCTCTGTATCCCCCCCCCCCCCATCTCTCTCGCTTTCCTTCTTGGTACGGGCCGGAAGGTAGGTAGGTGTCAGCGCGCAGTTATTGTTTGGATTATCAACTCAGCCATTGTTAGCGGCAGATGCTTCCAGCTCGCGGGGTGTTTATTTTCCACTGTCTGTGGAGAATACGAACGAGAGGAAACGTCGTCCGGATCACCCAGAGATTAAAAACCCATACCCTTTGACCTTAATGCCAAGACCGACGAATTCTGTTAAGTCTATGTTTTTGAATAGAATGTATATTATTGAGAACCCCCGTCACTGTGTCAAAAGCGGGCTAGCATTTGTTTTTTGGAACATGAGTTTTTCCGGTGCAAGCTTTTTAATATATGTGTTGAAATTTATGGATCGGAACGCCGGTGACATTTGAGGGTGTAGCTGAGAGAGTGACGCATGTGATCCGCAGATGCAGGCCTATCTGAACGTTTCAAAGATGATTTAAAGTCGTGTGGCGTATGCCTATGTTACTTGAAAAAAGGGGGGAACAACCAGATGATTAGCAAGCATTGTTAAAGTAGGCATGGGAATCCCTCCCACTCTCTCTCAATACGCCCAACTAAGAATATCACGCAATAAGCCCCTACAGGTTGATTACCCCCTGGCGGTCAAATCCGCGTCATAAGTTGACCATTTATAAAATTATATCGTATAATGATTTAAAGACATACTGACCCACCACGATTAAGTCCCTTGGTGTGGGTTTTTTGATAGATGTGACCCACATGCAAATGTCCCCTACTTCAAATTGAGGCTGCTCTTTAAAATGATGTTTCCTTTTCAATTTGGGGGCATTTATATGGGAGTCAAAACAAGTTTTCTTACGAGCTATAAGAGGGAAAACACGTGAAACCCGTGATTTTGATACGCGATTTGGTGGGTCTTTAACTGACACAGGCAAGTGACAAATGCGTCAAAAGATGACACAGGTGACCAACAAATCTTGTACATAAAACATGACACGTTTGAAAGGTCGGGGAAAGGCAGGAGGGGGGAGGGGGATGGGGTGGGCAAAAACCAACACTTTTCCACTAAAATAGCCAACCAGCAAAACAGCTTGTACCCCCAAAAAATGACGACTAGCCTAGTGTCAACGATTAGCTGACTCCTATATCCGTACTTAAATAAAGAAAATAATCAAGGCAGGAAAGGGAAGCTATTCACTCCAACATCCGGAAAGAGAAACACCCGGAATCAACTCAAAACAGACTCTCTCTCTCTCTCTCTCTCTCTCCTCTCTCTCTCTCTCTCTCTCTCTCTCTCTCTCTCTCTCTCTCTCTCTCTCTCTCTCTCTCTCTCTCTCTCTCTCTCTCTCTCTCTCTCTCTCTCTCTCTCTCTCTCTCAGTATTAACGATACGTGGCCACAATCAACACTTTGATTCTCAAAGTAATCTTGCTCTCTCTCTCTCTCTCTCTCTCTCTCTCTCTCTCTCTCTCTCTCTCTCTCTCTCTCTCTCTCTCTCTCTCTCTCTCTCTCTCTCTCTCTCTCTCACTCTCTCTCTCTCTCTCTCTCTCTCTCTCTCTCTCTCTCTCTCTCTCTCACTCTCTCCCTCTCTCTCTCTCTCTCTCTCTCTCTCTCTCTCTCTCTCTCTCTCTCTCTCTCTCTCTCTCTCTCTCTCTCTCTCTCTCTCTCTCTCTCTCTCTCTCTCTCTCTCAAGGAGATGTGGTGGGGATTGTCTACCAAATAAAAAGGCGTCTTGGCCACACACGATGGCAGGCGCACAGGCGGAGAAAAATAAACCGAGTTGGCCGAATAAAGATCAAGTTTTTGATAACTTCGCTAGTTCTCTTTACTTAAAACTTCTCTTCGTTTGCAATCTTTTTTTGGTTCTCGCTTGTTCGTCTGTGGGCGTGTGGAGGTCTGGGTAAGAACACGAAAAAAGAGAGTGAAATGGACAAGGGGAACAGGGGACCGTTTCACAAGGGTTAACGTTACGTAGCGTGAGTGCAAATCGGCAAAAAACGGTCTAAGAAACCCGATAGTTCGCGTGGCGTTTTGTTCTTGCCAAACCACCGAGCAAGCGGCGAACTATCCGGAACTGGTAGGGGGTGAATACGTTTCTTGTTGTTGATTGGTTCATTAAAGTTTGTTTAAAATAATGCATAATTTTTGACCAATCAGACAAGAGCTTGTAATATTCTTCAGCAAACGTTTTCTAAAGTGTTTCTTAGGCCCCGTTTGGCGTAAGCGTTATTCACGCGGCGACCGTTATCTGGAGAAACTAAACCCAGAGGTTGGGGAGGGGTGAGGAGGAGGGATATCTACTAAATTTGACGATTGATTTCAGTCTTGCTATTTGTTGTACTTCACTGAAGAGACGCGCCCTCTGTGTGCAAGATGAGTTTATTTTGTACTCGGCTTGGGTTTCTCTCCCCCCCCCCCCCATCTCCCTCCCAGCTTTCTCCCCCCCCCCAAACACCCCTTTCTCCTCCCCCCTTCTCCCCCCCTCCCTCCCCGCTCATGTAATGGTTATGCTTTTCCTGTTCTTCTTATTGTTTTCTCTGTTTGTGGCATTATTAATCACAAGACGTTCAATGCTGCACTTGGTCACCTCCAAATATGGAAAGTGACAATGTCGGTTTTCAGCGAAACTTTAGAATGTGTATCTGTTAACCAATTAATTTGAAATTAAACCTACTCTAGCTCTAACTATAACTCTAACCCTAACCCTAACCCTAACCAAAACCTTAAACCGTCAAATACACAAAACAATTAAACTTTACTAAAAAGTGAGTGTTTCATGTTTGGAGATGACCAAGTGCAGTCTTGAACGCCAATTTGATTAATCTTCTCCTTTTGCTTGCGTTTGGAAGGGTATCTCATTTGTAACAATACTACCTTTCCCTTAAAATCCGAACGGTGTTGTTGCTGTTGGTGGTGGTGGTTTACCCTGGCTAAAAGACTCCAGGGATCATCCCAACAGCCGAAGCACTTGAACACTGTGGCTACAACTGCATCAGTTAGGGATGAGAACATTACGTGTGTGACCGTTTTTGATTACCCCGCCGCGTGGGCAGCCACACTCCGTCTTCGGGGGATTCTGAACGGTGGAATTCCTTGTTTGTGCGCATTTTAATTACTGAAGAATATCAGAAAATAATTTATTCTATGCATTTCCATCCCCTACATCCCCCCCCCCCCCCGGTTTTTTATAAAAACTACTGACATCCTCCAAACACTTCTCTCCTCTAAGGATGTTTCTCTTCCATATTATTTCTGGTCTATGCGCGCGCGCGTTTGTGTATCTGTACGAGTGTATGCATAGGAATATCAGTTATTGGGAGGACGCCCCCCCCCCCCCCCCCCCGTCTCTTTTTTCCCTCGCTATCCGTCTGAAGTGTCAAACATATATATATATATATATATATATATATATATATATATATATATATATATATATATATATATATATATATATATATATATATATATATATATATATATAAAGCTTTATCAAAGCAAATTATTCTGCATTTCAAATGCACTAACTTTTCAGTCCTTCAGAGTAGGGGTACGGAGCTGGCTATTCACTGAGATTTTTCTTTCATGCTATATATATATATATATATATATATATATATATATATATATATATATATATATATATATATATATATATATAGAGAGAGAGAGAGAGAGAGAGAGAGAGAGAGAGAGAGAGAGAGAGAGAGAGAGAGAGAGAGAGAGAGAGAGAGAGAGAGAGAGAGAGAGAGAGAGAGAGAGAAGAAGAAGAAGAAGAAGAAGAAGAAGAAGAAGAAGAAGAAGAAGAAGAAGAAGAAGAAAAGAAGAAGAAGAAGAAGAAGAAGAAGAAGAAGAAGAAGACCCTGTCCTTTTGACTAATGTACATGTAACTTATTGACCAAGGAAAGAGTAGTCCCACTTAATTAACTCTCAAGCTGACCTACACTGGTAGCAGAAACTTCCGTTCGTAGCCCTGAATACGGTCCCACTCTGTCCCAGGGGTGCTCTTTCATTGAGTTGACGTCGTCGCTGCGGATTCCTATCCACAGTCTCCGAAGGTGAGAATACTCTAGTAGCCTCAAGAACTCCTTAAAGGCCTAGTGACGCACCACGATTAAGTCCCTTGATTTTGTCTGGGTTGCTGTGACCCACATACAAATTTCCCCAACTTCAAATTGAGGCTGCTCTTTAAACTGATGTGTCGGTTTGAATTTGGGGCCATTTATATGGGAGTCAGACTTGTTCAAAACAAGATTTCTTTCCAGTTATAAGAGGGAAAACCCGTGAAACCCGTGATTTTGACACGTGATATGGTGGATCTTTAAAAACCCACCAGATCACGTGTCAAAATCACGGGCTTCACGTGTTTTCCCTCTTATAGCTGGAAAGAAATCCCAAATGCCCCCACATTCAAACCGAAACGTCATTGTAAAGAGCAGCCTCAATTTGATGTTGGGGGCATGTGTATGTGGGTCACAGCTACTCAGAAAAAAACCAAGGGACTTAACCGTGGTGCGTCAGTGTGTCTTTAACAAGGGGGGCCGGAACGGAAAGATTAGGACCGCCATAAGCTGTGGAAATGAGACCCCGGCTGGGGCTTGTAGCCATGGGAACTAACTAATCCAGGATGGAAAATGCACATTAGTCTAAACTACCAATGTTTTCTATTATGTTTCAGTCGTTTTTTTCTCTTCTTTTTTTGGGCCTGAGTGCATGGTGTAAAAAAGCTGATTCAGCTTATCCATGTTCCCTCAATACAAGAGAGAGAGAGAGAGAGAGAGAGAGAGAGAGAGAGAGAGAGAGAGAGAGAGAGAGAGAGAGAGAGAGAGAGAGAGAGAGAGAGAGAGAGAGAGAGAGAGAGAGAGAGAGAGAGAGAGAGAGAGAGAGAGAGAGAGACGGGTGGGGTGGGTGGGTCGGTGATGGGGATAAAAATATTATTACCGTTTTCAAAATGAATTGTTCACGCCAATCGATTTTGAATTCAAACAATGATTATGTATTATATAATTATGTTGCATAATTATTAAAACTTTTTTTCTTCTTTTATTTGCTTTGTGTGTGCGTTTGTGTGTGTGTTTTGTTCTCTCAGCGTATCATCCAATAATTAAATGTGACAGGCGTCTTGATTGGTCGAAGGTCTGTAAACTGTGTGCCGATTGGTTTGAAGGGATCTTGCTCGGTCATGGTTTCCAGTTGTGAAGGCAACAGATGATCAAGCTTGGCATCTTCAGTTAGTCTAGTCGGGTTCATTACAGAATGGACATTCTTGCAAAATGGTGTTAGAAAATCTCTGTATCTCTCTTATTCTTTCATTAAGCCCCCCCCCCCCTCTCTCTCTCTCTCTCTCTCTCTCTCTCTCTCTCTCTCTCTCTCTCTCTCTCTCTCTCTCTCTCTCTCTCTCTCTCTCTCTCTCTCTCTCTCTCTCTCTCTCTCTCTCTCTCTCTCTCCATGATGGCTATGTAGCTATTGACATTAAATCATCAATTTCTCTCTCTCTCTCTCTCTCTCTCTCTCTCTCTCTCTCTCTCTCTCTCTCTCTCTCTCTCTCTCTCTCTCTCTGTCTCTCTCTCTCTCTCTCCCACCACCCACTCTCTCTCTCTCTCTCTCTCTCTCTCTCTCTCTCTCTCTCTCTCTCTCTCTCTCTCTCTCTCTCTCTCTCTCTCTCTCTC
>CM065695.1:34354201-34359201 GCA_017654935.2 Phymorhynchus buccinoides | reverse complement strand
AGAAAAGGCGTTCGGTTTTGTGATTGTGTGGGTGGGAAAAGAGACGAGAACAGAGGCTTGGGGGGGTTACTGGACTGTTACTTTATAAAACCAACCAATCCAACCAACTAGGAAGACACATGATACATGAAAACCCCCCACAACCTCAGACAAACACACACAGGCACAGCGACACAGGCACACAACAAACAGACGTATAAGAAGATTTGCGTCAACAGAAGCATATTCGCTGACTCATGCATGCAGAGAGAGAGAGAGAGAGAGAGAGAGAGAGAGAGAGAGAGAGAGAGAGAGAGAGAGAGAGAGAGAGAGAGAGAGAGAGAGAGAGAGAGAGAGAGAGAGAGAGAGAGAGAGAGAGAGAGAGAGAGAGAGAGAGAGAGAGAGAGAGAGACTAACAAACAGTCAGAGATCTTATTTCGACAAGAAATAACCTTTTTGTTTTCTCCAAATAAACGTTTGTCTGACAAAGCACATTTAGTTAAGCCTATTGATAGTAGTTGTTCTTCAGATGACACTTTTGTAACGCTTATGACAAGTACAAAACCTTTGACACTCGTGTGACCAGAGGAAACCCCCAGTTCAAATGTTTACTCAAAGCTTAACCACGAAAACCTGGACACCCGAAAAATTGCACACAAAAAAGAAAAGAAAAAACCCCCAAAACCCACGCTTCCTCCATGGCAAAAAAAAAGAAGTTATAGGATTTCCCCATTTTGTACCCAGCGCTGTTCCATAATCCGTTACAATGGGCTCATCTCATATTCCATCCCTTTCTGTTTAAACGTTGGTAACATAATGTTTCTCTTACAACTTCTGAGTTTGATTTTCCACAATAAACGATTTATGTAATCAAAATGTGTGGGGTATACAGTAGGATCATTCTCTCCTGGTGGTATTGTTTATCAAACGGCTCAAAATAATGATGAACTGGCGACAAGTGTCTGAAACAAGAGATTCTTCTTCTTCTTCTTCTTCTTCTTCTTCTTCTTCGATCGCTCAGTTTCCTGTCAATTATGAGCGCACATGCGTCATGCTGCGGTTATGCGACTAACTAAGAAATAGTTAGGCCCAGCAAGTCCGACTTCGGCTGGAGGAGGAAATGTTTTTGAAAGCGTTTCGTGAAAAATGGCAGGAGAATGGACCACCGGTAAGGCAGAAAGATAGTAGATGACAGTAAGCAAAGGGAAAAGGCAGAGTCAAAGAGAGTGACAGATTAGAGGAAGTTACAAGCACAGAACTTCCAGAAGGTGGGGGAACTATTTATACACAAGACCCCCCGGTATCCCCACGGGGGTGAAACAAGAGATGGACACGGCCATTTTATTTCACACATGGAGCGCGTGAATGGAGCGCAGAAATACCAAAATGAAAGACAGGGATTAGTAGTGGGCACAAGACGTCCAATGCAGCACTTGGTCATCTCCAAATATGGAAAGTGACGCCATTCGCGTGACAATGTCGGTTTTTTTTAGCGAAACTTTAGAATGTGTATCTTTTAACCATTCAATCTTAAATTAAACTGACTCTAGCCTTAACCCAAACCCTTATCCCTAACCCTAACCAAATCCTTAAACCGTCAAACACACAAAAAATGAAACTTTACTAAAACATTGAGTGTTCCATGTTTGGAGATGACCACGTGCAGTCTTGAACGCCTAGTGTAGTGGACTTATTTCAATAACGGGTGTTACTGCCACAGTCCTAATTCCAGAAAACACAGTATAGGGGAAGACGGGGTAAAAAGCGCATGGGCGGGTAAGAAGCCCACCCCAATTATCTCATGAAATAAAGAAAATTTCAGTCAAAGTTGCCCATGAGACGAATGCTAGACATTAACGCTCGTCTCATGGGCAAAATGAGACTGAAATTTGCTTCATTTCATGAGATAATTGGGGTGGGCTTCTTACCCGCCCATGCGCTTTTTACCCCGTCTTCCCCTACGTTTACATTATTTCCACATACCTAACTATGCTATATTTCAATATTTTTGTTGTAATCATCGTGAACGTTATGGACAGGCCTAACAACAGCTTCGGCTACTCATGCCACCCGTAACAATTACCGCAGCAACATCTTCAATGTATTCTCTAAAATGTTGGGTCCGATTCTTGGGCGAAGATTTTAAGTTTGAATCCGGGTTGTCAGTGGTCAATAGTTATGAAAAGACTTCAAATTTATCAACCCCCCAAAAAGGAATGGTTCCAGCAAACAAATAGTATAAGTGCATGGCTTTGTACATCGATTTCTCGGCAAATATGTAGATTTACACCCTCCTGCTCTATTTCTTGGTTCTTTCCGTGGTTAGGGATTGGGTTAGGGTTAGGGTTAGGGTTAGATGGTCTTTTCTTTTGCCACAAGCATCTGTTTTTGGTGTCAAAATCATCTATTTTTTGGGAGCATTAAATCGCTGCCTTATAAAAATGCACGTCTAAGGAACGCTTCTGGTGGGTGACGGGAGATAACTCTAGGGTTTTATTTTACTTCCCTTGGTCAAATAGAACACATAATTTATTTTTCTATACGCGCGTGAGAGAAAAAAAAGAGAGAGACAGAGTGAAAGAGAAAGTGAGATTGCCATGGCTAAGTAACTAATTTTAAATGGAACGATACCTGGTGTCAAGGGCTAAGGTTTGTAACTCCACCTAAACAGCTCATTAGAATAGCCGTGAGAACATGCTGCTGGCTATGGCCTATTGGCGTGTTAAATAAATATAAAACCAAAGTTTTGTTCAATGAAAACCAGTTAGCAATATATCATCTTCCACTTAGGTATTTGGTATTTGATACTTCATAGTCACGGAGTTATCTCTGTGAAATTCGGGTTGCTCCTACCTAGAGAGCGCGTCGCAGCCAGAGGCGTGCCACCCCGGGCCATTTTTTGTTTTTGTTTTTTCGCATGCGATTTTTGTGTGACTGATAAGGAAAGAAAGGACGGGGGGGGGGGGGGGGGGGGGGGGGGGGGGTACATTTTGACCAAATGATAACTTTTTCGTTGCCACTGGGATTAACGTGCGCTAAGTGCATGGGCACACGGGACCTCGGTTTATCGTCTTATCCGAAAGACTCCACGTTCAGACCGAAAGGTCTAGTGCAAAGTGAGAGGGAAAACCCCCTGTAATCAGGTTCGAGCTCGGGTTTACTTGACACAAGGCGAACACGTTACCTCTGTGGCACTCTACTCTGCGTAGCTACGTCGATCTTAGCAAGAACTACTGAAGGGATTTTGATCCAATTTGGCAGAGGGGTAGACATCGTAAAAAGAAGGCTCCTTTCGATATTCGTGACTGTGCTGACCTTGACCTTGAAGATTGACCTTGAGAATCGACATTTCTTCTTTGGGCTATGTTTTATTTCTGAGCTGTATTTCATGAACCAGTGTACAGACTCGTTTCAAATTTTGTTTGATGGTGTATCATTCAGGGAGGGTTCTGTAAAAATAACACAACTATGCTGACCGTGACCTTGAAGTTTAAATCGTTTTGTTTTGTTCAAGCACTAAGCATTAAAATAGTGTTAAAATGGTCCAAGGGAAGCAACTCCATGTATTTGACAAAAAAGCAATCCAGACTATCGCCCCTTTGACAAGACATGGGAAGTTGGAGTACTGTAGGCCAAGCTCAGGTGCTTTCGACACCTGGTTGCGCTGTATCAGTGCTATCTAGTTGTGTTTAATGCGAAAGGTTGATGGGGGTGTCTGAAGTACATCTTAGTCCAGAAAGCATTGTATGAGAGAGAGAGAGAGAGAGAGAGAGAGAGAGAGAGAGAGAGAGAGAGAGAGAGAGAGAGAGAGAGAGAGAGAGAGAGAGAGAGAGAGAGACAGAGACAGAGACAGAGAGAGATATAGAGACAGGGATACATAGGCAGAGAGAAAGAGACAACGAGACAGAGACATACAGACCCACATACACCCTCTGGCGACTGTCCTACATTACATTACGGACGATTCGGGTGCTATGCCTCGGAATCCTTCTCGTAGTATTTGATTCCACCACCTGCACGTTTAGGTGGCACACAGCAAGACCCTTGATCACAGCCACGCACGTGCAACACGCACCCACAGGCCCTCTACTCTCCCCCTCCCACGTGCAGGGAAAGGCAGGGCCTGCCTGTCTGTGGCTGGTGCTTATTTACCTGACTGCTGCTTTGCGTCAACAAGTTGCAGGTTTAAAGGTGCTATGTAGCCTAATAGCCATGTTGGAAAGTAAACCCGTTTGTCATGAGGCACAGTTCCGTGGAAGTTGTATTGTTGTTGTCGTTGGCTTACCCTGGTTAAAAGACTCCAGGGATCAGCCGAACAGCCGAAGCACTTGAACAGCATGGTACCAATGCATCAGCTAGGGATGAGAACATTACGTGTGCGACCGGTTTTTTATTACCCCGCCACGCGAGGAACCACACACCGTCTTCGGGGGATTTTGGAGACTGATGATGTTATGCTAGGAGCTAGTCGTGGCTAAAGACAGTCCCCCCATAACTATGCAGAGCATAACAACATTTTGATGTAGCCTTGGGGTTCTAGCCTATGTCAATTGGTCTGGGACATAGCCTTTAGCCAAACGCGAGTTCTGTGGAAGAAAAGCGACCTTAACCTTCTTTGAGCTGAATCAAGTACCCGTTTTCAGCTTCAGTATTATTTTTCTTCAAACCGTAATACCTTTCTACCCCCCCCCCCCTCCCTCCCTCTTCACTTTACTTTACACATTGAATTGAAGTCAAAGCATAAACGTAGGAACACAACGGGGCTGGAAAAAGATGACAATAATTTATGCATAATGGATGAAGGAAACGAACTCTCAACTTCAAATCAGACACCATACATAAAGATTGTACCAATGATGGGACGTTTTATAGGCCGCGAGGCCTAGGCCATGATGCCTGTCCCTATCACCACCACTACTACTACTACTACTACTACTACTACTACTACTACTACTACTACTACTACTACTACTACTACTACTACTACTACTACTACTACTACTACTACTATTACTAAAAGC
>CM065695.1:34346701-34351701 GCA_017654935.2 Phymorhynchus buccinoides | reverse complement strand
CCATGGAGAAAGCCGGTGGATTGTTTGTGCACCCACTTCTCTCGTTATACATGATTCGACAGGTGACCGAAAAATGGGAACCCAAAAAAATATATTGGAAGGATTATGCTCGGAAGGAATAAAGAAGGATTTGGCTACTCTTGCAGTATGAGAGAGAGAGAGAGAGAGAGAGAGAGAGAGAGAGAGAGAGAGAGAGAGAGAGAGAGAGAGAGAGAGAGAGAGAGAGAGAGAGAGAGAGAGAGAGAGAGAGAGAGAGAGAGAGAGAGAGAGCAACAAAGCAAAACACCACAACGCAATCTCTTTGAAGTCCCTATTACCAACAAGTTGGTTAGAAAAAGAGTGATCTAATAGGAGGTCAAGGGTTAATTGAACGGGTAGCGGCAAAAAGTGGATCAGGGTGTAGAAATGAGCAGGTGTCAACGAAACAATTGACAGGAGGAGGGGGATATAAGAGAATGTTCACCAATACTTATGGTAGCTTCCCCAAATACAGGTGTGACAAAAAAGGGGAAGCAAATCTGAGCTAGGGTACCTTACTGTTTCAAGACGCTAAACCCCATTTTGGCATAGAAGCTTCATGTGATTGAAACAAACCGACCGGCTAATTATACTATGATTGTGCCTCACTTGAAGAAACACACACCAAAGAATAAGAACTGGAGAAAGGAAAATCGAGAAAGAGAAGGTGGGAAAAGGAAAGGAACAAAAAACTCAACAAGTGCAACGCCGAGCGGCTGCAAAGTCCCCTCGCAGCATCGCCGAGCTACTCCGAAATCGGAATGTGTCGGCTGTACACATACATAAAAACGCATCAAAACAGCACGTAACTATATAAAAACGCATACAAACTGCACGTAGCTGAATAGGTGTTTTTTTATATATAGCCTTGGGGTTCGGACCCGTGATTTGAGCGCGAGCGATCATGCGCACACGCGCGCACAGAAAAAAAATCATGACAACTGTGTTATAGACCATTCATCAAGAAATGTTGTGAAAAAAACTGCATTGAAATACATGCAAAGCTTCGCGAGATATTAGCGATTATGTGTTTTGGGGTTTGAACCCCGTAACTGGCGCGACCTTGACCTTAATGTACATCAGTGGATAGCGTGCATCTTGGCAAACTAGTATACCAAATTTGATGATGATAGACTCAATAGTTTTTGAGAAAAACGGACGGATAGCCGGACGGACGGACGGACGGACGGACGGACGGACGAAGGCACGGACGGATCAGACAGAAACAATAGCTCCCCGAACCTTCGGCTCGGGGACTAACAACCCAACAACATGATGGTAGAGGAAGGAAAGGAGTTAGAAAAGAGAGGCTGCCATGGAAACAGGGGAAGCTACGTAACCAGTGTCGCATGAAAAATGGTAGCTCGTAAAAATAAGTAGCTCGCTACTATGAGAGTCTGTATTTGTGACAACCACAAATTTCTTTTTTTTCTGTACTTTAACCATTTACCTAACCCTAACCCTAACCCTATCCCTAACCCTAGAAAAAAGTGAAATTTGTGGTTCATGCTCAATGTCGCAAATACACACTGTCATAGGTAGCGAGCTACTTATTTTTACGAGCTACCTTTTTTTCATGCGACAACCAGCACCCTTAGTTTGATTATATTGCTTTCTCAAACGAAGCCAGTTTGCCAATCTTTGTAAACGCGAGGTACAAAATGATTTAAAAAAAAAAAGAAGAATGTATTTTTTCTAAATATGATGTACTCATATTTTGAGTATGACCAATATGGAGCAGAAAAAACTACATAACTCGGAACAAGTATATTTCTTAAACGTTATAAAAAAAAAATTCCATCTCGGTGCACACCTGTTGTATGCCTTTGTCCTTTATAAACCTTTTCTTGAATAAACTAACTTACGAGAGAGAGAGAGAGAGAGAGAGAGAGAGAGAGAGAGAGAGAGAGAGAGAGAGAGAGAGAGAGAGAGAGAGAATGTGAATGAATTTTATTTATAGAGGGTAATAGAGTAAGCAATAACATGCTTTTTTACATCCAGCCCTCTGGACAAAATACATATATAAAAGTAGAAAATCGAAAACGAAAATAAACACATACAAAGTAATATAAAGCATGCAAAAAAACATCCCTATATTGTAACACATCAATAACAAAACAAAACCTATTATTATTAACTATACTCATTACAGTGGAACCTCCCCTATAAGACCTGAGAGAGAGAGAGAGAGAGAGAGAGAGAGAGAGAGAGAGAGAGAGAGATCAAATCAAATCAAATCAAATAGGTTTTTATTGCCATTAGCATACATAAGCCTTTATGGCAAGGGGATACTGTCAAATAATATAGATCATTTTTGTAGGCAAATAAAGAAAATCCACTCTATAAGAGAGAGACAGAGAGAGAGAGAGAGAGAGAGAGAGAGAGGGGGGGGGGGGGGGGTTGTGTGTGACCAGAAACGTTGTGACTGACGCAAAGATCCCCAGTTGTAAAAATCCCAACACCCGAAGCGCCAAAGTCCATCTCGCCCTCGACGACTTGCAACAATCCGCAAACTAAACTCGGGGAAACAACTCACTATGCTAAAAGCAGTTGCTTCCCTTTCTCAATAAAGGGCGATCATTCATCACCCTCACAAAGCAGACGATCGTGCGGCGTCTTCAAACGGCTTTGCAGGGCTCAAGAGAAGGGATTTCCCTCTCCGTCAAGAAGCCGCAGGTGCCTCGCTCGAGCTGTCTGAGTGAGTCAACGAGGTTGCATGTTCATGCTCGATCCCTAGTCTGGGTCGAGGTTTTCTAGATAGCCAAACGGTCGTAAATAACGCTTACGCCAAAAGGGGCCTAAGACACACCCTAAACGTTTGCTAAGGTCAGATAACTCTTTAAGCTTACTCTTCATTTTTGGGAGAGAGAAAAGGGTTGCTATCATAAGGGAGATAGATCATACCTCTCTGTCAGTTTGTACAAAGTTTTCAATTTCACCCACGTCTATTTGTGTGCAGGAAATTAGATTTGCACTATATTATGCCATCTAACATGAAATTAAGACAGAGCACTCACAAACACTTGCTTTTGTTTAATTTGCTAAAATCATCCCGTATTTTTTCACGATAGACTAACGAATATTTGCTGTGGCAAGCTTGTTGTTTTGGTCTTCCATTTTTAAAATTCAAGAGAGAAAATGGAGTTTTACGTCCTCTTGGTCTGAATCAGACACATATGTGACATTTGTAAATACAAATATGGTTGGAACAATACTGGAGGCAATGCCCGGAGGCAGTACGAAACCGTTAAAGTCCCGATTTTTTAAATATTAATACAGATAGCTGTAGCGGTGACCAAGCCTCGGTTAAACCTCATCGGCTATGGCACCGCCACAAGTAGTAGAGTGAGTTTTAAAGTTCAAGTCTCGTCACGCGATATAGATATATAAAAAGCCGGAAGTATTGATATTTCCCATGATCCTTCAAATAGTTTGTCGCTTGCTACCTCGATACCAGCCACAAAACGTTTTCAAAAACGTCGGCAAAAGAGGTGTTTCTTAGTACCGTTTTTGCCGATTTACGCTCACGCTACGAAACGTTAGCCCTTGTGAAACGGACCCCAGGTCTGACTAAAGCATATTAATTCTGGGATTGTAATGTAAGGCTATGCATAGAAATTCGAAGCGACAATTATTATTGAATAAAAAAAAGAAGAAGTTTGAGATGGTGTTTCCTTTTCCCCTCCGGAAATCCCCCCTATTTCGTTGAGTTTTGAGGGGTAGGGTCCATTGAGCCTAATCTTACTTTGCCTAACGGTGATTTTCGTAGGCAAGATGGGAAAATTATATTGCGAGTTTCATTGTATTGTGCCTAATCGCAGGAAACCTAAAAAGAAAGCAGTTTTACTGAGCCTAATAAATTTTGACCTGAGGTGTCAAATTGCCTGATCCCAGGTAGTCTAAAGAAAAGAGAGAGTACTATTCAACCTAATAAAATTAATGTTAGTTGTTTATGTCAGTTTATGACAAGTACAATTCAAATGATTATTCAGGCCTATAAAACGACTCTACAGCGAATCATTCACTCGTTATCTGATCGCTTCTCGGCCTTTTGGCTAAGACAGTGATTCAGAAACATAAATTTTTGTTTATACCATGGTTTGTTTGTTCATGGACACTACACATTGAGATAGAATCCGTGGTTTGTTCAACCCGTCGTACATGGCGAAAGCCGATACGCGACGTTAAACTGAACTTCCATCCATCATTCACGGCAGCTTTAGGTATTAGGCAGTTTGAGACAAAATCTGAAAAGTTTATCTTTAGTCAATGTGGGATTAGGCACAGTAGGATTAGGCACGATAGGATTAGGCAATGAGGAATTAGGCAAATTAGGATTAGGCTCAATGGGGCGCACCCGTTTTGAGAGGCCCTGTTTTTGAGTTTTTACAGGTCAGGTCAGGTCAGGTCAGGTAATGAGGGCAACTAGGCCTCGCGGCCTCTGAAGTGCCCTTTCAATATAGGTTTTTTTTAAAATGAGCACAGCTGTGACGGTTTTTGATGACACAATCAGTCATGTTGGTATCTCAATTCTGTCAATTTAGGGTCTTTGTCCAGGAGGTTTTTAAACTGGTTAAGGTTTGGTGCAAGCTTGATTTGTGCAGAGAGGTTATTCCAATACTTGGCAACTGTTAGCAGAAAAATGTTTTCTAATGTTATTTCTGCTGTATTGTATTACAGACCGTTTGTTGTGTGCCGTGGGGTCTAAAGTTAGGGCCTTGCGAAATCAGTTGTGATTTCAGATCCGATACGATAACCACGAGCGCGTTTTAAGATTCACCACAACGTCCGAACGAATAAATCACGATTGTGGTGAATCTTTTTTCCTTGATGATCATGTAAATATTTCGAAATAAACATTTGCAGTATCTGCAGCTTGTTGGAGCCTTTTTTTTTTTTTAAATCTTAAAAAAAAAAAAAAAAAAAAAATTGCCATATTTGGCAATTATTATCACCACTACTAGTTGACACTTCCGGTTCGA
>CM065695.1:34336701-34341701 GCA_017654935.2 Phymorhynchus buccinoides | reverse complement strand
AGGGTCTTCATATAACAGGCCCTGATTTGATGCCTTTTAGTGACATGGGTGTTAAACCATTGTGGTGCATAAATGCTACATTGGCGGTGAAAGGGTTAATCAGCACAGCTGTTTCGTGCGTGGTTCATTATGATTATGTACCCGTACTTATCAAACTCGTCTCACGCCTCAAGAGTCGATTTCAGTTTTTCTTTTACTCCTATTGGTGGGTTTGTGTTTCTAGCCTGTTGTGGTTTTTGGTTTGGTTTGGTATGAAGAGGTATTCATTTCTTTGTCTGCCACTGTTTCTGTTTCTCTGTCCGTCTATGTTTCTGTCTGTCTGTTCTCTCTTTCTGTCTGTCTGTGCTCTCTTTCTGTTTCTGTCTCTGAATATCTGTCTCTGTTGCAGTGGCCTATATATATATATATCTGAATGTGTTTATGTGTGTGTGTGTGTGTGTGTGTGTGTGTGTGCGTGCGTGTGTGCGTGTGTGCGTGCGTGTGTGTGTGTGCGTGTGTGTGTGTGCGTGCGTGCGTGTGCGTGTGAGTGAGAGAGAGAGAAAGAGAGAGAGAGAGAGAGAGAGAGAGAGAGAGAGAGAGAGGAGAGAGAGAGAGAGAGAGAGAGAGAGAGAGAGAGAGAGAGAGAGAGAGAGAGAGAGAGAGAGAGAGAGAGAGAGAGAGAGAGAGAGAGAGAGAGAGAGAGAGCGCGCGTTTGTGTACGTCCTCCCCTCTATCTTCTCCATCCCACCCCCACCACCGTTGAGGTTTAGTTGAGGTCTTGCTCTTTGTCCCCCCCCCCCCCTACTACCCCCTCCCCCCTCCCCCCTAAGAAGATTAGTTTAGTTTTGATCAAGAAAGTTGAAGCAACAGTTGCGCGGGTGCGAAACAATTGACCAGGGCCTGTATTCACGTTGAGATAGCATGAGACTTAGCATGATGCTAACTTAGAAGCTCTTCCAATGTCCTATAGGATTTAATAGGACTTTTGGAAGAGCTTCTAAGTTAGCATCATGCTAAGTCTCATGCTATCTCAACGTGAATACAGGCCCTGATAATTACCATTAATGGCGATATAGCCTAATAAAGAAGCTGTGAATGCATGACAAGAAGAAATTTAAACAATTTCACTCTAGCTTCTTCTTCTTCTTCTTCTTCAATCGCCCAGACAGTGTCCTGTCTATTTTGAGCGCAGACGCGTCATGCTGCCGTTATGCGCCTCCTAAGTAAGAAGTAATTAGGCCCAGCATGTCCGCCTTCGGCTGGAGGAAATCTTTTTGAAAGTTTAAAAAAACCCCAAAAAAGCTGGAGAATGGACCGAAAAGGCAGAAAGATAGTAGATGACAGTTAGCAAAGGGAAAAGGCAAGAGTCAAAGAGAGTGACAGATTAGAGTAAGTTACAAGCACAGAATTTCCAGAAGGTGGGGGAACGATTTATACAAAAGATCCTCCCCCCCCCTGGTATCCCCACGGGGGGGTTCACTCTAGTAATAACTTAGGGCTCACGTCGGAGATTTCGGGGGCATCCCGCTCCCCTTCGTCAGCGTCGTCTGCTGGGAGGCCACTGGAGGTTCAAGTGCGTACGATCGTGAGTAGGGTTACCAGCTCCAGAACTAACCGCCAGTGGCCTCACCGGCAGCAGACGACGCTGACGAAGGGGAGCGGGATGCCCCCGAACTCTCGGAGGTGAGCCCAAAGTTATTGCCAGAGTGAATAATAGTTCCCCCTCCTTATGGCAGTTCTGTGCTTGTAACTTCCTTTAATTTATCACTCCGAAATCTCCGAGGTGAGCCCTAAGTCATTGCTAGAGTGAATTTGTCTAAAATTCTTCTTGTCATGTCATCGCCTCAGCAGTTAGAACTACCTCGCTGTGCCGTGATGCACGTAATGGTCAACTTAGGACGAGGATTTGACCGCCAGGGGGCAATCAAACCAGTAGGGGCTTATAGCATCCCTCTCTCTCTCTCTCTCTCTCTCTCTCTCTCTCTCTCTCTCTCTCTCTCTCTCTCTCTCTCTCTCTCTCTCTCTCTCTCTCTCTCTCTCTCTCTCTCTCTCTCTCTCTCTCTCTCTCTCTCTCTCTCTCTCTCTCTCTCTCTCTCTCTCTCTCTCTCTCTCTCTCTCTCTCACTACGCCCAACTAATAATATCACGCGCTAAGACCCGCCTACTGGTTTGATTGCTCCCAGGCGGTCAAATCATCGTCCTAAGTTGCTCATTCAACTAGAGCGTTCAGACGCGCGGAACATTTTCTGCCCCAGTAACCTTGACCATCGATTGACCAATGACCTTCAGTTTCGAGCTTGGCCTAGATATTCTAAGTAGCTGCGCGCATGCACATTTTGAGTCCCCTAGGACCCTTCGTTTAAATGTTATCGTGTACATGCATATGTTACGCCCAATCCGTGAAATTTGCCTATTTCATAAAATGGGCAAAATGCTTTGCCCAATTTATGAAATGGACAATATTATATATTACATTTTTGAATCCCTATTCACACAGGTATTGATTAAGATTGATTCAATGGTATCACACTTTTCTACATTGTATTTGCACCCCTATCCTGCCCCCCAACTCGACCAGATGCTAAGCTGGGGCATGCCTGAGCCACATGTTGAATCAAACGTGTTATCAAATTAAGTCTCAATAAAATAATTTTGACTCATCTACAGATGAAATTTCTCATTCGTTTGAACCAATTCTTGATCTATGTGTGCTAATGAACAAAAACTATTTTTCATTCATATTGCTTTTCTCAATTGCAAATCATAAATTGGCTATTTCACGAACTGGGCCAACCATTTTGCCCATGTCATAAAATGGGCAATTTCATGGATTGGGCGTAACACATACACAGTCTGCCAGTCAGGGGCAAACAGACATCACTGAACACGTTACCATTAGCTTCGCGGCCTCGCGGCTCGTAATGAACACACGCGCCTGCAGTCATCGTGAGACTCGCGTCTGAGAAATTCGGGCCGCTCCCACCTGGAGAGGGCGTCGACGCCAGTGCAGTGCCACCCATTTGTTTTGAGGGGAGTGGGGAGGGACGGGGGGGGGGGGGGGAGAGACAGATAGTAGATGACACAGTAAGCAAAGCGAAAAAGGCCGCAAAGTCAAAGACAGTGACAAGTTAGTGGAAGTTATAAATAAGCACAAGACTTCCAGAAAATGGGAGAACTATTTGTTAAAAAAAAAAGCCTCCCCCCCGCTCCTCCTCCCCCTGGTATCCCCAGTGGGTGTGCCGAATCTGCAATTCTGCATGCCGCCAGAAAGCCCACTAACGTTAGTAGAGCAGGCTTCCTGTTGCCAAGGAGCAGCACAAGGGAAATAACCGTACAAATTGTGATTCTAGAGCAAGTCTGTGCAGTTGTGTCCCTTGTACATCAACCTCCGATCCCCCTCCACCTCCTCCCCCCTCCTTACCGCATCTCTTCCTTCAGCTGCACCATTACCGTTTTCAGCAGATAAAACGTGGCTACAAAACGAACTCGGCTATGATTGATTAGTAACGAAAACTTCGAGACTTTCCTGGTATTGCAGTACCTCCAGGATCGTCCCATTATCTTTATAGTTATTAATGTCCCATATTAGTATGTGCCTGTTCCAGGCCGGAGGACGTTAAGCGAACTTTCATCAACTCAGCTATCTCGTATTTAACGCATCACCAGCCTCTTCTCAAATTCAAAAGCTGAACTATTGTGGCGGTACCATTAGCCGATGAGGTTCATCCGAGGCGTGGTTACCGCTGCACATATCTATATTGTTAAAAACTCGGGACTTTACTGGTGTTGCACTGCCTCCGGGCATTGCAGCCAGTATTGTCCCCACCATCTTTGTATTTACAAATGTCCCATATGTGTCTATGACCGAGAGGACGTAAAACACCATTTTTCATTCATTCTCAAATTTTCACAATGATTAGAAAAAAAAAGAAAAAAAGGCCATTTTCGGGAAATAAATGGGATAGGACCAGCCTGTAATAATTTGCATAAAACTGAAAGAAGCAGACTTTGAGATTGAGAGTCGTGAACATGAAGGAGGCCACCAATTCCATCATCTAAGATCGTTGACCACAAGACAACTCAGTTCATATCACATCACAGAGGTAATGCTTTTAGGAATTGTAAAGTCATGATTACCATCATTATAATTGGATACAACCATTCTGTACATCATAAGGATTTCTTATGAAATCAAACTATGATAGCTACAGAGTCTCAAACTGTTTGCTGCCTATGAAGTCATAAGTCCCAAGTTTCTTTATTGGCATTGTACAACGCACATGGAAACTTGTCTTCCACCGTGTATATAATAAGGTGAGATATATCGAAATGAAAATATCAAATAAGAAGATGAAACATAAATTTACATTTAAAAACAAATATGTGACTCTCACACCCACACCCAGTCATTCATTCGCTCTCCGCTATCTTGCTCACTCATCATGCAACCCACCACCACTTCCGCCTTCCTTTTTCCTTCCTTTTCTTGAAACCTTTTTTTCAATGGGTATATTTTATGTAGTGTAAGTCAGTCCGCCGTTTCCGACTATGGCGTCCAGATAACACACGAGGCAGCTGCTATGATTCTCAATGAAGGGCTGAGCTCAAAGTTTGTCAGTTCATCGTGTAGATCCCTTGCCCAGGGTACATCCCCACTCGACCAACACGATTTAAGACAGCCAGCGTGTTTTTTTTTTGTTTTTTGCTTTTATATAGGGAAGGCTCCTCCTAAAAGGGCAACCAAGCCCTTTGGCTGCTGCACTAAAAAGCAATGCATAATGCTTCCCCAGTTAGATATTAGACATCTTTCTTTCTCCACGGATACTGGGGGGTGTGGGGGGGGGGGGGGGGGGGACGTTCGTAAAAAAAATAGTTCCCCCACATTCTGGAAGTTCTATGCTTGAAACTTCCATTAATCCGCCACTCTCTTTGACTCTGCCTTTTCCCTTTGCTTTCTATCATCTACTATCTTTCTGACTTAATCATTGACCCCATTCTCCTGCCCTTTGTTTCTCTCTCTCC
>CM065695.1:34316701-34329201 GCA_017654935.2 Phymorhynchus buccinoides | reverse complement strand
CAAAATGGCTTCTCTCTCCGGCATCTCCGCCAAGGAAGAATCGCCGTTTTGACGGTTGAATTTCTAGGAAACCAGAGCAAAGTGAGTGTTCCGATCCATGAAAAGGGTGTTTTCCTGGTTATCTCGACGTGTTTCTTGCAAAAACCTCATCCGACTCAAAACTGACTTTCTTTTCTTCTTTAAAAAAAAAAGAAGAAGTCATTTTCCCCCCTATCCTTTATTCTTCTGTTTCTGTCTTGGTCCCAAGCACAGATCTCTTCCGTGGTCCCAAGTCAGCGTGGTCCCGGGAATCCGGAATAAGTTCGAATATACGGGTGCGCCTAATGTCGAATGTATGTTTTAGCCTAAGATCGAAGTTTTGAAATTCAACACTTCAGCCTAAGTTCGAATTGCGCAATTGCGCCTAAGTTCGAATACACGGTTGCGCCTAAGTTCGAATGTACGGTTGCGCCTAAGTTCGAATGTACGGTTTAGCCTAAGTTCGAATTATGCAGTTGCACCTAAGTTCGAATGTGCGGTTTAGCCTAAGTTAGAATTATGCAGTTGCGCCTAAGTTCGAATGTACGGTTGTGCCTAAGTTCGAATTGATGATTTCATAGCAATGTACTATTGAATCCTGGTGGAGGTGGGGAAAAAAATTCGGACTTAGGCGGAACCGTATATTCGAACTTAGGCGCAATGGTAAAATCGAACTTAGGCAAAACTGTGCAATTCGGAATTAGGCGGAACCGTATATTCGAACTTAGGCGCAACGGTAAATTCGAACTTAGGCACAACTGTGCAATTCGGACTTAGGCGGAACCGTATATTCGAACTGAGGCACAACCGTATAACTAGACTCGAAATTTCGACCTTAGGCGCAATTGTTGATATGGCCCATTATTTTCGACCTTAGGCGCACCCGTATATTCGAACTTAGTCCGGTCACCCGTGGTCCCCCCCAAAATGAACCCTCTCTATTTTAGATTCTCTGGTGGTAGAATACACGAAGCACCAATCCGTCACGATCAATTTGTCAACGTAGAGTTAGTAGGGGAAGACGGGGTAAAAAGCGCATGGGCGGGTAAGAAGCCCATCCCAATTATCTCATGAAATAAAGAAAATTTCAGTCAAATTTGCCCATGAGACGAATGCTAGACATTAACGCTCGTCTCATGGGCAAAATGAGACTGAAATTTGCTTCATTTCATGAGATAATTGGGGTGGGCTTCTTACCCGCCCATGCGCTTTTTACCCCGTCTTCCCCTAGTGGTTGCCACTAAGAGGTAGTACTTGTTGCCTGTCTGTCGTTTCCGACAATGACTGCCAGATAACTGAGAGGGCAGATGCTATTCCGGCGGGCTGGGCGAGAATTAGTTTATCATAGTGGAGATGCCTTGCCCAGGGTACATCCCCACTCTCTCGGCTAAAGAGATTTGAGGACGAGAGTTGGCGTTGGGGGAAGGTCCCCAAAGGCCAACCAATCCCTTTGGCTGCATGCAGCACCAGAGCCGGTGCCAAGGGCCCCCTCCTCGTTCGAGAGTCACAGTATTCCACGAAAGACTAAGCTGTACCATGATATTCCAATCCTGTCGAATATCATGTGTAGTAGTACAGCTCTCATTTACTATTGGCCCTTTCTACAGGCGGCTAATGTCAACCAGTGATAATTAAAAGCCAGTTTGAGAGGTAGTAGTAGTAGTAGTAGTCATGGTATATAGTAGCCGCTGGCTTGGTGGTATAAGGGCACCTTGTCTTTGACAAGAGACTCTTATTAGCGCCTACTTTGGGCAAATCAAGACAGTACTTGTGGCGGTGCCATAGCCGATGAGGTTTAACCGAGGCGTGGTCACCGCTACGGCTATCTGTATTAATTTTAAAAATCGGGACTTTACTGGCTTCGTACTGCCTCCGGGCATTGCCTCCAGTATTCTTCCCACCATATTTGTATTTACAAATGTCCCATATGTGTCTGATTCAGATCAAGAGGACGTAAAACTCTATCCCCCCCCCCCCTCCCCCCCCCCCTGATCGCTTCTCGGCCTTTTGGCTAAGACAGTGATTCAGGAACATAAATTTTTGTTTATACCCTGGTTGGTTTGTTCAGCCCGTCGTACATGGCGAAAGCCGATACGCGACGTTAAACTGAACTTCCACAAGGGACTCGGACGGTGGAAAGGGGTGTTAGCTGGTGTAGAATAGCAGTCGCCGTCCGCACAAAAGCTTGATCAGGTGAGGGCAGGACTAATCATACCTGTTAAAAGGTGTGGGGACCAGGACCGGGAAACCCGATCCGCAACACACACCCTGCTTGAATCGACTCCCAAACACCCCGGTAACTATACCCTGTCTCCCCCCCCCAAAAAAAAAAAAAAAAAAAGAAGAAAAAAAAAAAAGAAAAAAGCGAAGAAAGGGAGATAACTTGAAGCAGGCGGTTTAGTTGGCAGAATCTGAAATGACCACCAAGGGGGGGTCCTTGTGGACAGGAGGGACAGAAATATGATAAAGGGACGGAACTTGTTTTACCTTCTCTCTTTCTTCTTCTCCCCCCCCTCCCCCTCCCCCCCCCCTCCCCTCCCCCCCCCCCCCCCCCCCCCCCCGTGTCTTTTTTTCTACTCCCAGTTTCCAGGCGTACATTAGAATGGAACGAGGGCTGTGCGTTTTCCCTGTCTGTATGAGTGTAATATGTTCTTCAGCTTCATAGCGCCTACTTAACTACTGAACCAATCTTAACGAAACTTGGCAAAACTGGTTTCTTAGGCACTCTAGGTGCTGCCCGTGTGTGAAAATCTGTTTAACGTTCTCCGGTCTGGAACAAGACACATATGGGACATTAGTAGATACTAAATATGGTGGGAACGATCCTGGAGGCAATGCCCGGGAAAGTCCCGAATTTCTAACAATACAGATGTAGTATGTGGTTCTGTGTGTTCTAAGTGCTTCCTGTGGTGTCCGACTTACCAAAATGACGAGCCATACCGACGGTAATCGCTGTGAATCCAATTTGAATATTATTACAAAGACACTCATTGTTTCAAAGATAATAGATGAATTTCAGCCAAATTTGGGGGCTTTGGGGGAAAAGTGTTATCTAAGGAATTTGTAAAATTATGAACTAATGGGTATCGTCACCATATCGACACAGGAATTCTTTTTACACCGAAACCCCCCAAAACTACAATACTCCAAGAGTCCAAAATTATCTCCCCTGACTTTCGCTGAAACGGGGAGTACAGTTTACGCGGCTCTGCCTTCTTGTTGAGCTCCTCCATTATTATAATGAAATGAGGAGGTGAGATTAGCGTCCAATCAAACTATAATGAAATAAGACTGGGCCTTGATTTATGAGCTACCATGGGGACACCCCGCTAAGCTTCATCCCCTGTGCCCCTGAGGGAAGAAGGAAGGGGTTGGGGTCAGCAGAAAGCAGGAGGGAATTTCACAAGAGCAGGGCGCTTCGAGCGCTTCAGGAAATTCGGACCAAAAAAAAAGTCTAAGAAATGTCACAGCGTTTGCCTAAAAAGTTCGCGTGCGCTCTCACTCGTCTTGGCGAACTAGCCTAACGCTGAACACTATCACGTGACTTTTTTCCCCTTCCATTAACCCCCCCAAAAAAAAAAAAAAAAAAAAAACAAACTCTCGTGAAGACGATAATCAAAACGGCAGAATGGGGTTAACGTAGTTATTGTTGTTGATTGGTCCATTAATATTTGGTCAAAATAATGTTGCCAATCAGACAAGAGCTTGTGACCCCCCCCCCCCCCCCCCCCTTAAAAATTGTGTAAATCAGTTTTTTAGACACCGTTTGTCAGAAACATTCTGCACGCGCAGGGCGCTTTCTTGTGAAACTAGACACCGTTTGTCAGAAACATTCTGCACGCGCAGGGCGCTTTCTTGTGAAACTTACTTCCGGCTAAACCAGGGTTGAGTTTCTCTAGATAACGGTCGCCGCGCGAATAACGCTTGCGCCAAACAGGGCTTAATAAACACCCTAAACGTTTGCTAAGGTCAGATAACTCTTTAAGCTTACTCTTCATTTTTGGGAGAGAGAAAAGGGTTGCTATCATAAGGGAGATAAATCATACCTCTCTGTCAGTTTGTACAAAGTTTTCGATTTCACCCACGTCTATTTGTGTGCAGAAAATTAAATTTGCACTATATTATGCCATCTAACATGATGGAAATTAAGACAGAGCACTCAAAAACACTTGCGTTTGTTTAATGTGCTAAAATCATCCCGTATTTTTTTCACGATAGACTAAAGAATAGGTGCTGTGGCAAGCTTGTTGTTTGGGTCTTCCATTTTTAAAGTTCAAGTCTCGTCACGCGAGATATTAAAAAAAAGCCGGAAGCATTAATATTTCCCATGATCCTTCAAATAGTTTGTCGCTTGCTATCTCGATCACAGCCACGAAACGTTTTTGACAAACGTCGACAAAAGAGGTGTTTCTTAGTACCGTTTTTGCCGATTTGCGCTCACGCTACGTAACGTTAGCCCTTGTGAAACGTCACCCAGAAAATCATGAACAACTTTGCAGCGAGCAATCAAAACGTTTTGTCGCAATCCGCGAAAAAAGAAAAAAAAGATAATGTGAAACGCAGTTTGCCGAATAGTTTACAAACGCAAATGGTAGGCCAGAAAACTTCCTTGAGAGCTTTCTTGGTGAGGACAACCATGTGACAACACAACTTCTGTGTTTTCTTCTTCTTCAGTTTTTGAAGTCTCGAGTGCACGAAAGTCAATATGTCAGCCCAAGTAAATAATTTTAATATAGTGAAGAAGGCTATTCTTCATACAATCGCAAATTTATGATTTTCGCAAATCAAATTCGTGCCGTCTTTCCAGCAGTCCAGATAAAATAATACTAAAACGGTACATAGGCGAACAGAATAAAAAATCCTGTATCCAAGCAGCAATCCAAGTTCAAAACGTTCGTGGAATGGTGTGTGTGTGTGTGTGTGTGTGCGTGTGCGTGCGTGTGCGTGTGCGTGTGCGTGTGTGCGTGCGTGCGTGTGCGTGCGCGCGTGTGCGTGCGCGCGTGCGTGCGTGTGCGTGTGTGCGCGCGTGTGTGTGTGTGTGCGTGTGTGTGTGTTTGTGTATGTGTGTGTGTGTGTGTGTGTGTGTGTGTGCAAAGATAATAGTCTACCCTACCAAGCAATTACTAGTAATAACAAGTATCATGTCCATAATTATATCGTACAGAGAGAGAGAGAGAGAGAGAGAGAGAGAGAGAGAGAGAGAGAGAGAGAGAGAGAGAGAGAGAGAGAGAGAGAGAGAGAGAGAGAGAGAGAGAGAGAGAGAGAGAGAGAGAGAGAGAGAGAGAGAGAGAGAGAGAGAGAGAGAGAGAGAGAGAGAGAGAGAGAGAGAGAGAGAGAGAGAGAGAGAGAGAGAGAGAGAGAGAGAAGGATGAAATGAAATGAACCTTTATTTTACAACGGTAAACGTATTGGCATACAGTAGCCATTTTTCATACTTGTCGTTAACATACACAAACAAATTGATGAACAAGAAAGCGAACTAATACTAATAAAAATATGGTCTCAAAACACACCATCATATGAAAGTACATTAATAAAAGAGAGAGAAAAACGTTTAAACGTTAAAAGAGAGAGAGAGATGAGAGGAGAGAGAGAGAGAAGAGAGAGAGAGAGAGAGAGAGAGAGAGAGAGAGAGAGAGAGAGAGAGAGAGAGAGAGAGAGAGAGAGAGAGAGAGAACTTGAAAACTTGAACTTTATTTTTCAAGGATAAAGATTTTAGGCAACGCCTAGTCTTCCAATCTGTCCTTGAGAGACATATACGAACATAGAATACAAACATGGCAGAGGCACATGCCACATACAGAGAGAGATGAGAGAGAGAGAGAGAGAACATAAAGAAACGTTAAGAGAGAGAGAGAGAGAGAGAGATGAGAGAGAGAGAGAGAGAGAGAGAGAGAGAGAGAGAGAGAGAGAGAGAGAGAGAGAGAGAGAGAGAGAGAGAGAGAGAGAAACATTTGAAACATTTGAAACATTTGTTTATTGAGGGAAAAGAATAAGCACACAATGGGCTTGTTTACATCTTGCCCTCGAAACAAAAGAAGAAAAGCATGATTAAACTTCAATTAATGAACAAAAGCAACAAGGGGAAAAAACAAACAAACACCCAAACAACTACACATTCAAACTACACCCAACAACCACCCTCCCCCCACCCCCCCCACCCACCACCAACCTCGCACACAGCACAGTAATCATATGAACTAATATAAATTGAATTCACAAGAATCAGGAAATACATTGTGGAGGAAGAAAAAAAATCAGAAAAAAAAAATCAATCTAACAAATGTAATGTGTCATCAAAACACAAGGAATTACTTTCTTCCTCCCCCCCCCCCCCCCCCCCCCCCCTCCCCCCTCCCCCCGCTCCCCCCCCCCCCCCCCCTTAAAGTGAACAAAAAAATAAGCAACAACAAAAACCTCATGTTTAGAAACAAGATTTATGTACAAATTAACCATGTCATGAATAAACGTTTAAAACAGAAGCTACATAAGAGATTAATATGTGATGTTGTTTATATGTTTGATCATAAGGTGCTTATGGTAGTTTTTCTTGAAAACATTGAGACTTGAATGAACATTAAAAGAAGCTAAAATCGTATTCCACAAACAACCGCCCGAATACAACAGACTAGTCTTGAAGAGATCAACTCTTGGAAGAGGTACTTTGATTTTAGGAACATTGCGGACGATGTTTAAATCAAATTTTTGTTTTAAAGCACGGAGGAACGCGATCAGACATTATTTAAAACATGAAAATGGCTTTGTTATATTCAAGTTTCCATTGTAGAGGCAGTATTCCTAGGTGCTGATAGTCCGTATGAGTAATGGACGATGATTTCAGAAGGATCAACTTAAGACCACGCCTGTACAAACTAAATAAAGGTTTTAGATTCTTTCCACTAGCTGAATCCCATAGTGTAGAAGCATAGTTAATATGTGATTGGATATAAGAATTGAAAAACAATTTACGGCTGTCGAAATCAAGAAAATGTTTAATTCTGGAAAGCTGATAGACTTTTTTAGATATTTGCTTGCAAAGCATAGATATTTGGTAGGACCACGAGAGATTGTTATCAACAATAACTCCGAGTATCTTGTGATGGTCAACTTCTTCCATGATTTCACCATTGATATAGAGCGAATGAGAACCAAGGCAGAGATTTTGACGTTTTTGTCTAGTAATGATAAGTAAGTATTTAGATTTTTTTGGATGTAGTTTCATATGGTTAATTTCAGACCATTCAATTAGTTTGTCAACATTGTCCTGTAAACAAGTAAAAACCTTATCTACTTTACTATCACTAGTATGTATAGTCGTATCATCTGCAAACATTTCAGTGGGAGTTGTAAGAAAAAGAGGCAGATCATTAATGTATATTGAAAATAAGATGGGGCCAAGGACTGAACCTTGGGGAGAGAGAGAGAGAGAGAGAGAGAGAGAGAGAGAGAGAGAGAGAGAGAGAGAGAGAGAGAGAGAGAGAGAGAGAGAGAGAGAGAGAGAGAGAGAGAGAGAGAGAGAGAGAGAGAGAGAGAGAGAGAGAGAGAGAGAGAGAGAGAGAAGAGAGAGAGAGAGAGAGAGAGAGAGAGAGAGAGAGAGAGAGAGAGAGAGAGAGAGAGAGAGAGAGATGAGAGAGAGAGAGAGAGAGAGAGAGAGAGAGAAATGAAATGAAATGAACCTTTATTTTACAACGGTAAAAGTATTGGCATACAGTAGCCATTTTTCATACTTGCCGTTAACATACACAAACAAAATTGATGAACAAGAAAGCGAACTAATACTAGTAAAAAATATGGTCTCAAAACACACCATCATATGAAAGTACATTAATAAAAGAGAGAGAAAAACGTTTAAACGTTAAAACCAGAAAGAGAGAGAGAGAGAGAGAGAGAGAGAGAGAGAGAGAGAGAGAGAGAGAGAGAGAGAGAGAGAGAGAGAGAGAGAGAGAGAGAGAGAGAGAGAGAGAGAGAGAGAGAGAGAGAGAGAGAGAGAGAGAACTTGAAAACTTGAAAACTTGAACTTTATTTTTCAAGGATAAAGATTTTAGGCAACGCCTAGTCTTCCAATCTGTCCTTGGTACATATACGAACATAGAATACAAACATGGCAATACACATGCACATACAGATTTGAACATAAAGAAACGTTAAGAGAGAGAGAGAGAGAGAGAGAGAGAGAGAGAGAGAGAGAGAGAGAGAGAGAGAGAGAGAGAGAGAGAGAGAGAGAGAGAGAGAGAGAGAGAGAGAGAGAGAGAGAGAGAGAGAGAGAGAGAGAGAGAGAGAGAGAGAGAGAGAGAGAGAGAGAGAGAGAGAGAGAGAGAGAGAGAGAGAGAGAGAGAGAGAGAGAGAGAGAGAGAGAGAGAGAGAGATGAGAGAGAGAGAGAGAGAGAGAGAGAGAGAGAGAGAGAGAGAGAGAGAGAGAGAGAGAGAGAGAGAGAGAGAGAGAGAGAGAGAGAGAGAGAGAGAGAGAGAGAGAGAGAGAGAGAGAGAGAGAGAGAGAGAGAGAGACAGAGAGAGAGAGTGAAAACGTGATCTCTTTGGCCTAGGCAATAAAACACGAAAGAACAAGAGATACACCTTTTCTCTAAACAAACGTCTATAATGCAAAAAGCAAAACATAGAAGGGCACCTCTGAAGTTGATCAAGAGATCCATTTCACAAGGGCTAACGTTACGTAGCGTTAGCTCAAATCGGCAAAAACGGTCTAAGAAACACCCTCCGTTTGCCGACAGTTTGCCAAGCGCTCTGAGCCTCTGCCCAAGCAATCTCTCCGCGAACTATCACGTGACTTGCATGGGGGTGAATACGTTTCTTGTTGTTGATTGGTCCATTAAAGTTTGGTTCAAATAAGACTTTTTGTTCTTGTTGACCAATCAGACAACAGCTGATAATGTTTTCCCACAAACGTTTTCTGAAACGTTTCTTAGACCCCCACCCCCTTTGGCGTAACAGTTCTTCGCGCGGCGACCGTCCTGTATAGTGAAACTCGCCCCCAGAAGGGGGTTGGCCATTTTTCACCGCTGGCACATACCTTCCGGAAACGTTAGGTGACAGGCTCGCGCTTATTATCACGAAGCCTTCTAGTCTGAGTTCTACGGAAGCCTTTTTTTAGAGCCGCCTCCGTACACTGAAGAAGCTCGTCAGAAGAAAACAAAACAACTCCTATCACACTCCAAACAAACGGAAGCCAAAGTTATTGAGCGGTTTTTGTGTGTGTGTTTTTTGTGAAGCGATATATAATGTCTTTTCTTCTTTTTGAAAAAAAACACCCCAAAAGCTACGATTTGGGTTGAGAAAAAGAGATTTCGTTTCGGGTTGTTCCTTATGATAAGTGCGTTGTGTGTGTGTGTGGTTTTTTTTTTTATGTTTTTTTTTTAAAATTTGTGCCCAGATTTTTTAACTTCTTTGTGAAGCGCTTAGAGCCCCGTAAGCGCTATAAAAAAACACCTTATCATTATCATTATTATTATTATTATTATTATTATTATTATTATTATGTGGAGGGAAGTGGAAGTGGGGATGTAATAGGGGAAGGAGGGGGGGGGGGGTAGGGGGGAGGGGAAAAATCCGTGCAGAAGGAGGGCTGAGAGCAAAGTGGGCAGGAGGAGGAGCGCTGGTGGAAGGTGGGGGGGGGGGGGGGGGGGGGGAGAGAAGGAGAGGGGGGTTGGATGCGGGTAAAGGACAAGAGAATGAATGTTGGACATGGAAAACAACAACAACAATACCGAGGGATTGTTTGTTTGCATCGAGTGTAGTAGCGTGGCACAGTGGGGTAGCGCGTTCGCCTCGTGTCAAGTAAACCCGAGTTCGAACCTGGGTACAAGGGTGTGTTTTTTTCTCTCACTTTGCACTAGGCCTTACGGTCTGAACGCGGAGTCTTTCGGAGGAGACGATGAACCTAGGTCCCGTGTGCCCATGCACTTAGCACACGTTAAACCCAGTGGCAACGAAAAGGTTGTCATTTGGTCAAACTTCCCCCCCCCCTCCCCCCATTTTGTTCCTTTCTCATCGGTCACTCAAAAATAGCATGCAAAAAAAACACCCAAAACAATTGGTGGCGCGCCATCTGGCTGCGACGCGCTCTCCAGGTAGGAGCAACCCGAATTTTAACAGAGACGCCTCTGTGACTATGCTTATAGAATAAGACTATACAGTCTTTGCTATAAGTACCTAATACCTAAATACCTATAAATACCTAACAGTATACACAATTTGGAACACTTAGAATCACGGCAAACTTGTGTAAAGTGTTTGAGATCACTTTGCCTTCATACAAATGTGGAGAGAAAAACAAAAACAAAATTCAGAACGGTGCCGTGCCTCTAGCCTCCAACAGCCTGTCAAGCAACAAGAGGCCGCGTTGTGCCCGATTCTCGCTAGTCAGATGGCAATCAGCGACTTCCCGCCAAGCCTCCGCGGAACGTTGCCGTATCGCGGTTATGCCCCTTCCCCTTGGGCTGGAATCAAGGAAGAACTTCTCGCTGGATTGCTCTGATACGTTGTCTCGCTCACCCTCTCTGTGGGTGAAAATGGGCTGTTGAGGTGGAGTTACGGTACTTAGCCCTTGTGGCTGCTCATTGGAAGGCAGTGTCATGCTATAGATTATATCATTGTGGCGGTACCATAGCCGATGAGGTTTAACCGAGGCGTGGTTACCGCTGTCGCATGAAAAAAGGTAGCTCGTAAAAATAAGTAGCTCGCTACTATGAGAGTCTGTGTTTGCGACAACCACAAATTTCACTTTTTCTGTACTTTAACCATTTACCTAACCCTAACCCTAGAAAAAAGTGAAATTTGTGGTTCATGCTCAATGTCGCGAAATACACACTGTCATAGATAGCGAGTTACTTATTTTTACGAGCTACCTTTTTTCATGCGACAACCGCTACACCTATCTATCTGTATTGGGCATTGCCTCCAGTATTGTTCCCACCATCTTTGTATCTACAAATGTCCCATATGTGTCTGTTCCAGACCGAGCGGACGTAAAACACCATTTTTCATTCATTCATTGGAAGGCAGTTTCTTAGCAAGGCAAGGCAAGGCAAAGGCAATGGAAATGGGTTATTTCATACCCACTTGGGGCACAGAAATATAAAACAAAGCACACACATATTTAAGCACTCAAACATCAAAACAGAGTGACGTCTATACTAATTACTATCAGAAACGACAAACAATATCATCAACAAGTAGATAATGTAACATCATGGACAAATATACTTGTAGCATAATAAAAAGAACAAGACATGTGACGTTTTATCCATATGAATCATCAAAAAGAACTGTTTATAGCTGTAACGAAGTGCCATAATAAAAAGAACAAGACATGTGACGTTTTATCCATATAAATCATCGAAAATAACTGTTTATAGCTGTAACGAAGTGCCATAATAAAAAGAACAAGACATGTGACATTTTATCCATATAAATCATCTAAAATAACTGTTTATAGCTGTAACGAAGTGCCATAATAAAAAGAACAAGACATGTGACGTTTTATCCATATAAATCATCGAAAAGAACTGTTTATAGCTGTAACGAAGTGCCATAATAAAAAGAACAAGACATGTGACGTTTTATCCATATAAATCATCGAAAATAACTGTTTATAGCTGTAACGAAGTGCCATAATAAAAAGAACAAGACATGTGACGTTGTTATGTGACCCATATAAATCATCGAAAAGAACTGTTAACGAAGTATAGCTGTAATAAATCATCGAAAATAACTGTTTATAGCTGCCCATAATAAAAAGAACAAGACATGTGACGTTTTATCCATATAAATCATCGAAAAGAACTGTTTATAGCTGTAACGAAGTGCCATAATAAAAAGAACAAGACATGTGACGTTTTATCCATATGAATCAACGAAGTCGAAAGACATGTGACGTTTTATCATCCATAGAAATCATCGACTGTTTATAGCTGTAACGAAGTGCCATAATAAAAAGAACAAGACATGTGACATTTTATCCATATAAATCATCGAAAATAACTGTAACTGTTTATAGCTGTAACGAAGTGCTTAAGTTTTTAATCAAAAGTTTCTTATTTCTTGAGACAAACAAAGCACTTTCTCTCTCTTAAATCAATCTCTCCCCCACGCGCGCGGCCAACATAGATTTTGCATGCTATTTGACCAACAACACAAAAAGAAGCTATATAAGCCCTTAGAGTGATCCCCCGTGGGACGACCAAAAGTGCTCGTTAGGGGTGGAAATAATACTTTTGTTCGTTTTCTTTTTGTTCAGGTCTACCCCTCCCCCCTAATTTCCAGTTGTGTAAGAACAAGTGTATCTTGAAGTGTGTGTTGGAACTTGACGTGTGCGCGCGTGTCGCGTGTGCGCGTGTGTGTGTGTGTGTGTGTGTGTGTGTGTGTGTGTGTGTGTGTGTGTGTGTGTGTGTGTGTGTGTGTGGTGTTACGGTGTGTGTGTGTGTGTGTGTGTGTGTGTGTGTGTGTGTGTGTGGGTGTGTGTGTGT
>CM065695.1:34304201-34309201 GCA_017654935.2 Phymorhynchus buccinoides | reverse complement strand
ACTTTTTGTGTAGATACTAAGCTAGGGTCAAGCTATCCTTAGTTTGTGCCCCTACCCCCCCCCCTCCCTCATGTCCCCTCCCCCTTCTTTTCTACCTGATTAAACACTGATACGTCTCTAGTTGTTCATACACACACACATACATAAGGAGAGACGAGTTGTAATAAGGAAAGACTGACATCGTAATATGCAGTAAGGAAACGTGTAGCGTAATTATTTATTACACGAAACGTGTTACATCACAAGAATTAATTAACAGGGTGATAAGCTGTGTACATGTGCTCCCAGTTCTCGAGACAAAACCCACCATTGTCACTCAAAATCCAACCCCCTAAACAACAACTTCTAGAAGAAATTAATACTAGGGCCTATATTGTAGTAGATAGAGAGAGAGAGAGAGAGAGAGAGAGAGAGAGAGAGAGAGAGAGAGAGAGAGAGAGAGAGAGAGAGAGAGAGAGAGAGAGAGAGAGAGAGAGAGAGAGAGAGAGAGAGAGAGAGAGAGAGAGAGAGAGAGAGAATGAATACGAATACGAATGTTTTATTTAAGGTAAAAAGGATAAGCCATAATAGCTTCTTTGCACCTTGCCCTCTCACACACACACTCACACCATGCATCAAGCAAATAAAATTTGACATAAAAACAATCAAGTCAATAAAATGGAACAAAACATTGGCACATGAAATGATTGAAAAAGAATCAAATGAATATTAAAAGCAAACATGGATAATAATGAACAATGGTGAACTTGAATTGGTGGTTTGAATTGAGTACGAAAAAAGGGAAACAATTCTGAGACAGTGACAATTTTTTCAGAATAATACCACTTTTAAGGAACAAAAAAAATACATTATAAGATAAGAGAGAGAGAGAGAGAGAGAGAGAGAGAGAGACAGAGAGAGAGAGAGAGAGAGATTTTCAAGAATCTTGACATAAGTTGATGGCATTGGTAATGCTTGTAGCAAAACTGATTAATTAACATTACTGATGAACAAGATTGTCCATTAGGAACTTAAGATAAGATTGTCGAAAGGAAGATACGCTAGTTTTATTATGTTTAGATCATCAGACAAACTGCTGCAAACGCTTGTTGAAATCAGCACACAAAAAGCAACATGTTTCCACGCTTGCATTCATACATTCTAAACTGGTATGATGGACCGGGGCGGATCTATCTTCCTCAGATATATAAATTCGTAAAGTCTTCTTCTTCTTCTTCTTTAATAATATCTGTATTTTAAAAAAAAATCTGTATTGTTAAAAATTCGGGACTTTCCTGATGTTGCACTGCCTCCGGGCATTGCCTCCATGATCGTTCCCACCATCTTTATATCTACTAATGTCCCATATGTGTCTGGTTCAGACCGGAGGACATTAAACAGATTTTAATTCACTCTCACAACAATGTGAAAGGAGCGTGTAGCTATGGGGATGGAGTATAGTAACTGAATGACTAGCGTCCTTGATACTTGTTACTTTGATTACTCTCTCTCTCTCTCTCTCTCTCTCTCTCTCTCTCTCTCTCTCTCTCTCTCTCTCTCTCTCTCTCTCGTTTGCTCTCTTACCCTGGCTTAATCCTTTCACCGCCAGCCATATTTCAGCCAACATTTTCCATTACATTTACCTGGGTAGAGAACAAAATTCTGCAGTATTGGGGATTCTTATGTGACATATATAAAATAAGTTATATCCATTCTTCCTAAAACTAAGACAATAGGGTCTTTGGATAATAGACCCCAATTTGATGCCTTTTAGTGACATAGGTGTTATATCACTGTGGTGAAAAAATGCGACTTTGGCGGTGAAAGGGTTAAAGGTTTAAAGGCTTCCAGGGGTCATCCCAACAGCCGAAACACTTGAACCCTATGGTACAACAAATGCACCAGATTTTTTCTTCTTCTCTTCTTCTTCTTGTGTGTACGCTACGCCTGCTACACGACCAAAGCAGCTCTTAGATTAAAAGTCTTTTACAGCTCTTGTTTGGACGCATGGAGTTTGGTTGACAGCGGTGTGCTGATTAGCCCCCTCTTTTCTTGCCCCCTCGCGAAGAGGACATCTCTGCAGGACATATTCTTCTTGAACCGCAGGGACAGACTGGTGATGGATGGTGCCAGCTTCGTCTTCCGATGATGTTGAGCCTGTCGTGGCTGGTGCGCAATCGCACCAGAAATCAGTATTGGCTACTCCTGGGACAGTATCGTCGTCTTTTCATGGAAGCTGGATCGCTCTTTTGCAAGGAGGTAAAAGTCTAAAAATGCTCATGGTCTGCACGCGAAACGGCAACGGTAAGTCACCGGCATCGTCGACGGCACCATCACGACAGGAGTGTTTTGAGCATGTAGCGAATTCTGCCGTTGCCGTCCACGAAATCGGAGAAGAAAAATGCCTCAGTCAGTCATGGAAAGGGGGGGATTTCGGTCAAGGTCGTGTTTGGATAGGTAGAGTATCATCTATTTCAAACAGAACAGGCGGCGTGCCGTTTCCGTTTGGATGGATTCAAAACTTCGGATTTCGTCACGGAACCTAGGACGACAACGACAAAACAACAAGCGCGGATTCGCAATTGTTTGTGGCAGCGGTCTATTTTTACCACTCCAATCATTACATACACTGAGTCGCCTCCCCTGGCTTTTCAATAATTTTAATCTGTAAACCAGAATGTTATCTCTGCACCATTTCGTAACTTTTTATATCTTTTGGAAAACATTTGAAACTATTTATCCTACTTATGCTCATCGAAAGAAGCACCGCATACTCGTCCAGTCTGTTGCAGTGTCTGTATTACGTATGTTTATTATTTTGTACGCTTTAAAATGAAGATCCATGTGCTCTGTTCAGTATGCAATTCTTTCCATACCTAAGGACTGAAATGTTACTCTTTGCCCAAGTATTTTTTTCTCTTTTACAATATGTGCGACAATTTTGTCAATATGTGCGACAATTTTGGACCGACAGACCCACCGACCGACAGACAGACAGACCGACAAAGTGAGTTATAGGTTTGTGTTTAAAAAGCTGCTGTGTTACGTCGGGAAAATTTGCCAACGGCCATACCACGTTGAAAACACCGGTTCTCGTCGGGAAAACGTGGATGTGGATTTTATTTCTTGAAGTTATTATTTATACAGAGCCTTGATTTTCCGTGGGTGGATGATGTATGTAGTTAACAAGACTGTTATTAAGCCGTCCGTTTGTTTGCTTGCTTGCTTGGTTTCTTCTCCGGTCCGTGCCATCATCGTTGGGGACTCAGTGTGCCTTTTAGTTCTCGAGGGTTAAAAGAGGAGGTGTGCGTGTGTGTGGGGTGGGTGGGAGTGGTGGAGGGGGTGTAGAATAAACAACCTCAGTGGCTCACAATGGGGATCTCAAACGTCTCGGACACCACAAGCCGCCCACCGTGAAGCATTCAATGCGAGGGTCTCACTATAACCCAAACCCTCACCTTTCGTTAATCACCCCCCTTCTCTCTCTCTCTCTCTCTCTCTCTCTCTCTCTCTCTCTCTCTCTCTCTCTCTCTCTCTCTCTCTCTCTCTCTCTCTCTCTCTCTCTCTCTCTCTCTCTCTCTCTCTCTCTGTCTCTGTATGTCTGCCTGTCTCTCTCTCTCTCTCTCTCTCGCTCTCTCTCTCTGTGTCTCTCTCTCTCTCACTCACTCTCTCTCTCCTCCCAGGGTCTCTTCTCTCCCCTCTTCTCCTTCCGCCCCCCCACCCTCTCCCTCTTCCCAGACACAAAGGCCAGCGCAGATGTTGGCACGAGGAGAGGACCATGCTCGGGGAGTAGAGAGAAAGAGAGAGGGAGAGAGCCCATGAAGAATGCCTTCCGCTTGGGACGACGTAGATAAACATTGCGCCGACAGCCCCTCCCCTCCCTCTTCGTCATGAGCACACCCCCACCCACCCCCCACACACACCTCTACCCCATCCCCACTATCCACTACCCTCCCACACACACACTGTCCCCCCAAAATCCTGGTCTTCTTGAAGAAAAAGAAAACTCCGCCTTAGTTATCTCCTCCCAATCCCCTCCATTCTCTGTCATTTTTTGTCCCCTTTCCTTCGCTTGCCCTGTCACAAGTACCCACCCCACCCCCTACCTCTCCCCCCCAACAACAAAAAAGAGAAAAAAAGAAGCTTGCTTTGCCCCTCCTCCTGCTTCGATTCATCACCACCACCACCCCAATGGTCATGTTCTCCTTGTACCCCTATTCGTTGGACCCTGTCCCTGTCCCTGTCCCTGTTGCTGTCCTGCCCCTGTCCGTCCACTATCATGAAATTAAAAAAAGAAGAGCCTCTGCTTGCTTGCTGCATGTTCCGCCCCCCCCCCCACCAACCCCCCCGCCCCCCTTCTCCTACTACTCCCCAGCTTGCGCTCCGGCGCAGCAATAACCTGGACGGTGCGCGCGTGTTTGTGGGCAAGCTGCAGTTGCACGTGCAAAAAGGGGTCGGCCCACAGACAGGGAGACAGACGGGGTGGGGTAGTAGGGGCCTACGGGTGACGGTTGACGCTGCGAGCAGCGGTAAAGCAAGGAGGGGGGGGGGGGGGGGGGGCAGAGAGAGAGAGAGAGAGAGAGAGAGAGAGAGAGAGAGAGAGAGAGAGAGAGAGAGAGAGAGAGAACTTGAAAACTTTATATTGAAACTTTATTTTTCAAGGATAAAGATTTTAGGCAACGCCTAGTCTTCCAATCTGTCCTTGAGGGAGAGAGAGAGAGAGAGAGAGAGAGAGAGAGAGAGAGAGAGAGAGAGATTTATTTTTCAAGAGAGAGAGAGAGAGAGAGAGAGAGAGAGAGAGAGAGAGAGAGAGAGTGAGAGAGTGTGTGTGTGTGTGTGTGTGTGTGTGTGTGTGTGTGTATGTGTGTGTGTGTGTTGAGAGAGAGAGCGAGAGAGAGAGAGAGAGAGAGAGAGAGAGAGAGAGAGAGAGAGAGAGAGAGAGAGAGAGAGAGAGAGAGAGAGCAACGAACAACGAACAATGTTTTATTGCCATTAGCAATAGCCTTCTTAGCGAGGGGGCT
>CM065695.1:34291701-34299201 GCA_017654935.2 Phymorhynchus buccinoides | reverse complement strand
TTCTCACACCTTGCTGCCACGAATAGTCTACCAAAACCGTCACAGCTGTGCCAACCCCCCCCCAAAAAAAAAAAAAAAAAAAAAAAAGACGCTTGAGAGGCCGCGGGGCCTAGTCGTCTTAATCTACCTGACCTACTAACTTAATCACATTGTCACAGTGTGATTGACATTCAAACTGAAAGTAGTACCGTACAAGTAATGGTTAAAAAGAAGCATAACCTGTCCTTGGTGATCGATGTAATAAAAATATTCACGTATTTTAGGTTCAGGTGATTGTCCCTGTACATGTACACGTACACACGTCATTCACACCGACTGGCTGTGCGTTGTGTACTAATTTGGTCCGCTGTCGCCCATGTTGTTTGGGTCTTGGTTAAGGGAGACCAAAAGAAGCAGACCCGCTGCGCTTGTGTGTATAACCTGTCATCAAGTCAAAAGCAACAAGGCGTGTGCGACCCGTCACACGATTGTCAAGCATGCTGGGTCCTCGGTAGAACACAGATGGACACCGAGCCTTACACAGACAGTGATTATTTCAATGATAATGGATGGTTTTTTTAAACCAAAGTAGATGTAGGCCTAGTAAAAAGAAAAAGAAAAAAGGGTGTCACCAAAGGAGTTTTTTTAAATTTTAAACGTAAAAATATCTAATTACTCAGCATCGCCATACCAATACAACCGCGAGTCATGCATTGTCTCCCTTGACTTTCATCAGTAGATCTATCCTCCGAAGTCGGAGTGTGGCTGCCCACGTGGTGGGGTAATCAAAAACGGCCACACACGTAATGTTCTCATCCCTAGCTGGTGCATTTGTCCCTTAGTGTTCAGGTGCTTCGGATGTGCCACCCCCCCTACCTATCTCGGTTAATTCTATTTTTCCGTTATTGCCTTTCTTACCATACATAAAGCTGTATTTTAGGAACATTTTTAGCTAATAACCTTTTTGGAATACTAACCCTAGCCCTAACCCTAGCCCTAAACCTAACCCTACCCCCCACCCTATAAGACGGAAAAACGCAACGAACCAGAACTGTGACAAATCGCGGTGTACTGCAGTACATAGTGGGGGGTAGGGTTAGGTTTAGGGCTAGGGTTAGGGCTAGGGTTAGTATTCCAAAAAGGTTATTAGCTGAAAATGTTCCTAAAATACAGCTTTATGTATGGTAAGAAAGGCAAAAACGGAAAAATAGAATTAACCGAGAAATGCATGGGGGGTGGCACGTCTTGAACCGAGAGTAAGCTTACAGTTTGTAGGGCTCGGCTGGGGCAGTGGGTGGATGCCTCGTGCCTCCATACGGGGAGCTGGACGACCCCGCCCCCTCCACAAGTCTCTCCCCGTGGCCGTGGGGATCCCGCGGGGGGGGGGGGGGGGGGGGGGGGGTGTCTTTCGTAAAAATAGTTCCCCACCTTCCGCAAGTTCTGTGCTTGTAACTTCCTCTAATCTGCCACTCTCTTTGACTCTGCCTTTTCCCTTTGCTTTCTATCATCTATTATATTTCTGACTTATTGGCCCATTCTCCTGCCTTTAAAAATAAAATCTTCTAAATAAATTTTCTCCTATGAGCTCCTCCGAAATCGGAATGTGTCGGCTGTCCGCAGCGGGGAGATAAGTGAAAACTGAAAACCGGACACATACGTACCTTGCCCATTATGTCCATATGGGAACGCAGAAGAAGAAGAAGAAGAAGAAGGTGCATAACTGAAGAATAAGTGAATCAGTGAATGTGCCTTGACTTTAATTTCAAAGAAAGGCGCTATGTAATTATTATTATTATTATTATTATTATTATTATTATTATTATTATTATTATGATTATTATTATTATTATTATTATTATTGAGAGGAGGACTAAAAAAAAAAAGAAGTTTATGCGTGACTCAGCACCACGGGACATTAAGTCGGTGGGCTAGTTTCTCACAACAGGCTTGCAAAATCAAAAATATCATTTGTCGTCAATTTTGAGTTATTGGTATTTTTGTGTTCTCTAACATCGTATCTTTCATATTCATAAAGGATGCTCTTTACTACGGTCTCTAGATGGTCTTATAGGCGCTTTAAAATGAGTAGGTCGATGCATTGTCTACAGCTAAGCTAAACTTTAGACCGTGTTTTCTCAAAATGTCCGACGCTCACCCTACTAACTTTAAATGCTCATAACTCTGGAACGAAAAAAGATACAAGAATGGTTCTTGCGTCAGTAGAAAGAGAATTGTCTGTCGTGTTCACCTGTATAATTGTCTCAGAATTAGAGTTGAGAACCGGTTAAAAAATCCGAACCGGTTTTAAACCGGTTTTCCCTATTCGAACCGGTTTTATCAAACCTGTTTTTTTAACCAGTACTCGTAACACTAGTTTCACCTATGCAAACACATATTTATTTGTCAGAATATTCACACACACGCACGCACGCGCACACATACGCACAAAAAAGAAACATGAATTATCACACACACACACACACACACACACGCACTCAACTCAACACTCAGTCAAAATCAAAGCCATAGACCACCACAAACTAGAAACAGCTACTCTTGGTTTACAAACACCCAATCTGCGCTGAGA
This sequence comes from Phymorhynchus buccinoides, assembly GCA_017654935.2. Lineage (NCBI taxonomy): Eukaryota > Metazoa > Mollusca > Gastropoda > Neogastropoda > Raphitomidae > Phymorhynchus > Phymorhynchus buccinoides. The sequence continues at coordinate 34,296,635 of CM065695.1, read as the reverse complement.
ATCGGTGTTGTTTTTCGAAAAGAATGCGTTATTCTAAGAAAAAATTACTTTCAGTTTGTAGTTAAAGCACCGGTTCACAGCAATTCGAACCGGTTTTTCGAACCGCGAAAGTTTAGCACCGGTTTTTCGGTTCAAACCGGTTTTTCTCCCCACCTCTACTCAGAATGGTCAGTTTGACACTTAATGTCCCTTTCGTGGTGCGGGGTCACATAATTATGTCATGTAGCCTGGACAGAAACGTTAGCAGAGACGACACATGATGTTATGCAATGAAAAGAGAATAAGAGCGGGGCAGGGGAAGGGGGAGGGGGCGGGAGTAGAGGATGAGCAAACGAAAGAGGAAAAGTTGTGGAGGAGCGGGAAGGAGAAACGTAGGAGAAACGAGGCAACATTATACCTTGGCCAGGGATAGGGTTAAGCTCGGTGTCCATCTGCGTCGTTCTACCGAGGACCCAGCATGTTTGACAATCCCGTGAAAGGTAGCACACGCCTTGTTGCTTTTGACTCGCTGACAGGTTATGAATACACACAAGCAGGTCTGCTTCTTTTGGTCTCTCTCTCTCTCTCAAGACCCAAACAACATGGGCGACAGCGGACCACATGCGTGCACAACGCACGCCAGTCGGTGTGAATGGCAATGGCAGCAGGTGTGAGAAAAACACAGAATGAAACAAAACAGAGGTAAAGGTCAAAATGTGCCACCCCCACTACATTTCTCGGTTAATTGTATTTGTCTGTTTTTGCCTTTCTTACCAAACATAAAGCTGTATTTTAGGAACCTTTTTAGCTAATAACCTTTTTGGAATACTAACCCTATCCCTAACCCTACCCTATGAGACGGAAACACGCAACGAACCACAACTGTGACAAATCGCGGTGTACTGCAGTACATAGTGGGGGGTAAGGTTAGGTTTAGGGCTAGGGTTAGGGTTAGGGTTAGTATTCCAAAAAGAGAATTAGCTGAAAATGTTCCTAAAATACAGCTTTATGTATGGTAAGAAAGGCAAAAACGGAAAAATACAATTAACCGAGAAATGCATGGGGGGGTGGCACATCTTTACCTTAACAGATGCTAGCTAGGACATGAGATGTACACCGAGCGTTAGAACCGATGGATCCCAGAGAGCGAGATATAGAGAAACACGCGTGCCTTTGTAGAGGTGAAAGTTAACGAGCTGTGAAACAAAGATGCGGTGAAGCAAATTGTGGAGAGGAATAAGGAAAGAAAAGAAAGAAAGAAAGAAAGAAAGAAAGAAAGAAGGAGGAAAGAAAGGAAGAAAGAAAGAAAGGAAGGAAGGAAGAAAGAAAGAAAGAAAGAAAGAAAAAAAAAAAAAAAGAGAGAGAGAGAGAGAGAGAGAGAGAGAGAGAGAGAGAGAGAGAGAGAGAGAGAGAGAGAGAGAGAGAGAGAGAGAGAGAGAGAGAGAGAGAGAGAGAGAGAGAGAGAGAGAGAGAGAGAGAGAGTCAAAAGTCAAAATCAAAAAGGTTTTAATTGTTAGGCCTCAGGCCCTTAACAATTACTATAACTAATATAAGAGAGAGGGCGAGAGAGAGAGAGAGAGAGAGAGAGAGAGGGAGAGAGAGAGAGAGAGAGAGAGACAGAGACAGACAGAGACAGAGACAGAGACAGAGAGACCTATATCCTTGATGAAGAAAGAACTACTAACTAAAGGGCACACCTGCGCAGTCTTCAAGCGAGAACAATCGCCTTGAAGACAGCTTCTCTATCCCCTCAGCTGGTAAAGATTTACGTTTTAGCTTCCGCAGCTTACAAAAAGGTGTGGGTGGACAAAGAAAAGGGAAAGGTGGGGATTTGTGTACGTGTGTGTAGGCCTATGTGGGTGGGGGTGGGGTGGAGGGAAGGGGTGGTGTTGGGGTGGTGGTTTGATGGAAAGGCTTGAAATAAGAAAGGAAGCGGAGCAAGGAGCTTCTTTGTTGGTGTTGTAACAATTTTGTTGGTTTGGGGGCTTTGATATTAAATGTATCATGTTCGAAGTTAAATAGCATGTGCGAAATCAAGTTTGACACGATTGGTAATCCCCCTACCGACCCCCGACCCACACCCCTTCTCGCCTCCAAAAGAAACGAAAGTCTAGAAAGTTAGAATCATCCGTTCATGGATGCGTTTATAAGGTTATAATTTATAATAATGCTAATTTATCCGAAAGCGACCGCCCCAACTTTCATCAGATTTAGTAGTCTTCCCCGTATCTAACTTTAACACATGTCTGCCGTGTAGGATCCAGGGATGAAAGATGACAGAGAAATATCCAATTTTGTTTTACTGTTGATTTTGTTTGAGTAATAGCCAGAGAAAAAATGGGTAGATTTCTTAAAAAGATACACTGACGCACCACGATTAAGTCCCTTGGTTTTTTCTGGGTAGCTGTGACCCATGTCCCCAACTTCAAATTGAGGCTGCTCTTTAAAATGATGTTTCGGTTCGAATTTGGGGACATTTGCATGGGAGTGAGACCAGGACAAAACAAGATTTCTTTCCAGCTATAAGAGGGAAAACACGTGAAACCCGTGATTTTGACACGTGATCTGGTGGGTCTTTAAGGACTACCGTGCATGCATCATTTTATGCGTTGAACATCCACATACACACTCCCCTCCTCCTTCACCCCCCCCCCCCCCCCCCCCCCCCTCACACGATTGCAGATTTTGAACTTTTACTTTGAATGAACCACGTTTAGGACTGCATTTTTACTTCGCTTCTCACCCTTCCCCTACCTTTTCTATCCACCCCTTCCCTCCTCTTTTCTACTCTAGTCTATTCGATTCTATTCTATTCCACGCAAACATCCGTTCCGGTATGCTGGCCACTTTTTCATTTTTTGGTAATTTTTTTGTATTTATTATATGCTGCATTTCACGTGCGGTAGCGCTCGCGCGCAGCTGTCGGAGCGCGTTATCGTCACCTCCGCCAGCTGGCAGCGATTTCTGCCCGTGTCGACAATAAGGGAAGAAGGGGGGAGAGCCCTAGGCCCTACTGGCAGCGCAGAAACTCGAGCCGCTTCCAAAGCCAGATTCCATCTAGATTTTTCGAATGCTCGCTTTAAAGCCGTCGAAGCCTCACCCCTTTCTTCCCCGTAATTACGACAGTCTTGCTTCTAATTGAAGGCTAGGAAGATTTTCTCCCCTTAGTTGGTTAGTTAGTTAGTTGGTTGGTATATAGTAGTAGCGAGGCCCTTTTCTCAAATGTTTTTTTTTAAATTTATCGCTGGTTGGCATTTAGCCGGTAGAAAGGGCCAATAGTAAATGAGCGCTGCACTATACATAATATTCTACAGTATTGGAATATCATGCCACAGCTTACTCTTTCGTGGAAGACTATAATTGCGACTCTCGAACGAAGGGGGGCCTTTGCACGGGGCTCTGGTGCTGCAGCCAAAGGGATTGGTTGGCCTTTAGGGGGACCTTTCCGAAACGCCGACCCTCATCCTCAAATCCCTTTGGGCCGAGAGAGTGGGAATGTACCCTGGGCAAGGCATCTCCACTATGAAAAAACTGATTCTCGCCCAGCCCGCCAGAATAGTATCTGCCCTCTCTGCTATCTGGCAGTCATTGTCGGAAACGATAGACAGGCAATAACAATAGTAGTAGCAGAGCCAATCAGTGAAATCTAGTTGTTCTTTTTTGGGAAGTATAACGGGTGTTTTTCTGCACGTGTGAAGCTCGAAAGAGTTGGGGTGGGTGGGTGTCCGGGGGGTGCCGGGACCTCACGCATTGTGTGAACCATCGAACGTAACGGGTCCATTCGATATGCTGTGGCAGGGGGTGCCTATAGGCCACTGCAGCGACCACCTTTTGCAAGAGTGAATGCCCTTGGTAGATGCTCGAGTACTGACCAAACAAGAGTATCATAACTCTCGCCAATAATTACCCTATTCGAGGCCACTGAATGGCTGCCTTTTTTTGCAAGAGCGAATGCCCTTTTGGATACTGACCAACAAGGGCTTAACTCTCGCTGCCAAGGGCGTTATATCAACCCTGGTTGCAGTGGCCAATAGGCCAGGAGGTTCCAGTCGAACGACTCCGGCTGAAGCTGGCAGCGGGTAACCCGACTCTCTGACACTAGGACCTGATGAGTGGTAGTTTTAAAGACTTGTAAGAAGGACTTGCAGGGTGTTTTTTTGTTCAGGAAAAAACCCCAAAAAGAAAAACGCACCATCCTCTCCCCCTCTCCTTCCCGCGCCTTTATCCACCAACCTTCTCTCTCTCTCTCTCTCTCTCTCTCTCCCTCTCTCTCTCTCTCTCTCTCTCTCTCTCTCTCTCTCTCTCTCTCTCTCTCTCTCTCTCTCTCTCTCTCTCTCTCTCTCTCTCATCCTTTGCTCTTTTTCTTTTTTTCTCAGCTCCCCTTCTCCCCCCAAAAAAAAACCACACAACAAAACGGTTAACACAAACGACAGTATTTGAAATGTTTTTTTTTTTTAGCCTTTTTCGCCCCACTTTTGGTTTAAACGAATTTTTATTGAATAATACATAGTAAAGCAGCAACATAACAAATTGGAACGAGCACAACAAGCTTAAAGCTTATACAAAGCGCTCAAACATTATACAATATACAATAGTGGCTGCCACAAGTAATAAGAGAATGGAACAGAACATGATAATGGAAATGGTAGCATACAAAACGTGCACGAACAAGCAAGCAACAACAAGAACATAGAAATTGAAATTGAAAATGGTCAGGTCAGGTCAGGTCAGATCTTCAGGGCAGCCAGGCCTCGCGGCCTCTTGATGTGCCCTATCTCTTGATTGTTTGTTATTGTGGTTTTGTTCATTAATCAGATTGGCACCGCTGTGGCGCTTTTTGAACTATCATTGTCGTCTTAATCATAATTGCATTTAAAAACATTAATTTTTGGGTCACTATCTAGGAGGTCTTTGAAATGGTTAATGTTGGAAGCAAGTTTAGTTTGTGCAGGGAG
>CM065695.1:34264201-34281701 GCA_017654935.2 Phymorhynchus buccinoides | reverse complement strand
CATAACCCCCTTTTTATATTTCTGCTGTCATTGTTTGATACAAGTTATTAGTTTTTGTAATAAATCCAATAATACGTCAATGGACTATCTAAAGATAGTCCGTTTTGACTCCAAGCCATCGAAGGGTCCTTGCAGTACGGACCCTAAAGAACAAGCTAGCCACTCACTCCGGTCACGCTCTCGGAGATTGCCGAAGATTGCCGAAGATAGCCGAACACCAAAAGGGAAGCTGTCAGCTTCGGTCACGCTCTCGGAGATCTCCGGAGATTACCGAAGATAGCCGAACACCAAAAAGGGAAGCTATCCTGAGCTTGTTACGCCCCCTGGTGAGCTGAGCCCCAGACATCAAGGTGGGAAGTCTTTCTGGAAACACCCACCCCACCCGTCATTCTTTCCCCTACCCCCCTCTGCGCGCGCTGATAACCATACGTGCGTCGTTCCTTGATGTCATGGCCGATGATGATAATTTGTCGTAGTTTAGAACCGGGTTATCGGTTCGCCGACTCCCCCCCTGTTTACGCCGTATCGCTTTGTTTACGGATTCTCGGCAGTTCAAAGGGGTGGGGGTGGGGGGGGGGGGGGGTGTTAACCCGCTGTGCCTGCTCGGATATTGTGTCACTACACTACACACTACAGCCAAAGGCTGGGGTGGCTGATCCTGTGGAGCCTCCCTTATATTAAGACCTTCAAAAAATCATCCAAAATGAGGTCTTATAAGGGAGGTAATTTTAATACTTACAAAGAAGGGCAATGTCTCCGAGAAGTAGGTCTTATGTGGGAAGGAGTCCTATAATGGGAGGTCTTCTTCTTCTTCTTCTTCTTCTTCTTCTTCTTCTTCTCTTCTTATTATTATTATATAGTAGTATTATTTTTTTGTTCGATCGCTCAGACAGCTTCCTGTCAATTATGAGCGCAGATGCGTCATGCTGCCGTTATGCGCCCAAGTAAGAAATAATTAGGCCCAGCATGTCCGACTTCGGCTGGAGGAAAACTTGTTGAAAGCGTTTCTTCAAAAAAAAAAAAAAAGGCAGGAGAATGGACCGGTAAGGCAGAAAGATAGCAGATGACAGCAAAAAGGGAAAAGGCAGAGTCAAAGAGAATGACAGAATTAGAGGAAGTTACAAGCACAGAACTTCCAGAAGGTGGGGGGAACTATTTATGCAAAAGACCCCCGGGCATCCCCACGGTGGGGGGGGGGGGGGGGGGTGGAGGGTCTTATAAGGGAGGTTCTACTGTATTGAAAAGTGAAGGAAAGGGTGCGGGGGATAGAATGATGATTATGACGAAGAACATTTATGATAAAGTAAAGCGTATTAAGTTGCTCGTGTTTATTGTAGTTGCTCAGATTAAGTAGTGTGATGATCTCTCTCTCTCTCTCTCTCTCTCTCTCTCTCTCTCTCTCTCTCTCTCTCTCTCTCTCTCTCTCTCTTTCTTTCTTTTCTTCCTCTCTCTCTCTCTCTCTCTCTCTCTCTCTCTCTCTCTCTCTCTCTCTCTCTCTCTCTCTCTCTCTCTCTCTCTCTCTCTCTCTCTCTCTCTCTCTCTCTCTTCTCTGTCGCGTCCTATCTCGTCTCTCTTCTCGTCCTCTCTCTCTCTCTCTCTCTCTGTGCGTGCGTGTGTGTGTGTGTTTGTGTGTGTGTGTATGCGTGTGTATGTGCGCGTGCGTTGCGTACGTATGTGTGCGTGCGCGTTGCGTACGTATGTGTGTGCGTGTGCGTGTGCGTGTGTGGTGTGTGTGTGTGTTGTGTGTGTGTGTGTGTGAGCGCCTGTGCGTGGGTACGTGCGTGTGCGTGTGCTCACATATGAGCGGAATGTTATGTACATGCATGCGCAGCGCGTGTGTGAAAACAAAAACCTGTTTCAATGAGCTGCTTAGGTGGAGTTACGGCCCTTGACCCTTGACACCAGGTGGCGTTTCATTTGAAGACGGGTCCTTAGCTACGCCAAACTCACTCACTCTCTCTCTCTCTCTCTCTCTCTCTCTCTCTCTCTCTCTCTCTCTCTCTCTCTCTCTCTCTCTCTCTCTCTCTCTCTCCCCGCACGCAGCGAAAATAGATTTTCCCTTCTTTTTGACAAAATAAAGCAAAGCAAATGAAGCCAGTATAGGGATTCCCTTTGGGCGACCAGAAGCGCTTATTGCTACAGCCTAAACTTCTGAACGGATTATTCCAAAATTGTGTTGGTCTATCTTGCGATCTATTATTAATCAAACGAGCTGCTAAATGCTACGACTCATTTTAGACATAAATTGTATAGAAAAAGGGAGTTAATTTTAACAAGTAGTGTCCACGCCTTTGATCAGTTTCGAGACTTTTAAAACTGTGTTTGGTTCTCTATATGAAATTAAGTTTTGCTACAACATAAAACAGAACAGAAAATCAAACAAGCAAACACAAATTACTTTCGGGAACAACTTTGAAACGTTTTACGCAATTACACTGTTGTCTTATTAAAAAATAAAATAATGCCGGGGTTTTTTTCAGAGGGAGAGAGAGAGAGAGAGAGAGAGAGAGAGAGAGAGAGAGAGAGAGAGAGAGAGAGAGAGAGAGAGAGAGAGAGAGATTTGTACATTGGTCTTGAGACACAATACAAAATTTTGGAGAGAGAGAGAGAGAGAGAGAGAGAGAGAGAGAGAGAGAGAGAGAGAGAGAGAGAGAGAGAAGAGATAGATTTGTACATTGGCTTGAGACACAATACAACATTTTTGGAGAGAGAGAGAGAGAGAGAGAGAGAGAGAGAGAGAGAGAGAGAGGAGAGGAGAGGAGAGGAGAGGAGAGGAGAGAGAGAGAGAGAGAGAGAGAGAGAGAGAGAGAGAGAGAGAGAGAGAGAGAGAGAGAGAGAGTAAGTAAAATACGCACAACATAACAAGACAAAGCCGTATATATAACTTCGCTCCTTTAGCTTCTACCCACCCACCCTCCCCTCATCAGGGTTACAGAAAAAACAACAACAATAAAGCAAACAAACACGATCTCTGCAAAAGTCATCGCATGTTGACGGCAGCTTGACTCCGGGAGTCGTAAAAAAACGTAAAACACAGGAGGCCTACAGCAACGGAAAGGATGCATGTATTGCTGCAATACAGCTACGAGTATGTAGGGGGCGAGTGAGAGACTCATGTCAAAATAGCCCCCAAAACAACCCTGCACTGTGTGTGTTCTTCCTATGGCTGGTGACAATCACTCTAGCAACCACCACCACCTTCCCTCCCTCCCCCTCACCCGTCCCCCCACACCCCACCCCCCCCCACCCCCCTACACATACCGTCTCCGTTTTTCCTCTCTTGACTGCCAAGTCGTTTAGAAAACCATTTTCAAGAACGAAACTTATGGCGCGCCAAAGATACAAAACTCTATCTAGCTGTTCGATAGAGTTTCGAAACTGTATCTATCAGTTCGATAGAGTTTGAAAACCCTATCTAGCTGTTCGATAGAGTTTTAAAACTCTGTCGAACAGCTAGATAGGGTTTCCACAAAATAACCCTATCGAGATATAGTTTTTCTATCGCGATTTCTGATTGGTACATGGCTTCAGCGACAAGTTTGTGGCCTTGGCAGGGCAGAGACCCGTGAATTTGAATAAGACAATAGGCCTAGGCCCCTACAAGTAGTCAAACAAACATGGCAGCTGAACGATTTCAACGAGTGAATCTTCCCGGCGTTTCATCTGTAATTGAAGCCGCTAAACGAGTTCGTAGAATGCCACCTATTAGGCTAGGTGTAGGTCACAGTCAAAGATACTAGTCCTATCTACCAATGAAATGCTTCGTTTAAAAAAAGGATCAAAATGGCGCGTTCGATAGAGTTTTACGACGAGAAACTCTATCTAGCTGCTCGACAGAGTTTTGAAACTCTATCTAACTGCTAGCTATAGTTTAGAAACTGTATCTAACAGTTCGATAGGGTTTTTAAACTCTGTCGAACTGCTAGATAGAGTTTTGGTCATTCGGCGCGCCATAGAAACTCTTCTGAGGAAGCGTAATGCTTTTGTTGCGGCAGACAGGCCACAACATGTGGATTGATTTGAACATGAAAGATTACAAACAACAACAACAGCAACAACAAAGAAGCAAAACATAAAACAAGACCAAACAACAACAGCAAAAAAGAAACATGAAACAAAACAAACAAAAACAAGGTCACCACTGCGATACTTTATGCGCGGATGCCTTCCTCTCACGGTGACACACCACCACACAAAATTTGAAGCGATTCGGTCAAGCGGTTCGGGAGATATCCTTGGGACAGACAGAAACCCCCCCAACAACAAACAAACAAAAAAAGAAAACAAAAAGTTTATTACACGAACGAAAACATACTCCTTTGCGATCGTAGATCGGCAAAGGACAATAAGAGAAAGGAAGCGTAGAGTACAACCCTGTCATGTGATGCAAGTGAAATTGACCCATGGCCAATACAATGGAAGCTGTCTTTACCAGTGGCAGTTCTCCCTACGCAGCGTAAAGAAGTGTTGGTTGTTGTCACTCCACGGGTGGAGTATGTGGAATGTGTGGGTGGCTTCATGAATTTGAGCGAAGTCCCCTGAAGTCGGAGTATGGCCGCCCATGTGGCGGGGGCAGCCATACACATAAACTTCCCACCCAAGGCCATGCGAGATGTTCACATGGCACTGGGTGTGCCCCCAGAGTGTTTTAAGTTGGGGAACGAAAACAACGAAAACAACATCTCACTCTGTTTCAAATATTTCCAAACTATTTCACACACAGCAAATTTGATGAAGTGAAATAAGTAAAACGCAACTGCCAAAGTAGGCCTTGTTATCGGTTTTGTCGATAGCAATATCGTAAAACGCTAAATCGATCAAAAATTAGCATAACCATCTCTTTGTTTATTAGTCCCCGAGGCGAAGGTTCGGGGAACTATTGTTTTTGTCTGGTCCGTCCGTCCGTCCGTCCGTCCGTCCGTCCGGCTATCCGGCTAATACAGTTTTTTTCACAACATTTCTTGATGAATGGTCTATAACACAGCTGTCATGAACTTTTCTGTGCGCTCGTGTGCGCATGATCGCGCGCGCTCAAATCACGGGTCCGAACCCCAAGGCTATATATAAAAAACTATTCAGTTACATGCTGTTTTGATGCGTTCTTATGTAGTTACGTGCTGTTTTGATGCGTTCTTATGTAGTTACGTGCTGTTTTGATGCGTTTTCATGTATGTGTACAACCGACACATTCCGATTTCGGAGTAGCTCGGCGATGCTGCGAGGGGACTGTGCAGCCGCTCGGCGTTGCACCTGTTTTATTTTTATTTTTGTTCAATCACACTTCTATTCCAACTCCCTGTCTCTTTTCTGGCTTTTCCTTCCTCTGAGCATACTCCCGCATGCTATACAATCTCTTGTTTATATGATAATAAAGAAAACAATATGTCTTATACTAATAAGAAGCAATCTTTTGTTTCTATGATAGTTAAGAAAAAAAATATATGTTATACTTATAAGAAGCAATCTTTTCCTCCTCCTCCTTCTTCTTCCTTCTTCTCTCCCTCCTCAGCCATTTCATTTTTTGGTGTTTTGTTTTTTTGGGTTTTTTTTGGGGGGGGGGGGGGGGGGGGGGGGGGGGGGGGGGGGGGGGGGGTGGGGGGGGAATAGAATAGATAGAATAGGAGTAGAGTAGAGTACTTGGTATGGGTAGAGTCGAAGGCCCCTCCTCGACTGGGGAACCGTTTAAAGCCGGGGTACCTACCTACGTTTTGGGGTGGAGAATTTTGACGGGGAATTCCGCGTGTAATGGACGTGTCAATCTCCTTCTGGCCCATTGACAAATTGGCCACCCCCACTACAGGGTAAACTACCCCACTTCATGGTCAACCCCACCCACCCCACACAACACACACACAACAGCACATCTTGCTCTTTTCAGCTCCTTCTTTTCCCTCTATCAATGCTTCGTCCTCCCCCATCCTCATCCTGATCCGCACACTACCTTCTCTTCTCGGTTTTTTTGACGCTCCGCACGCTGCACACGTGTTGCAAAGCTGTTTCTGTATAATAATAGGTGCCATTCGTGATGCAGATGGTTTGTATTTTTGTTTTGTGGTGTTGTTGTCTTCTTCTTTTTTCATTTTCGATGAGTGGGAGGGAGAGAGAGAGAGAGAAGAGGGGGAGCAGAGAGAGAGGTGAGGGAGAGAGGAGAGAGAGAGAGAGAGAGAGAGGAGAGAAGAGAGAGAGAGAGATTGGGAGGGAGGGAGAGCTGGGTGGATGGATTGGTTGAGGGCGTGACTGGGTAAAATTTGTAGGGTGGTAATATACAGACGAGGTTAAAAAAGCGGGCTGGGAATTGCGCGCGGCGCGCGGCGTGTCAGTCTAACTGTAATAACAAAGGTGAAGAAAGGTAACTCTCTCGGTAATTAACTCCCTTCACCAAAGTTATTTCCACCCACCAAGTTGCCTAGCAAAGCATAAACAACAGCCACATTTGACTAGACAGACCCCAGGTTCATCCTCAACAACAAAACAAAAGGATGACCCAGGACTGCCCGTATGACCATCACTTATAGCCTACAGTACACAACAACGGGATCACTAATTCTATCTTTGTAATAACAAAATTTGAGAACGTATCGTCTTTGCTTGTTTGCTTGTTTGATTGTAAGAACACATCGGGAGTTTTGGGTGTTTTTTGTGTGCACACAAGTACAAAATATAAAGCTTATAAACGCATTCAAACACGACATAATAATTTGCATATTTTTGTTTTTCACCAAAGGGAAACAAACCTAGTCTGAGCAATACATAATATTCCCAATGGTGTCTGAAAGTCTTGCTGCATCACACAGGTTCGAAAATTAACGTTTACCCTAGGATGCCAATTTTAAGATTCCAACAACCGGGCACTTAGTTTTAATAACATTTTTAGTAACAAAACTATGCAGTCATAAATGTAGACACTCGACATACATATACTTTTAAAAAAACCCACACCAATTGACTGAAAGTTTTAAGATTAAAATATTCTGATTGTATGCTTTGATAATAATAATACTGGAATTTGACAGAATTGCACAAAAGAATGGATAATTCAAGTACGAACAAAAGTAAGCATTTAGATAATAAATCACGCGTGCATGTGCGTGGCATACAAGTCGCCTAGCAAAGCATAAGCAACAGGCACATTGAGACAGACCCAGGTTCATCCTCAACAACAACAAAAGGATGACCCAGGACTGCCCGTATGACCATCACTTATAGCCTACAGTACACAACAACGGGATCACTAATTCTATCTTTGTAATAACAAAATTTGAGAACGTATCGTCTTTGCTTGTTTGCTTGTTTGATTGTAAGAACACATCGGGAGTTTTGGGTGTTTTTTGTGTGCACACAAGTACAAACTATAAAGCTTATAAACGCATTCAAACACGACATAATAATTTGCATATTTTTGTTTTTCACCAAAGGGAAACAAACCTAGTCTGAGCGATACATAATATTCCCAATGGTGTCTGAAAGTCTTGCTGCATCACACAGGTTCGAAAATTAACGTTTACCCTAGGATGCCAATTTTAAGATTCCAACAACCGGGCACTTAGTTTTAATAACATTTTTAGTAACAAAACTATGCAGTCATAAATGTAGACACTCGACATACATATACTTTTAAAAAAACCCACACCAATTGACTGAAAGTTTTAAGATTAAAATATTCTGATTGTATGCTTTGATAATAATAATACTGGAATTTGACAGAATTGCACAAAAGAATGGATAATTCAAGTACGAACAAAAGTAAACATTTAGATAATAAATCACGCGTGCATGTGCGTGGCATACATAAGGCACGCACGCACCCACGTACACACACACACACACACACGCGCACGCACGCACGCACGTACGCATGCACGCACGCACGCACACGCAAACGCACGCACACGCACGCACACACACACACACACACACACACACACACACACACGCACCTTTAACCCTTCCCGTACCTCGTGGGTGTGTTTGCACCCATACGTTTACTTTTTGCTTCATATTTTCAAAACCGTTCATTCAATCTTGCTGAAATGTTATGACTTTGTCAATTACAGATTCGAGCATTTGCACCGAAAATTTGTGTTGAACATGAAGCGAGTAAATAAACAACAAATTCGTCGCTTAAATGCACATTCTGAAAACAAAATTACTCAGAAAATCTGGGAATCCCCACCCCACCACTCCACAAACTCCCACCCCCACACACATACACCCCAATTCCCCTCCTCCCTCCCTCCCTCTCTTCACAATGAGTGATGCCTTCCTATTTGACGGACACATTGCTTTCTTCACTTCGTCGTCCGTGTCCAGCGTAACTGTCGAGATAGTAGGCTACGCCGGGTGAAAATGACAACAACATGGGTCACTCACTGTCGAAGGATATTACTATTCCTTATTTCTATATTGTTAGCCCTGCTATACCCATTTACATGTCACTGGTCCATTTCCTTCCATCCCCTCGTAGTCTACCCACACCCCTTCATCAATTTGTCAAAGGAAACCAGGCGAGAACTTCCGACTGATACGAGACCCTAGCCAAAGACACTGTAATGGGAATAAGACAGACAACTGGAGAGTTACGGCGAAAGCCGGGCTGATAGGGTTATCGTTCGTTATCCCATTAACAATGGCGGCTCTATCCAAAGACTGGAATTTGAATCGACATATTTTAAAAAAAAAATACCCGATTCAAATTTGAGTGCTTGGGCAAACCTGTTTCTGTTTTCCTGAAGACAAAGAAAGGTAAGGAAGCTGCAAATACGGCCAGAAAATATATGAAACAGTAAAGGGCTCAGCACACGCTGCAACTTTTTAGTTGATACAAGTAGTTGCATACAATAAGTTGCAGCTAAAATCGCAGAGCTTGAGGCACACGCTGCAACTTTGATGCAACACCCTTGCAATCCCGTGCCATAATTTATATGGAAAATTCTCACGAGACTTTCTGTGACTTCCTTTGGTTTACATTCTAACATTCTAACAAAATGGCTTCCTCCAATGAAAATGAACACGACGATCTGATCATTGCTGCTGCTGCTACTGTTATTATTTTGTCGGATCAGAGCTCACGAAGAACAATGTGAGCGAGATTTTGGCTTCTCGAGCCATGTCCTGATTACCGTTTACACAATGGACATCCCAAATGCATGGAAAATTGCGAATTAATTCGATGTTTGCTGTTTTCGCACGTTGAACCTGTCTCCTCCGCCATTGTGATGCAACAACCATGTGATACGAATCGACGCTCTGATTGGCTGCAACCTACAACATGTTGCAACTCTGAGGAAAAACTAGGATCGTTTTCTATCGCCCTGCAACATACAACTGCAACCCTACAACCTTGTTGTATACAACTGTTGCAACCACAAAGTTGCAGGTACAACTAGCAAAAGTTGCAGCGTGTGCCGAGCCTTTAACAACCAGTGTTAGTTTACTGCTGATGTTCATGGTTCAAGGGGGGCATAATCAGGGTTTCTGTCCTCACTACTCATATAGGGGAAAATGGCCGCTTGTCTGTCTTCAAACTCAAACAACTTTATTATCTCTTAGAGAGAAATTTAGTGTGGTGATGTCTGCGATTGACACAGTTAAAACAAGACACATTATAATATACATTAAAAACAAGATGTGCTTCTAAAACATAAATGACAATACCATTAAATCAAAACACACATGATGATAATTATCACTTGAAAGCAAAACAGCAGTGCTTAAAACAAAATGTTGCCAATATTATAAAAAATAAAATAAAACAGTACATAAAATATTACCGTTTAAGATAAATCACTTTAATTATATAATTTTAAATGCACAACACACACAATGGACTTATTTATAACAAAACACGCATACTTCATGTTCAAACAAAGTCATATATTATCATATTTACAAGTTAACATATCCACATAATTCATATAAAAAATGGATACGTGTGCACCTACTCAAACATATCCACACACAAACCAGCATAAATGATAGCAAATCCACAAAGAACAAACACATACACCCATGCCTACTGAAAGACACACACACCTGCGCACGCATCTTGAATTTCGGAGTTCGGAAGCGGTTGCCGGAAGGCAAGAGCTCATAAAATTGCAGTCTTATTCCCATTACAGTGTCTTTGCCCTAACCCCCCAACATTCTAGCCTATTTTCACTTCTCTATACCCCCCCCCCCCCCCTTCCCTTCCCAGTATGTTTTCTTATGAATGAAAATCGGTTTTACGTCCTCCGGTCCGGAACAGACACACATGGGGCATTAGTAGATGTTATAAAGATGGTGGGAACGATCCTGGAGGCAATGCCCGGAGGCAGTGCAACACCAGGAAAGTCTTGGTTTTAGGCTAGAAGCTCTACTGACAGTCCACGACGCTTTTCTAAAATAATGAAGTAATACATGCACATCTTTGGAACTAATGTAACTTTTGATTTTTTCCTCTTATCCAAAAATAGAAAACACATTGAGAAACGATAAAAACAAATCTTGTCTTGTAAGTGTGTCTTATTCTTGAAATAATAAACATTGAGCTTGTTTGATGTTTCTTTTTGTGAGCCTCGTAATTATTACATCCCTTGTTTTTGGGTTGTTTTTTGTGGGGGGTTTTTGGGGGCGGGGGCAAGCGTGTCAATTTTTTTTTTTGAATGGGACAGTGACAGTTATGATGTTTAAGTGTAAGAAACATTATTACGTCATTAATTTCTCTGATTTCACAGACTATTATTATACAATTTCAGCGTTTTTAAAAAACAAAAACACTACAATAAGTTGACATTTTGAAATTATCTCCCTTGAGCAAAAAACCGTTTTAGGGAGACTTTAGGCGGAAGGGGGGGGGGGGGAGTAAAAGATAGACCCCCACCCCCTCGCCTTCAAACCATTGCATTAACCTGCTCATTCTTTTTCAGACCCCACATCCCACTAGGCGTTCAAGACTGCACTTGGTCATCTCCAAACACGGAACACTCAATTTTTATTAGTCCCCGAGCCGAAGGTTTGGGGAGCTATTGTTTCTGTCTGATCCGTCCGTGCCTCCGGCGTGCCTCCGTCCGTCCGTCCGTTTTTCTCAAAAACTATTCAGTCTATCATCATTAAATTTGGTATACTAGTTTGCCAAGATGCAAGCTATCCACTGATGCATTTAGTTTTACATTAAGGTCAAGGTCGCGCCAGTTACGGGGTTCAAACCCCGAAACACATCATCGCTAATATCTCGCGAAGTTTTGCATGTATTTTAATGCAGTTTGTTTCACAACATTTCTTGATGGATGGTCTATAACACAGTTGTCATCAATTTTTCTGTGCGCGCGTGGGCGCATGATCGCGCGCGCTCAAATCACGGGTCCGAACCCCAAGGCTATATATCAAAACCTATTCAGTTTATTATCGTCAAATGTTGTATACTTGTTGCACTTGTTAGTTTTATTTTTGTGTGTATTTTGACGGTTTAAGGTTTTGGTTAGGGTTAGGGATAAGGTTAGGGTTAGGGCTAGAGTCAGTTTAATACCAGATTGAATGGTTAAAAGATACACATTCTAAAGTTTCGCTGAAAACCGACATTGTCACGCGAATGGCGTCACTTTCCATATTTGGAGATGACCAAGTGCAGTATTGAACGTCTTGTCCACATCCCCCTCACTCAAACTGCTGGCAGTTGTCGCTACGGTCTGGCGAGGGACAAGTGAAGCGCAGTGGGAGGCTGGGCTCTCTCTCCGTGTGGCGTTGGGGCTGCTACCCCTCCTCCGTCCCATCCTCCAAATCCCTCGGTGACAAGAAGAAAGATGGCTGTCAGAGGAGGCGGCCTCCCAATTTCTCACTGGCCGGAATTAGCGTGACACCGCGTGATCTTGCGTGAACACGCCATGCGTCTACGTCACCAGCCACTCGAGTGCTGGTTGGTTGATTGGTTGGTTGGCTCAGTAGCGAGGCAAGGCCTCGTCTCCTCCTCTCGTCTCGTCCTGCTTTGCGAGAGCTTGGGGTGGGTGGGTGGGATTGGTGGGTTAAAAATAGAAATGGGATGTTCCCCCATCTCCTTCTTTCTGTCTCTCTGTCTCTCTGTCTGTCTCTCTCTCTCTCTGTCTGTCTCTCTGTCTCTCTCTCTCTCTGTCTCTCTCTCTCTCTGTCTGTCTCTCTCTCTCTGTCTGTATTATGTATGTCTGTCTCTCTCTATCTTTCTGTCTACTCTCTTGTCTTTCTCTGTCTCTCTATCTCTCTATCTCTGACTGCTTGTCTGTCTGTCTGTCTGTCTGTCTGTCTGTCTCTCTCTCTCTGTCTCTCTATGTCTGTCTGTCTGTCTGTTTGTCTCTCTCTCTCTCTCTCTCTCTCTCTCTCTCTCTCTCTCTCTCTCTCTCTCTCTCTCTCTCTCTCTCTCTCTCGCGTCTCGTCTACAGTATCTGTCCAATTTGAGATTTCCCCTTCTAGTAGAATAGGGAGGCTGAGAGGGGAGGGGAGGGGAGGAAGCAGGTCTTAAGAAAATAAGGCACCGGACGTTAATTACCCCCCTTTCTCCTTCCCCTCGTCCCTGGCGTGGCCATTTGATCTGAACTGGTCAGATGAGCCTTACAATATAACCCCCCACTACATATCATTATCCCTGACAAAACACAAAACCCTAAAGTGTTTTCCTTTTGCCCCCTTTTATTAACCTGACAAAAATCGAAGCAAAAGCAAAAGCCAAAAAACAAAAAAAAACCGTTTTTTATCTACATACGATAGCCCGGCTGAATGTTTTTGGGTTTAAACGAATTTTTTTTTATATTGTAAATCAATATAGCAGGAACATAAACAAATGCAAATGAGCACAACAAGCTTAAAGCTTATACCAGGCGCTCAAACACAGATAATAATGCTACACAATATTGGCTGCCAAAAGTAATAAGACACTGGAACAGAACGTAATAATGAAATAACGAGCAAAAAGGGGACAATAAGAGAAATAACAAGTGAATGAATATAACACAACACGAACGAACAATAACAGTAAAAAAAAAAAAAGAGAAAAAAAAAGATGTCTCACACAACTGTAACATAGAATTTGAATTTGAAGGCGAGGGGAGGGGAGGGGAGGGGGGAGGGGAGGGGGAGGGGGGAGAGGGGAGAGGGGAGGGGGGGGGGGGCAGAATTAACTCCCAAAAGTACAAAACCGCTTACGACTCAGCATCAACTGATAATTTAACCCATGTCACTAAAAGGCTTCAAAACTGGTCCTGTTATCTGAAGACCCTATTTTTTTTTAACTTTGGGAGGTAAGGATAGGCCTAATGGTTATACATGTCACAGAGGAATTCCCAATATTGCAAATAAAATGTTAATGGTATTTTGGGGCTGAAAAACGGCTGGCGGCGAAAGGGTTAATCACAGGGAAGCAATTAATCAGTATCAAACCTCTTTGATAGATGAATGAATTAACAAAGTGTAGAGAGTATTTGCGTATTGTCTATTTTGGTTTTTGCTTTGACTGCCAAACTACAATAACACTGTAACATCTGTTTTTACATCTTCTGGTAATAAAGCCCGACTGATTCTAGTCATACAAGACAGTGTTGTTTTTTTCTTTTCCAGAATTTTGTAAGTGAGGCCCGGGATGGGGGCCAAGGAGAGATGAAATAGAAATATACGCTTTGGGGGGGGGGGGGGGGGGCTTACATTTTTTTTTAACCCTTTCACCGCCAATGTCGCATTTTTGCACCACAATGATTTAACACTCGTGTCATTAAAACTCTTGAATCAGGGTCTATTATTCAATAATATTGTGCTCCTAAATTTGGGCAGTAAGGATTGACCCTATTCTAAATGTGTCACAGAAAAATCGCACAATATTGCAGATGAAATATTTCTGCAACCAAAATACATTTTATGGAAACGTTTGGTTCAAAGATGACTGGCGGTGAAAGGGTTAAGTAAGACTCCATTAGCCAGACTTAGGGTCTGTGCACATTTTCGAAAACTTCCATGCGGAAAGCCATCCGCGATCCGCAGACAAAGTAAAAGAAACAGATCTGGGGGGGGGGGGGGGGGGGGGGGGGGGGGGGGGGGGAAGCAAAAAACAAAAAGCTCAACATTTGCTAACATTTCGATTTATTAACCCTTTCACCGCCAAGGTCGCATTGTAGCACCACAGTGATTGAACACCTATGTCACTAAAAGGCATCAAATTGGGGTCTATTATCCAAAGACCCTATTGTCTCAGTTTTGGGAAGTAAGGATAGACCTTATTTTATGTATGTCACAGAAGAATCCCCAATACTGCAGATGGATTTTGTTCTCTACCCAGGTAAATTGAATGGAATTTTGTTGGCTGAAATATGGCTGGCGGTGAAAGGGTTAATCGTTCTCAAGACTTCCAGAATCAGTCACACTCCCATTACTATTGTTATACAAACCAAATGACACCAACGGTGTCAAGTCAAAAGTTTATTTCAAAACCCCCAGGGGGCACATGACAAATATTACACATCACAATGTAACCAATACAATAACACAAATCGCTTATAATCAATAAAGACATAAACACAACGGCATAACATGGCACACAAAGGCATATAAACTGTCACACACAACCTAACATCCGCGTGCCTTTTAGAGTCCGATGTTACAAATAAATTTACTTTTTAATCAAATCCAACAGGGACACATTTAACCCTTTCACCGCCAAAATCGCATTTTAGCACCAGAGTGATTTAACACCTATGTCACTAAAAGGCATCAAATTGGGGTCTATTATTCAACGACCCTGTTGTCTTAGTTTTGGGAAGTAAGAATAGACCTTTTTTGCTAAATATAGGCCTATATCACAGAAGAATCCACAATGCAGGTGGATTTTGTTCTCTACCCAGGTAAATGTATTGGACATTTTTGGCTGAAATATGGCTGGCGGTGAAAGGGTTAAAACTTTTAATACTAGCATCGGTTTCGGTAAAAACCAATGCGACAGCTTCGGCTCATTTTAAAAGTAGCCTTTGGCTGATGGCACTGGTTGTCATGGAGTCAACGGCTGAATGTACAGCTTTAACTCTTTTGGACAAAATAAAGTATTTTTTGTAAATAATTGTGCCCTCCTAGTAGGGCAGACCTTAACTGATTTTTAAACTTTTTCGTCTTCATTTTAAACGGTGGTCCTGGAAAGTTTAATCAGAAGATGCCTAAACACAAAATTTTATTATAAATTTTATATACCAAAATAAATAGTACAATAACTAGCTAGCTAGTTAACAACGGGTCAAGCAAATACGAGCCATGGCACCTATATTCAAACTTTATTAAAACAAAACTAAAAACTTTATTAAAAAATAATTAAATGTTTTTTCTCCAGGATCGTTCCCACCATATTGATATCTACTAATGTCCCATTATGTGTCTGTTCCAGACCGGAGGACGTTAAGCAGAATTTCATCATCGAATTTCAGCAACGACCTACTTATCTTAGGATAGTGTGTGTGTGTGTGTGTGTGTGTGTGTGTGTGTGTGTGCGTGTGCGTGTGCGTGTGCGTGCGTGTGCGTGTGCGTGCGTGCGCGTGTGCGTGTGCGTGTGCGTGTGTGTGTGTCTCCCCTTTCTTCTTCCCTTGAGGGCCCACGGTCAATGAGCTGACCATTCTGGCTCCTTTTGAGAAAAAAACAGAGAGAAGAGAGAGAGTGTGTGTGTGTGTGTTTACGTGCGTGTATGCGTGCGTGCATACCTGCGTAAGTGCGTGCATGTGTGCCTGCATGCGTGCGTGTATGTGCGTGCGAGCGAGCGAGCGAGCGTGCGTGCATGCGTGCGTGCGTGCGCGCGCGTATGTGTGTACGCCACGTGTGTATGTGTATCAAAGACTGACGCTTTAATTAAATTGCAAACAAAAAAAATCCTGTACAACGTCATTTCTCTTCCTATCCTTCTCCATCACTCCCTCCCTCCCTCTTAATTCCCTCCCTCCCTCCCTCTCTTTCTCTACCCCCCCTCCTCCCACCCCCCTCAAAGAGTTCTGTTCACTATTTAGTACTTTTCGGTCAAAAGACAAGTAAAATGGACACGCGATCTAGCAAAAAAAATAAAAAATAAAAAAAAATAAAAAAAGAAAGAAAGAAGAAAAAGCCTGCATTTGTTGTGTAATTAGTGTCGGTTCCGCAAGGGCAAGTTAAAAAAAAAGAATAAAAATAACATACAAGAAAGTAGGGGGGGGGGGGGGGTGTAATCAAGTCTAATAGCAATTGTTGGCCCTACAAAAGGGGGGTGTCGTGATCGGTCTGTCCTTGCATTACATGGTCCTGATGCTGTGACTGAGGGAGAAGGGTTAACCCCCCAAAAGGGGGATCAATTCGATGTGCCCCCGTCTCTAGCACAGTAATAGTCTATGAACAAGAACAAGAACAACAATTTTATTGTCGTAAGAAAACCAGAGGTTTTGTGGGACACAAATGGTAAGAAAATATTGTCACCCTCATTGTCCTACGTCTGTAATCTTCTTCTTCGATCGCTCAGACAGTTTCCTTGTCGATTATGATGAGCGCAGATGCGTCATGCTGCCGTTATGCGCATAATTAACTAAGAAATAGTTAGGCCCAGCAAGTCCGACTTCGGCTGGAGGAGGAAATCTTGTGGAAAGTGTTTCTTGAAAAAAAACAAGGCAGGAGGAGAATGGACCGGTAAGGCAGAAAAATTAGTAGACAAGGTCACGACGGCAAAATGGTTTGCGCGGATCTCTTCCTATTAAGGTGGCACACCTTCACACAAAATTTGACGCGATTCGGTCAAGCGGTTCGGGAGATATCCTTGGGACAGACAGAAGAAAAAAACCCAAACAAAAAAACCCCCAAACAAACAGACAAACAAACCAGCCCATCGCAAAGTCCGATCACCTTCGGTGACGGACAATGACAGTAAGCAGAAGGAAAAGGCAGAGTCAAAGAGAGTGACATATTAGAGGAAGTAGATTAGATCACAAGCACAGAACTTCCGGAAGGTGGAGGAACTATTCATACAAAAAGACCCCCCCCCCCCCCCCCGGTATCCCCTCGGGTGGGGTGGGGGAGCGTCTGTAATTATACGTAATAATAATTATATATATTACGTTAATTATACACATACGTTTGTATGTGTCCCTTCGGATTAGGGTAAAGCCGGCAGCGGCCACACTGCAGACGATTTGACCCCAATGCGATACGACTGTGACGATGTCTGTGAGTCATGATTCACGTGAAATAGTTCCGTCGAAAAAATAACACATACTCAGGTGTCCCGTAGCCTATCAAGTTACAAGTTACAAGTTAAGTTTATTTTCCAAAAAACCCTAGGGGCACAAGTAAACAATCACAATTATGTTGCGGCAACTGAACAACACCTCACACACACTGGTTTTAAACAACATACCAGTGCACAATTCCAAACATTTATAAACTTGCAATAACCATCTGCAAAGGCGCGTACACGCGCCCATACACACAAACACTCCGAATTATTGAATCTTCAGAAAGATAAATAAAAAAACAAAAACAAAACAAAACAGACGTTGCCAGTAAGCCCAAC
>CM065695.1:34249201-34259201 GCA_017654935.2 Phymorhynchus buccinoides | reverse complement strand
GTGCCCCCGTCTCTATGTGTCACCCTCATTGTGCCCCCGTCTGTATATGTCACCCTCATTGTGCCCCCTTCTCTATGTGTCACCCTCATTGTGCCCCCGTCTCTATGTGTCACCCTCATTGTGCCCCCGTCTCTATGTGTCACCCTCATTGTGCCCCCGTCTCTATGTGTCACCCTCATTGTGCCCCCGTCTCTATGTGTCACCCTCATTGTGCCCCCTTCTCTATGTGTCACCCTCATTGTGCCCCCGTCTGTATATGTCACCCTCATTGTGCCCCCGTCTCTATGTGTCACCCTCATTGTGCCCCCGTCTCTATGTGTCACCCTCATTGTGCCCCCGTCTCTATATGTCACCCTCATTGTGCCCCCGTCTCTATGTGTCACCCTCATTGTGCCCCCGTCTCTATATGTGTCACCCTCATTGTGCCCCCGTCTCTATGTGTCACCCTCATTGTGCCCCTGTCTCTATGTGTCACCCTCATTGTGCCCCCGTCTCTATGTGTCACCCTCATTGTGCCCCCGTCTCTATGTGTCACCCTCATTGTGCCCCCGTCGTATGTCACCCTCATTGTGCCCCCGTCTATATGTCACCCTCATTGTGCCCCCGTCTGTATATGTCACCCTCATTGTGCCCCCGTCTCTATATGTCACCCTCATTGTGCCCCCGTCTGTATATGTCACCCTCATTGTGCCCCCTTCTCTATATGTCAACATCATTGTGTCCCCGCCGCTATGTTATGTCACCCTCATTGTGCCCCCGTCTCTATATGTCAACATCATTGTGTCCCCGCCGCTATGTTATGTCACCCTCATTGTGCCCCCGTCTCTATATGTCAACATCATTGTGTCCCCGTCCGCTATGTTATGTCACCCTCATTGTGCCCCCGTCTCTATATGTCAACATCATTGTGTCCCCGCCGCTATGTTATGTCACCCTCATTGTGTCCCCGTCTCTATATGTCAACATCATTGTGTCCCCGTCGCTATGTTATGTCACCCTCATTGTGCCCCCGTCTCTATATGTCAACATCATTGTGTCCCCGTCTCTATGTGTCACCCTCATTGTGCCCCCGTCTATATATGTCACCATCATTGTGTCCCCGTCTCTATATGTCAACCTCATTGTGTCCCCGTCTCTATGTTATGTCAACCCTCATTGTGCCCCCGTCTCTATATGTCAACATCATTGTGTCCCCGTCGCTATGTTATTTCACCCTCATTGTGTCCCCGTCTCTATATGTCAACATCATTGTGTCCCCGTCGCTATGTTATGTCACCCTCATTGTGCCCCCGTCTCTATATGTCAACATCATTGTGTCCCCGCCGCTATGTTATGTCACCCTCATTGTGTCCCCGTCTCTATATGTCAACATCATTGTGTCCCCGTCGCTATGTTATGTCACCCTCATTGTGCCCCCGTCTCTATATGTCAACATCATTGTGTCCCCGTCGCTATGTTATGTCACCCTCATTGTGCCCCCGTCTCTATATGTCAACATCATTGTGTCCCCGCCGCTATGTTATGTCACCCTCATTGTGCCCCCGTCTCTATATGTCAACATCATTGTGTCCCCGTCGCTATGTTATGTCACCCTCATTGTGCCCCCGTCTCTATATGTCAACATCATTGTGTCCCCGTCTCTATGTTATGTCACCCTCATTGTGTCCCCGTCTCTATGTGTCACCATCATTGTGTCCCCCGTCGCTATGTTATGTCACCCTCATTGTGCCCCCGTCTCTATATGTCAACATCATTGTGTCCCCGTCGCTATGTTATGTCACCCTCATTGTGCCCCCGTCTCTATATGTCAACATCATTGTGTCCCCGTCGCTATGTTATGTCACCCTCATTGTGCCCCCGTCTCTATATGTCACCATCATTGTGTCCCCGTCTCTATGTGTCACCCTCATTGTGTCCCCGTCTCTATATGTCAACATCATTGTGTCCCCGCCGCTATGTTATGTCACCCTCATTGTGTCCCCGTCTCTATATGTCAACATCATTGTGTCCCCGTCGCTATGTTATCACCCTCATTGTGTCCCCGTCTCTATATGTCAACCTCATTGTGTCCCCGTCGCTATGTTATGTCCCCCTCATTGTGTCCCCGTCTCTATATGTCACCCTCATTGTGTCCCCGTCTCTATGTGTGTCCCCCAGTTTCTATTGTGTCCCCGTCTCTATATGTCACCCTCTTGTCCCCCATTGTGTCCCCCCCGCTTCTATGTGTCACCCTCATTGTGACCCCGTCTCTATGTGTCACCCTCATTGTGTCCCCAGTCGCTATGTGTCACCCTCATTGTTCCCCGGTCTCTATGTGTCACCCTACTTGTCCCCCAGTTTCTATGTGTCACCCTACTTGTCCCCCAGTTTCTATGTGTCACCCTACTTGTCCCCCAGTTTCTATGTGTCACCCTACTTGTCCCCCCGTTTCTATGTGTCACCCTACTTGTCCCCCCGTTTCTATGTGTCACCCTACTTGTCCCCCGGTCTCTATGTGTCACCCTACTTGTCCCCCCGTTTCTATGTGTCACCCTACTTGTCCCCCCGTTTCTATGTGTCACCCTACTTGTCCCCCGGTGTCTATGTGTCACCCTACTTGTCCCCCCGTTTCTATGTGTCTCTGTCTCCATGTGTCACCCTCATTGTACCCCCGTCACAATAATTATGTTCCCGTCTCTATGCGTTCCCGTATCTATGTGTCAACCTCATTGTGCCCACGTCACAATAATTATATGTCCCCGTCTCTATAATATATCCTCGTCTCTGTGTGCCCCCTGTCTCTATGTCTCCCCATTGGATTTATTTTTAGGGATAAGGCTTCAGATTAGGAGACACATAAAAACGAAATTGGGGGGACACATAAAAACGAAATTGGGGGGGACACATAGAGACACCATTCATAAGGGTCTCCGACCGATTGACGCTAATCTCATCATCATCCACATAGAGACGGGAGCACGATGCTACGTAGCCGCATTCTCCTAGTCTTCCTCTCAAGGCCCCCCTCCCCCACACACACTCCCTCTCGTCCCCCCCCTAACCCCCACCCCACCCCCCCCCCCCACCCCGCCAACTCTTGAAGAGCCGTTTTAAGGTAGCAGATGCCTAGCTGTCACGGGGAACTCTGTGGCGTCACCACAATAGTCATTGGCAACGCACGCGATCTATCGTCATGGATGGGATGGACCATACCATACCACCCACACCCCACACGAGAACCATACAAAAGAGTAGAGTAGAGTAGAGTAGAGTAGAGAGAGAGAGAGAGAGAGAGAGAGAGAGAGAGAGAGAGAGAGAGAGAGAGAGAGAGAGAGAGAGAGAGAGAGAGAGAGTGAGAGAGAGAGAGAGAGAGAGAGAGAGAGAGAGAGAGAGAGAGAGAGAGAGAGAGAGAGAGAGAGAGAGAGAGAGAGAGAGAGAGAGAGAGATAACTCGGAACTCAGAAGTGGGAAATATTTAAATGACTTAGGCCAACAGCCCCTATCATGACAAGAAAACACTAACACAGAACATACACAACAGCAGCACATAGATTTCAATATCAACATGCACACACACACGCACACGCACTCGCATACACACACGCGCGCACACGCACGCACACGCACACGCACACACACACACACACACACACACACACACACACACACACACACACACACACACACGCGCGCGCGCGCGCGCGCGCGCGCGCGCGCGCGCGAGCGAGAGACAGAGAGAGAGAGAGAGAGAGAGAGAGAGAGAGAGAGAGAGAGAGAGAGAGAGAGAGAGAGAGAGAGAGAGAGAGAGAGAGAGAGAGACTCGGAACTCGGAAAGTTTAATTGTACTTTGGCCTTGGGCCACAATACAATATTTGGGAGGGGAGACAAGGGGTGAAAAATACAATCATTCAAAATTATCATCAGCAATAGACATTATGCAAAAAATATTATGGGCGCAACAGTGGGTAGAATGGCTTCACAATTTGCGTGGTAATGTAACATGGCGAGTAATGAAATAAATACTTGCAATAAATACCACAAAAACTGTTATCTGCTATCTTTCTATCTCACTGGCCCATTCTCCTCCTGCCTTTTTTCAAATTATAAATTCTTACAAAGATTTCTTCAGCCGAAGTCGAACATGCTGGGCCTAACTATTTCTTAGTTAGACGCATAACGGCAGCATGACGCATCTACGCTCATATGACAGGAAAATGTTTGAGCGAACGAAGAAGAAGAACAAGAAGAAGAAGAAGAAGAAGAAGAAGAAGAAGATGAAGAAGAAGAATACCAAAAAAAAGCAGAATCAGGGTCATTTTAGACTATGTGCACATAAGGATAAAATGTGCGCGAGAGGACTTAACAGACGGCTTTTATCATTTGTTGGTATTAGTAAGGGCCAATAGAAAAGCAAGAGCTGTATCGCTAATGGTTTTCTACAGTAATGGAAAATCGGGGTTTAGGGTGCGTCTCACTTCGCCTAATTACACTTCGCCTAATCCTTTGATCTCGACCTTCCGTGCCGGCATTAACTTCCCGATGTCACGAAAAACCCAAGCGTAACATTCCGCCTAAAAACATTAGCACGATTCGCCTAATCAGCCTCAACATGGGTTATCGCGAAACAGGAAACTGAAGCCGAAATGGCTGTGAATGTTCACATTTTAATGCGAACCCTAACCCTAACCCTAACCCTAAACCTATTCAAACTACATTTACAAACTGGAGGTTCTGTGTGCTCTTACTTGTAGTCTGCCGAGTTGAATAAAATATACTGAAAGATACCTTATTTGTTGCGGTTTGGACATTTTAGGCGAAGCGTTACATATGATGGAGACTCGATAAATATTAGGCCAAGTGTAATTAGGCGAGATATGATTAGGCTAGATGTGGTTTGGCGAAGTGTAATTAGGCGAAGTGTGATGCACCGGCAAATCGTGACACAGCTTGGTCTTTTGCGGAGAACTATCACTCTCAAACTAGAGGGCATAGGAATTGTTCGGAAATAATTAAGGGGAGTAATTTCATGGTCTGTGGGAGTGATCTTGCCTAATTCAAACGGTCAAACAGGGGAAGTCACTCTACCGTCAGCTCTCGTAGCCTATCGACTCGTGTGTTTGAGCAGACATACAGCACTTAGAACACCGTGCGTCATACTAAAAAATGATGTCCTTTATAATTTTACGTCACATTTTGCAAGTTTTATCAGTTTTTTGCCACTGGCCACCGCTCACCTTTCTATAAAAAAAAACCCCACTGTTTGCTAGTCCCTGACTCGCATCCTGCGGCTTCAAGTTTCGACGCCATTGTTGCATTGTTGCTATGGTATTTGACCGAGTAATGGAGGTAAGCAACTCTTATTTTCACGAAGAGTTCTCCCCTAGTTTTTCTCTCTCCGAAAATCGTCTATTTGCACTGGCGTTTAGTCCTGCTGCCAAAGAGGTTGCTTGGCCTTTGGGGACCTTCCCCAACGCCAGCAGTCCTTAAAAAAAATCATTTCGGCGAATGAAGACGCACCTTGAGCGAGGCATCTCTGGCGCTACAAATTCTAGTCCGGAATAGCAGCTGCGTCCTCTACTATCTGGCAGTCATAGTCGGAAACAGACAGACAGGCATGCCGCACATACTCGGCTCTCTCAACTCGTTTGCAATGAAATCCACGAAAATAAAATAACACAAAGAGAAAAAACAAAAGTATCGTAGGCCTACATAGTGAGACTGAGCGTGTCAAGAAGTCGCCATCTTTATTTCATTCGACGGCGTGTCAAGAAGTCGCCATCTTCATTTCATTCGACGGCGTGTCGAGAAGTCGCCATCTTATTTTCATTCGTTGTGTGTGTCAAAAAAGTCGCCATCTTATTTTCATTCGTTGTGTGTGTCAAGAAGTCGCTTTTTTTTTTTTTTTTTTTCCTTTTTTGTATATGTGTTTACTACTGTTGTTGCTTTTATGTTATTATTTTTTCAATATTAGATTAGTTTTGCGTGTGCAGTCCTTACTGTGCAACTTAAATATTAGAGTACGCTTTATAAGCTCTTAGTTGCACTCGAAGTTCATAAATGTATTGCTGCTTTGTTATGATTTTCTATTCTTGAATAAATTCTTGTTTAAACCAAGAAGTCGCCATCTTATTTTCATTCGTCGTGTGTGTCAGGAAGTCGCCATCTTTATTTCATTCTACGGCGTGTCAAGAAGTCGCCATCTTTATTTCATTCGTCGTGTGTGTCAATAAGTCGCCATCTTTATTTCAGCCGTCGGGAGTGTGTGTCAAGAAGTCGCCATCTTTTTCATTCGTCGGGGTGTCAAGAAGTCGACATCTTTATTTTATGTGTGTGTGTCAAGAAGTCGCCATCTTTATTTCATTCGTCGGCGTGTCAAGAAGTCGCCATCTTTATTTCATTCGTCGGCGTGTGTCAAGAAGTCGCCATCTTTATTTCATTCGACGGCGTGTCAAGAAGTCGCCATATTTATTTCATTCGTTGGCGTGTCAAGAAGTCGCCATATTTATTTCATTCGACGGCGTGTCAAGAAGTCGCCATATTTATTTCATTCGACGGCGTGTCAAGAAGTCGCCATATTTATTTCATTCGACGGCGTGTCAAGAAGTCGCCATATTTATTTCATTCGACGGCGTGTCAAGAAGTCGCCATCTTTATTTCATTCGACGGCGTGTCAAGAAGTCGCCATCTTTATTTCATTCGACGGCGTGTCAAGAAGTCGCCATCTTTATTTCATTCAACGGCGTGTCAAGAAGTCGCCATCTTTATTTCATTCAACGGTGTCGTCGTCAAGAAAGTCGCCATCTTTATTTCATTCGTCGGCGTGTCAAGAAGTCGCCATCTTTATTTCATTCATTCGACGGCGTGTCAAGAAGTCGCCATCTTTATTTCATTCGACGGCGTGTCAAGAAGTCGCCATCTTTATTTCATTCGTCGGCGTGTCAAGAAGTCGCCATCTTTATTTATTCGATTCGTCGGCGTGTCAAGAAGTCGCCATCTTTATTTCATTCGTCGGCGTGTCAAGAAGTCGCCATCTTTATTTCATTCAACGGCGTGTCAAGAAGTCGCCATCTTTATTTCATTCAACGGCGTGTCAAGAAGTCGCCATCTTTATTTCATTCGTCGGCGTGTCAAGAAGTCGCCATCTTTATTTCATTCGTCGGCGTGTGTCAAGAAGTCGCCATCTTTATTTCATTCGTCGGCGTGTCAAGAAGTCGCCAAGGCGTGTCAAGAAGTCGCCATCTTTATTTCATTCGTCGGCGTGTGTCAAGAAGTCGCCATCTTTATTTCATTCGACGGCGTGTGTCAAGAAGTCGCCATCTTTATTTCATTCGTCGGGCGTGTCAAGAAATCGCCATCTTTATTTCATTTGACGGCATGTCAAAAAGTCGCCATCTTTATTTAATTCGTTGGGCGTGTCAAGGTCGCCATCTTTATTTCATTCGAGGCATGTCAAAAAGTCGCCATCTTTATTTCATTCGTCGGGCGTGTCAAGTTCATTCGTCGGCGTGTCAAGAAGTCGCCATCTTTATTTCATTCGTCATGCGTGTCAAGTTCATTCGTCGGCGTGTCAAGAAATCGCCATCTTTATTTCATTCGACGGAACCGCTCTCGCAGCAACAACCCCACCGGATTGAAAGATTAAGAACTAGGGGAAAAAACATGTTAGGGTAAGACGGGGTAAAAAGCCCATGGGCGGGTAAGAAGCCCATGCCAATTATCTCATGAAATAAAGAAACTTTCAGTCAAATTTGCCCATGAGACGAATGCTAAACATTGACACTCGTCTCATGGGCAAAATGCGACTGAAATTTGCTTTATTGCATGAGATAATTGGCATGGGCTTCTTACCCGCCCATGGGCTTTTTACCCCGTCTTCCCCTATTCCTACTTTAGCAATAATTTAGACTGATTAGGGACGAAGTGGAGTATGCGAAAGACAGACGCATGCTGTTATGACATGTTCACGCATCTCCCAATGCTGCTATTGCGTGAAACAAGAAAAGAAAACAACAAAGAGAGAGAGAGAGAGAGAGAGAGAGAGAGAGAGAGAGAGAGAGAGAGAGAGAGAGAGAGAGAGAGAGAGAGAGAGAGAGAGAGAGAGAGAGAGAGAGAGAGAGAGAGAGTCAGTCAGACAGACAGACAGGCAGACAAATGGAGATGTACAGCAGAGAGAGAGAGAGAGATACGGGGACAGAGGCAGAGAGAGAGTGAGAGACAGAAAACATACAGTGAGAGAGAGAGAGATAGAAAGAAACAGCGAGAGGAAAATAAAGGAAAGAGAGAGAGAAGGTGGGGGAAAAAAAGAAAAAAAGAAAAAAAAAGACAGGCACAAAGAGAGAGAGAGAGAGAGAGAGAGAGAGAGAGAGAGAGAGAGAGAGAGAGAGAGAGAGAGAGAGAGAGAGAGAGAGAGACAGAGATGGAAACAAAAGAATACTGAGGCACGGGTACTCATACACACAGTTGTTGGGAGAGAGAGAGAGAGAGAGAGATTAGAGAGAGAGAGAGAGAGAGAGAGAGAGAGAGAGAGAGAGAGAGAGAGAGAGAGAGAGAGAGAGAGAGAGAGAGAGAGAGAGAGAGAGAGAGAGAGAGAGAGAGAGAGAGAGAGAGAGAGAGAGAGAGAGAGAGAGAGAAGATATATATATATATATATAAACGTACAAGAATTGAAGAAGAAAAAACAACCACACCATTAAACTTTCCTCTTATATATATAGCTTGTTTTAATAAAACTTTGTTTGTGTCGAATGTATCAGTTTGTGAACCTAAGAAAGAAACTCAATAACTTTAATTTTAGTTTTACGATGTGTTCTGTGTTCTGAAAAGAATAAAAGAAAATAATGTGCTGATTTACTTTTTCTCCCAATGGGGGGGGGGGGGGGGGGGGGGGGGGGGGGGGGGGGGGGGGGGGGGGGGGTAGATAGACAATGCCTATGCAAAGACAGCTGTTTCGTCTTGAGAAAGACTCTTCAGTCTGCATATCGGCCTGCAAAGAATGTCCACAGTGAACATTCAAACTGAGCTAGAAAACTTTCTCCACGAGAAAGGTTGTTCTCTTTGCACCAGATTGAAAGTCCACAATAAAAGCAAACCAGCACTTAATTCAAAAGAAATAGTAAAAATCTTGTGCAAAATAACAAAAATAATAATGTTCTAAAATTACAATCCCTCGAAGAGAGTAGAAGAGATGGGATGCCATGTTGGTGGATCCAGTGAAGGATTCAAAAAGGGAGGTCATAGAAATCGTAGTAAACACCAACATACTCCCGGTGAGGAGGAATGTAGAGAGGTGTGCCTGGATCAGGTAGACTGATGCGCTTTCCTTCTTCGAAGTATGATATAAACGTACAAGAATTGAAGTATATATATATATATATAACTATATAATATATAGTTGGTGTTTACACTTCGAAGAAGGTCATAGAAATCGTAGTAAACACCAACATACTCCCGGTGAGGCACCGGCACACCTCTCTACATTCCTCCTCACCGGGAGTATGTTGGTGTTTACTACGATTTCCATGACCTCCCCTATTGAATCCTTCACTGGATCCACCAACATGGCATCCCATCTCTCCTACTCTCTTCGAGGGATTGTGATTTTAGAACATTACTATTTTTGTTATTTTACGCAAGAGTTTTACCATTTCTTTTGAATTAAGTGCTGGTTTGCTTTTATTGTGGACTTTCAATCTGGTGCAAAGAAGATAACCTTTCTCTTGGAGAAAGTTTTCTAGCTCAGTTTGAATGTTCACTGTGGACATTCTTTGCAGGCCGATATGCAGACTGAAGAGTCTTTCTCAAAGACGAAACAGCTGTCTTTGCATAGGCATTGTCTATCTCCCCCATTGGGAGAAAAAGTAAATCAGCACATTTTCTTTTATTCTTCACAGAACAAATCGTAAAGTTAAACTTAAATTTATTGAGTTTGTTTCTTAGGTTCACAAACTTATATATTGGACACAAAAAAAGTTTTATTAAAGCAAACTATATATATAAGAGGAAAGTTTAATGGTGTGGTTGTT
>CM065695.1:34231701-34244201 GCA_017654935.2 Phymorhynchus buccinoides | reverse complement strand
TACCGTTATGCGCCTGACTAAGAAACAGTTAAAGGCCCCAGCAGCAAGTCCGACTTCGGCTGGAGGAGGAAATGTTTTTTGAAAGTGCTTCATGAAAAAAGGCAGGAGAATGAACCGGAAAGGCAGAAAGATAGTAGATGACAGTAAGCAAAAGGGTAAAGGCAGAGTCAAAGAGAGTGACATATTAGAGGAAGTCACAAGCACAGAACATCCAGAAGGTGGGGGAACTATTTTATACAAAAGACCCCCCGATATCCCCACGGGGGGGTAAGCGGATACAAAGAGTAAAATTTCATTGTGCAGCTTTCAGCCTTTCAAATCCTAGCGATCATTATTAGCAGGGAAAGTAAATTTACTTTTTGGCCACCGCGAAACACGACAGAGTGGGGGTGGGGGTGCTTTTAGAGAAACACGAGAGCAGTGTGAGGTCTTTTCCTTGATCTGTGGGTGTCCTGTATTTTTGTCCTTATCGGGAATCAATGTCATAATGATGCAACATTAAGTTAATGATTGGTATATTGCTTATTGATCAACACTATTTGATGTCTTTACACTGATAAAATAAACCTTCAACGACAGCCCCAGCGCTCCATAATTACGATCCGTTTCATGTCATATTAGATCATATCATTCTTACTCAAACTGATCCACTATGACGATCAAGCTACGGCACAGAAAGAAAGATATATACATACATATTTTCAGCTTCAGAGCGCCAGCCATCTGGAACTCCCTCCCTGAAGAGCTCCGAAATCAGCTTACTCTTTTTTCTTTTAAATCTCAACTCAGGACCTTCCTCTTCAAAGCAGTGTTTTCTCGTCCGTAGATCACTTGCTCTTTCAGCAATTCCCCTCCACCTCACCACAACTATGCATACTGTGTCCTTGTGGATTTATAAGAGTCTATCTGTGTGTGTGTGTGTGTGTGTGTGTGTGTGTGTGTGCGTGTGTGTGCGTGTGTGCGTGTGCGTGTGTGCGTGTGCGTGCGTGTGCGTGTGCGTGTGTGTGCGCGCGCGCGTGCGTGTGTGTGTGTGTGTGTGTGTGCGTGTGTGCGCGCGTGTGTGTCTACGTGTTATTTATTGATTGTTTATTTATATATTATTTATTCATATTCGGTGCTTTTGTATGAATAGTGTACTGTTGGGTGAACGAGTTAGTTTGAATGGTGGGTGCGAGCGCATTGAGTTGCATAGCAATAAATGCGTTTTTTAATAAAATTTATTCCTCCCCTGAACAATACTCAGTCAGTGAAGACAGACTGCCAACACACCACTGCAAATTCAGTCCGACGAAGAGCTATGCTCGAAACTTGTCACCCAGCAAATTACCTCCAAGGATCCTTTTTTCCTCCCACCCACCCAGGTTAGTGTTTACCAATAGGATCCAGCAGTCACCACCTTGTTTCTTCTATATATTATTGTTATTATTTTTTTTATTTTTTTAATTATTATGTAGATGTCGAATATTTTCTTAGTTACAGAGCTTTTTATTCGCCTCCTTTTAACGACTAAGTACCCCCATAAAGACACGACACGATACTCTGTCTGATCAAACAAGGGGCAGGCTACTAGGCCTACCTCTCGCCGATGGTGGCAAAACCTCACGATGGACAAACACGTGGAAGGGAGATAAACGTGAGGATTCTCTCGCTGAGTGGTCTCGCCTGCTGATCGGAACTCTTCACGTCGCGGATTTAACTTAATTAACCGGGCAAAGTGAAAGGGCCGTGTAGAGGGGGAAGCAAAGGGGATGGATACTGACTGGTCAGTGGTGTGATGGTCAGTGTTTGGTTCTAATTTTGGAGCAGAGGGTTAAAGAAAGAGACTTTGGGCTATCCGTCTGTCTGTCTGTCGGTTTGTTTGTAAATCTGTTTTGACTATGACTGCTTTTTGTCTGTGAGAGTTAATCTTTCGGGTTGTTTATGCTTTTCATCGTGTGGAATAATAATAATAATGATTTTTGTTTGTGGCACAAGCCACAAACCTATAACTCACTTTGTCGATCTGTTGGTCGGTCGGTCCACAATTGTCGCAAATATTGTAAAAGAGAAAGAAAAGCGTGCCACAAACGATTGCGAATCCGCGCTTGTTTATATAGCGCAACACCTCTCAGTTAAACTGGAGCTCTTTGCGCTTTACAAATGATTAAAATAAGATACATAAACAAGCACCGCTAAAGTAATACACAAGGGATACATATGTTTATTTATCTCTCAATCATAACTATTGTCAATAAACCGTAGTCATCTGTCAACATACATCTGTACATCCATCCATCCAGTCACTTAATCTAGCTAGCAGAACATATTAACGATGGCTTGGAGTCAAAACGGACTATCTTTAGATAGTCCATTGACGTATTAGTGGATTTATTGCAAAAACTAATAACTTGTATCAAATAATGACTGCAGAAATATAAAAAAGGGGGGTTTGCTTTTTATATTTCAGCAGTCTTTTTTTTTAATACAAATTATTAGTTTTCGTAATAAGTTTAATAATATGTCAATGGACTATCTAAAGATAGTCCGTTTTGACTCCAAGCCATCGCATTAATATGGCTTGGAGTCAAAACGGACTATCTTTAGATTGTCCATCGACGGCATTATTGGATTTATTACAAAAACTAATAATTTGTATCAAACAATGACTGCAGAACTATACAAAGGGGGTTTCGCTTTTTATATTTCAGCAGACTTTTTTTTTATACAAGTTATTAGCTTTCGTAATAAGTTCAATAATATGTCAATGGACTATCTAAAGATAGTCCGTTTTAATAATAATAATAATAATAATAATAATAATAATAATAGTGAATCATTTATATAGCGCATTCCTCCACCAATGTGGAGCTCTATGCGCTTAACAACAACAAAAATTAAAAGCAACAAATTCAACAACAAAACGAAATAATCGCTCACGCACATGCAAATAGGCATACACATACACACCCCACCCACACATACACGCACGTACGCACATACACACACACACACACACACACACACACACACACACACACACACACACACACACACACACACACACACACACCGTTACCATCACCACCACTCACCCCACCCAAAAAAAACACAATACAAAATTAAATACAATCAGTTGAACAAAGCATCAACACACACACACACACTCTCTCTCTCTCTCTCTCTCTCTCTCTCTCTCTCTCTCTCTCTCTCTCTCTCTCTCTCTCTCTCTCTCTCTCTCTCTCTCTCTCTCTCTCTCTCTCGCAACAAAGCTGACGTACACATTGCAGTCAACACACAGTGAAACTAATATGGGGGGAGGGGAGTGTGTGTGTGAGAATAGAGTCCAGAAGTAATGTGGCCTAAAGGTTGTGATGTAGCTTGAACAGGTGGGTCTTGAGAGCTGATTTGAAACATTGCAAGGACTGGATATGGCGGATTTCGCGTGGTAAGGAGTTCCAAACTGATGGGGCCGAAAAGGAAAAGGAGCGCTCCAAGTCATCGATTATATACTACTCAACAAAAGTTATGTACCACTTCGTTCACAATCGCATGAAACAACGATGCATAAAACCAAGACGCATAGCCCAAATCGTTTTATACTTTGAAGATGTCTTATTCGATTGCTACTAGACACAATTCTTAATTTCGATTGAAATCGCTTAATTACTTTTGAAGCAATAACTCAATAAACGACGCACGTTGTTAAGAAGCGGTACTTACCGTTCGTTGAGCAGCATAAAAAAAGAACGCAACAAGTGGAAATAACTGGAGTAAAATCTCTCTCTCTCTCTCTCTCTCTCTCTCTCTCTCTCTCTCTCTCTCTCTCTCTCTCTCTCTCTCTCTCTCTCTCTCTCTCTCTCTCTCTCTCTCTCTCTCTCTCTCTCTCTCTCTTTCTCTCTCAATGTTATAATATAATTGTTATTTTTATATAAATATTACAATAACTGTAAGAACGAATGTGCATGCTGTTGTGTCCATTGCTGATGATAATTTTGAATGATGTTTTTTTCTTCTCATCCCTTGTCTCCCTCCTATTGTATTGCGGCCCAAGGCCAATGTACAGTGAAACTTTCCGAGTTCCGATCTCTCTCTCTCTCTCTCTCTCTCTCTCTCTCTCTCTCTCTCTCTCTCTCTCTCTCTCTCTCTCTCTCTCTCTCTCTCTCTCTCTCTCTCTCTCTCTCTCTCTTTCGGGGCCTTTAGTGTGTAAACAAAAGGTATATCCCAATAGTTAAAGCAAAGCAAAACGAAAAGAAGCAAAATACT
The DNA here is from genome assembly GCA_017654935.2 of Phymorhynchus buccinoides. Lineage (NCBI taxonomy): Eukaryota > Metazoa > Mollusca > Gastropoda > Neogastropoda > Raphitomidae > Phymorhynchus > Phymorhynchus buccinoides. Next base: position 34,239,959 of record CM065695.1, on the reverse strand, counting down.
ATGCATGTCAGTTAACAACAATATTTGGTTTTATTAAATGATTTATTCACCAACAACACATATTACATCCAAATGAGATGAACAGAAATAATGGCAGCAACACGCTTGAAGCTTATGGTATGCCTACTCAAATTAAATTATATATAAATTGTATTTTAGTCTATAATATGGCAGCTGGCAAACACAGACAAAGGCATACTGACATATTTAATAAAATAAACAAAAGTCAATTTTCAATATTATGAGGAAAAACAGGAAAATAAAACAAAAATATAATCTTCTGGGAGTTCTTCTTCTTCTTCTTCTGGAAGTATTATACTTCTGGGAGTATTTTCTGGGAAAATATAATCATGATCGTAACAACAACATTTGACTGTGTTTGTATCTTGCAAGCTTGAAGCGAACAGTCCAACTCGCATCAATATTTCACCCGAAGAAAGGTGGAGTATGCAATTTGTAGGTTGGAAGTTTGTCCATCCAGGGTTTAAATAAGGCTCAAACAACTTCCAACTCGCATCAATATTTCACCCGACGAAAGGTGGAGTATGCGATTTGTAGGTTTGAAGTTTGACCATCCGGGGTTTAATTAAGACTCAAAACAACTCTATTGCTTCGTTATTTTGTCAGCGTTGCACTACCCTCCTCGACGCTTTTTGTTTCCTGAATCGACACTTGATTCCTTTAATTAGTCCGTCACCAAAGGTGATCGGACTATTGCGATGGGCTGGTTTGTATTTTTTTTCTTCTTTTTTTCCCCCTTTTTTTTCTTCTGTCTGTCCCAAGGATATCTCCCGAACCGCTTGACCGAATCGCGTCAAATTGTGTGTGAAGGTGTGCCTCCTTAATAGGAAGAGATCGGCGCAAACCATTTTGCCGTCGTGACCTTGACCTTGACGTACGACCTTGAAAACCGAAATTCTATTTTTAGCCATATCTCGGGCACAGATCAACATAGGATGTTGAAACTTGGTATGAAGGTGGTTTGGCTTATGCCCGTTCTGATGATGGCATACCGATCAAGGTCAAGGTCAAGGTCAAAAAGATCGCTGGAGCCTGAAAATCGGAGGGTCATTTTTTTCTCCTTCTGTCTGTCCCAAGGATATCTTTCGAACGGGTTGACAGAATCACGTCAAATTTTGTGTGCTAGTGTGTCACCATGAGAGGAAGGCATCCGCGCAAACCATTTTGCCGTCGTGACCTTGACCTTGGCGTACGACCTTGAAAACCGAAAATCTTTCAGGGGCCATAACTCCCACACCGTTAGTGTTAGAGTCTTCAAATTTGGCATGAAGGTACTTTGGCTTATGCCCGTTCTGATGGTGGCATACCGATCAAGGTCAAGGTCACGGTCCGGGCGATCAGTAGGCCTTGAAAGTGGTAGGGGTCTACACATTGGATTTTAAGCCATATTTTCCACATTGGTACTTGACAGAAGCGCTTCAGATTGTGTGTGGTACTGTATACCCTAGAGAAGAAAACATCCGAGCATAAATTATCACCATGCTGACCTTGACCTTGAAGTGTGACCTTGAAAACCGAAATTTCCTTCTTTGCGCTATATGTTTCTTCTTCAAGCTGTATCTCGTGAACTAGAAGACAGAATCCCTTCCAATTTTGTGTCAGGATGTGACACTCTACGGGGTGTCGCAAGTGCGTGGCATTGCTGGTGACGGACATGTCTGCCGCTCGGTGACGCCCTTGTTATAAGTTTATTGTTGATTGTATCTCTGACAAAAAGGGCAGAGACACTAGCGCCGAGCGTGAGCATGTGTGTACACACGCAGACACCCCAGGCACACACTACTTAATGATTTATATATACGATACACGGGCGAGAGAGTGAGAGAGAATACGAATACGAATACGAATACGAACTTTTTTAATGAGGGAAATTGGATAAGCTGAGACAGCTTTTTTACACCATGCCCTCAGGCAAAAGATGAGAATGAAAAATATAATAAATAACAAAATTCATAAACATGCACACAAAAATAAAGAAAAATGGCATCAAATACATTTCATTATTTACATTCAAAAATTAAAGAACAGAGAGAGAGAGAGAGAGAGAGAGAGAGAGAGAGAGAGAGAGAGAGAGAGAGAGAGAGAGAGAGAGAGAGAGAGAGGCGCACACACGTGCACACATGCTAACACACACACACACACACACACACACACACACACACACACACACATACACACACACACACACACACACACACACACACACACACACACACACACACACACACACACACACACACACACACAACTTACGAATGAATGAGAATCTGTTTAACGTCCTCCGGTCTGGAACAGACACATATGGGACATTAGTAGATATAAAGATGGTGGGGACGATCCTGGAGGCAATGCCCGGAGGCAGTGCAACAGTAAAGTCCCGAATTTTGTTAATAATACAGATAATGCAATGACACACACACACTTAAGGCCCCTCATCGACGTCTATAAACCCCTCCCCCCACCCCCACCTGCTCCCCCAACCTCTTCTCAGTCTCACTAGCTTTAGTAAAAAAAACCACAACAACACACTACCCACCCCCATTCTCACCCCTCAAAGATCCACCAGATCACGTGTTAAAATCACGGGTTTCGCGTGTTTTCCTTCTTATAGCTGGAAAGAAAACTTGTTTTGACCAGGTCTGACTCCCATATAAACGGCCCCAAATTCAAACCGATACATCAGTTTAAAGAGCAGCCTCAATTTCGAGTTGGGGAAATTTGGATGTGGGTCACAGCTACCGAGAAAAAAACCAAGGGACTTAATCGTGGCGCGTCACTGGGTCTTTAAAGACCCACCAGATAACATGTCAAAATCACGGGTTTCGTGTGTTTTCTTTCTTATAGCTGGTAAGAAATCTTGTTTTGACCAGGTTTGACTCCCATGCAAATCCCCCCCCCCCCAAATTCAAAACGAAACATTATTTTAAAGAGCAGCCTCAATTATAAGTTGGGGGCATTTGTATGGGGGTCACAGCTACCCAAAAAAAACCCCACACCAAGGGACTTAATCGTGGTGGGTCAGAAGTGTGTCTTTAAAGTTCCGACGATGCATACACCCACGTACGCAACATGTCGGACAAACGCCACGTCGGACCAATACCACGTCGGACAATGAAAACAAAAATGTGTCGGACTGTTGACGCGTCGGACCAAATGCCACGTCGGAACTTCGAACGTCGGACAAAATTCCAACGTCGGAACTATTAAACGTCGGACTATCGAGATGACACCCCCCGTGTGGATCTCGGTCTTTATCCGTGCTCATCAATCGTTGCTGTCAGGGCGGATGGTGGTGGGACATTTCAACCCTATCGGCTAACCTGAAAAAAAGCCCCTTAAAACAGTCCTCCTCAGGTTCCCAGACTCAGTCTTTTAAAATGTTCATCCTTTTTTTGTTGTTGCTCTGTTCATCTTTTAATACTAAAGCTTATCAGGACGGACCCCTTTTCCCTCTGTGTAACTGGAGTCATGCTGTCATCGGGGCTTCCTTGCTTCTGCTGCCTGCTGCCTTTTGTCCTCTGTATTAACACGCTCGAGGGGTTTTGACGGGAGAACGATTGAGTTGGATCTGGTTTAAAAATTAAACGTTTATATTGTCTTGACATAATAACCAACATACAAAGCAACAAAACTGAAGCAACAACAAGCTAGGCTTATGGCGTGCTCGGTATAAAAAAAAGTGCATATCAGACAATGTTGACGGATTTAAATAATTATAATATTATGCTTCAATCAAAATAAACAAAAGACACAAAACCGAGTGTCAAGATAAAAGAAAATGGGGTTCGATCATAATAGAATCAAAGCCAAAAACAATTGCAAATCAAAATTGATTATCTCAAAGCAGAAAACAATTGCAAATCAAAGTTGATGATCTCATAAAAAATACGCTAATGCCTTACCTTTTTTGGCAAGAGACTAAACTTACAGACACTGACAAACAGACAAAAAACATATTAAAGAGACAGAGTTGGATCTCTTAAGCAAAATCCATGCATGCCCAATGTAGGCCTACGCGATACAGCAGCAAGTTACAGAGAAGTGTACAACAAAAAACCCACAAAAAAACTAAATGCTTAAATACATGATATTCTTTAAATATTTCGAGCTACATATTATAGAATCAGCTGCAACCCAAATTAAACAAAAAGAGAGAAAACTAAACGACAATACATACTTGTGAAAAAGGGAACAAACATGGGGGTGGGGGGCGTCATCAATGGGTGGCGCTGCTTAACCGGCGATGCGCTCTCCAGGTGAGGGTAAATAGAATAGACGCGGTTTTTGTCAGGACAAATAAGCTAAGGGGAGAGTATTGTTTGCAGATTAAAGTTGTCATACATTGATAAGGTTCGTTCAAACAGTAATATCAGCTACTGTGCGTGTGAGCCTGGTGTGAGCGACTTGCGAGCTGCCATGCCGCTGGTTGATCTAGCGCTTTCACGCTCCAGTTTTCAACACTAAGTTAAGGTCTGTGTACACGTTAACGGTATTCACGAGATAGTTCTATTTCCCCATGGCAACACAGTGAGCTGCAAGTCATAACAAGAGTGGGCTATCACTGTGTTGCCATGGAGAAATAGAACTAGTCTCGTGACTAATGTTAACGTGTACACAGATCTTTACCATTCTCGTTCTTGACTTGGTCAATGGCTGACAAAGGCTTTGCTTAAACGAGTAATAAAGCCGAAAATGTCCACGTATTCAGGAGTAAAAAAAAGCTGGTTGTTTTGCGTTTTTCTTCATCGTAATGTATTTTCTAAAAGATATAGACGACTAAAGCAACTTTATTGTTATTATATTGCTTAATTGTTAATAATTTTGATTGATCCTGTTTGACACTATATCGTCTGTAGTGTGTGTGTGTGTGTGTGTGTGTGTGTGTGTGTGTGTGTGTGTGTGTGACCTCCTTTTTGTGATACTATATTTTGATCTTGTGTTCTTGCTCCCATTTCCTCAAGCTTATTGTGTTATTGTTACCTTTCTTTCTAATATGAATGAATACTATTATTGCTTTGATCTTCATTAGACCCCGAGCCGAAGGTTCGGGGAGCTATTGTTTTTGTCTGGTCCGTCCGTCCGGTGTCCGTCCGGCGTGCCTACGACCGTCCGGCTATTCGTCCGTTTCTCTCAACAACTATTCAGTGTAGCATCATCAAATTTGGTATACTAGTTTGCCAAGATGCAAGCTATCCACTGATGTATTTAGTTTTACATTAAGGTCAAGGTCGCGCCAGTTACGGGGTTCAAACCCCGAAACACATAATCGCTAATATCTCGCGAAGTTTTGCATGTATTTCAATGCAGTTTTTTTCACAACATTTCTTGATGAATGGTCTATAACACAGTTGTCATGAACTTGTATGTGCGCTCGTGTGCGCATGATCGCGCGCGCTCAAATCAAGGGTCCGAACCCCAAGGCTATATATAAAAAAACCTATTCAGTTACGTGCTGTTTTGATGCGTTTTTATGTAGTTACGTGCTGTTTTGATGCGTTTTTATGTAACAACCGACACATTCCGATTTCGGAGTAGCTCGGCGATGCTGCGAGGGGACTTTGCAGCCGCTCGGCGTTGCACTTGTTATTGTTTGTTGTTGTGTAGTTGTTGTTATCAATGTTATTGTTGCTCTTTTGTAATGGAAAAAAGACCCCACACCTTCTCTTTGGATAATCAATAATTGTGTAATATTAAAAATACTGCTATCAGTGCTATCAGAAACTCATAACTTATGTTTTACCCTTTCATTTCAGATTACCTATGATGAGCTGTTGATGTTTGTTTTCTTTTTTTCTTCTTCTTACGTTTGCCCTAATTTACTCCGAGTCCATATATGCATGTTAATGGTAGGGGAAGACGGGGTAAAAAGCGCATGGGCGGGTAAGAAGCCCACCCCAATTATCTCATGAAATAAAGAAAATTTCAGTCAAATTTGCCCATGAGACGAATGCTAGACATTAACGCTCGTCTCATGGGCAAAATGAGTCTGAAATTTGCTTCATTTCATGAGATAATTGGGGTGGGCTTCTTACCCGCCCATGCGCTTTTTACCCCGTCTTCCCCTATGAAAGAATGAGTGAAAGCAGGAATTGTGGAATGAATGAAAAGAAGGAATTAAAAATGATTGAATACCAACTTTCTTGTTATTTTCACAAAGGCTACGGCTCGAAAATCTAGGCTATGTGTGTATTTTTTTAAAAACAATTTCATTCGAGACATAAGACAAGAAAAGAGAAAATCTATATGGTTTTACCATTCTACAGTGGTCATGATCAGCCAAGCATGTCATCATCGACGCTGGCGGTTTATTGTTTGGGAACAATCTGGTCGGAAGACGTCATCTGTTGATGCCGCCTACAATTTATTGCCTTCGGAAAAGATAGCGCATTGTGACTGACATAGTGTTTGAGAGAGAGAGAGAGAGAGAGAGAGAGAGAGAGAGAGAGAGAGAGAGAGAGAGAGAGAGAGAGAGAGAGAGAGAGAGAGAGAGAGAGAGAGAGAGAGAGAGAGAGAGAGAGAGAGAGAGAGAGAGAGAGAGAGAGAGAGAGAGAGAGAGGAGGGAGGGAGAGAGAGAGAGAGAGCGAGAGAGAGAGAGAGAGAGAGAGAGAGAAGAGAGAGAGAGAGAGAGAGAGAGAGAGAGAGAGAGAGAGAGAGAGAGAGAGAGAGAGAGAGAGAGAGAGAGTGAGAGAACGAACGAACGAACGAACGAACGAACGAACGAACGAAATGTTATTTATTCAGGGTAATGAGAGAGAGAGAGAGAGAGAGAGAGAGAGAGAGAGAGAGAGAGAGAGAGAGAGAGAGAGAGAGAGAGAGAGAGGAGGAGAGAGAGAGAGAGAGAGAGAGCAGAGAGAGGAGAAGCACGCGTGTATGCGTACATTGGTGCATAAGTTTGCTGCATTCAGCCGATACATTCCGATTTCGGAGGAGCGCGTGTAAATGCATTTCTAGGTGATCATTTTTTTGGTAAGGCTTTCGTGTAAAAAAAAAAGAAGATGATGAAAACGAGTGTTAATTGTGCATGTGTGCGCTTATGCGCACGCGCGCATGTTTTGTATATGTGTGAATGTTTTTGTAAATATCAAATAACATATAGGTGTATGATCGGGATGCATAGATACCATATCAGTTGTGCTTAAGTTTTATGTAATGTTGCAGAACACCCCCCCCCCTCTCCTCCCACTCCATCCAACCTTCATGTAATTGTCTAGTCTAGTCATCTTACCACTTTTGTTCTCACCTTGACATGAGGCTGCGTCAGACCAGCTGACATAAGCTAGAACACCAAGGCTACATCAAAATGTTGCCACGTTCTGCATGGTTGTGCGGGGATTGTCTTAAGCCATGACCACTTCACAAAGGCTTACCTAGCATAACGTCATCAGTCAAAAATCCTCCGAAGTCGGAGTGCGGCTGCTCACGTGGCGGGGTAATGAAAAAAATGGTCACACACACACACACACGTAATGTTCTCATCCCTGGCCGGTGCATTTGTACCATAGTGTTCAAGTGCTTCGGCTGTTGGGATGATCCCTGGAGTCTTTTAGCCAGGGTACGACAACAACAACAACAACAACAACAACAACAACAACAACAACAACAACTGATATAAACTTAGCCTCTTTGATTGTTGGTTTATAGTGTACTTAGTATGTGGTATTTTGCAACACCACCCCCATTTTTTTTTTTTTTTTTTTTTTTTCTTCTTTCCTTTTTCTTTTTTTTCTTTTTCTTTTTTACTTCTATTGTTTGTTTTGTCTAGTTGGTGCATGATGTATTGTTATCTTGGCTTAGTTTATTTTTCTTATTCCAATTGTATTTTTCTCATAGCTATTCGAGTAATTTCATGATGCAGCCTGATGTTTGTAACTGACACGTTTTTGAGTGCGCTTATAAGCTTAAAGCTTGTATTGTGCTCATACAATAATTTGTGTACACTGCAATGTATTATGTTAACAAACTTTGCTTAAGCCAACAACAACCACTTTTGTTCATATTTATCCAGCGGCGAAACGAAAGGTGGTTATTGTTTACAGGGCTGTCTGCTTGTTCATCACTATGTGGCTGGATGACTATAATTATTGTCACGTTCGAGTTTGAACGGCCGGAGGAACCTAGGACGCTGGAACTTCGAATGCGGATAGGTAATTAGGATATCTAGGCCAAGTTCGAAAATGAAGGTCATTGGTGAAAAGTCAAGGTCACTAGCTAGAGCCCAAACTCCTGCCGCGCCGCTG
>CM065695.1:34224201-34226701 GCA_017654935.2 Phymorhynchus buccinoides | reverse complement strand
ACACAGATTACAACTGATTACTAATCACTACTGCTACACTCGTGTGCACGCGCAGTCATGCACAGAAATGCATACGACAGACATGAAAAGACCTATTCCCACACCCATTTAAATATACTGACAGGCAGAAGTTCTGCACACACGCATTGCAAAAATCATCAAAAATGTAAATCAGATTCAAAATTAATTTTACTTTGGGTAATCCTAAATCATGCAATTGTACACACAGCATGATTTAGGATTACCCAAAGTAAAATTAATTTTGAATCTGATTTACATTTTTGATGATTTTTGCAATGCGTGTGTGCAGAACTTCTGCCTGTCAGCATAGTTAGTATCCAATTTTAATAATCCACCTTATTAGTCTGCTGGGTTTGTTTTTTAGTCCCCGAGCCGAAGGTTCGGGGAACTATTGTTTTTGTCCTGGTCCGTCCGGCGGCGTCCGTCCGGCGTCCGTCCGGCGTGCGTCCGGTCCGTCCGGCGTGCCTCCGTCCGGCTATTCGTCCGTTATCCTCAAAAACTATTCAGTCTATCATCATCAAATTTGGTATACTAGTTTGCCAAGATGCAAGCTATCCACTGATGTATTTAGTTTTACATTAAGGTCAAGGTCGCGCCAGTTACGGGGTTCAAACCCCGAAACACATAATCGCTAATATCTCGCGAACTTTTGCATGTATTTCAATGCGGTTTTTTTTCACATTTCTTGATGAATGGTCTATAACACAGTTGTCATGAATGTTTCTGTGCGCGCATGTGCGCATGATCGCGCGCGCTCAAATCACGGGTCCGAACCCCAAGGCTATATATATCAACAAACTATTCAGTCTATTATCGTCAAATTTGGTATACTTGTTGCACAAGATGCAATCTATCCACTGATGTACTTAGTTTTACATTAAGGTCAAATTTACGCCATTCCGATTTCGGAGTACCTCGGCGATGCTGCGAGGGGACTTTGCAGCCGCTCGGAGTTGCACTTGTTTCCTGTTATTTTTGCCTATATATTTCCCATTTTCCCTCTTTACTCTCTCTCTCTCACCCCCTCATATCTTTCACCTTTGTCTTCCTAAAACTTTTTTTCTTTTTTTTTTTTCTTTCTTCCTTCCTTTCTTTTTTCTTTTTTTCTTTCTTTCTTTCTTTCTCCTCTTTCTTCTTTCTTTCTTTCTTCCTTCCTTTCTTTTTTCCCTTTCTTTCTTTCTTTCGTTCTTCTGTTTCCTCTCATTACACCCCTCCTAACACCTTTAATAATTTGTACTTTCGTTACTTCATTCCTTCCTTCTCTCTCTCTCTCTCTCTCTCTCTCTCTCTCTCTCTCTCGTCTCTCCTCCTCTCCCTCTCTCTCTCTCCTCTCTCTCTCCTCTCTCTCTCTCTCTCTCTCTCTCTCTCATTTCTTGTCTGATTTGGTCCTCCTAACTTTTTTTTAATTATATTTTCTTTTATACTGGTAATTTGAAATAAGGAAGATTGACACAAAGCAGTTTGCAGCATTATCGGCGGAGCGTGAACACCCTTCTTGTCTTCCATTTAAATCTTCTCGTCCATTTTCTGACGATAGCGAACCGAACCCCCCCCACCCCCAAACACCCCACACCCCACACCCAAAATCAGACGGACACAGTCCTGTCGATGTCCCAAGTCTCTTGCCCTGTCTGTCGTCAGTACCCCCCCCCCCCCCCCCCCCTACTCCTCCCTCCTCGTCTCGCCCAGCCCGCTCGCAGCCACCCAGGAGCCAGCCCACACGAAAGGGGGATCACTCCTTTGTTTTTCTTCCATCTTTCCTCATCCGGGTCACTCGGCTACGTCACGTCCGCCCCAGACGCCTGGGCGAAATGTAATGTGGCTTGCTTGCTGGCTGGCTGCCTCTGCCGGTCATTTTCATTTTCATCAGTTTCCCATTTCCCCCCGAGATAAAAAAAAAAAAAAGGTCTTTTAATTCTCTGTCTCTGTCTGTCTCCCTGAATCTGTTTGTCGCTCTCTGTCTCTGTCTCTGTTTCTGTTTCTGTTTCTCTATCTCTCTGTCTCTGTCTGTCTCTCTCTCTCGATATCTTTTTCTCTCCACCTCCCATCTCTCTCTCTCTCTGTCTGTCTATCTTTATTACACACACACACACACACACACACGCGCGCGCGCGCGCGCACACACGCGCGCACACGCGCGCACGCACGCACGCACGCACACACACACACACACACACACACACACACACACACACACACACACACACACACACGCACACACGCACACACACACACACGCACGCACACGCGCGCGCGCACGCACACACACACACACACACACACACACACACACACACACACACACACGCACGCACACGCGCGCGCGCACGCACACGCGCGCGCGCACGCACACACACACACACACACACACACACACACACACACACACACACACATACACACACACACACACACGCACTCACGCACTTTTCCACCACCTACCCCACTCCCAAGATCAACCTATTTTACGTGTTTTCTC
>CM065695.1:34211701-34221701 GCA_017654935.2 Phymorhynchus buccinoides | reverse complement strand
GGGTCACATTGAATCAAAAGAATTACGCAAATTTACTGACACACTGTCAGTAAATACACTGTCAGTAAATACACTGTCAGTAAATACACTGTCAGTAAATATGTGTAATAAAACATGTGCTCAGATGTGAGTAATCAAGTTTACTTGTAGCGGTGTCATAGCCGATGAGGTTTAACCGAGGCGTGGTTACCGCTACACCTATCTGTATTAATAAAAAAATCGGGACTTTACTGGTTTCGTACTGCCTCCGGGCATTGCCTCCAGTATTGTTCCCACCATATTTGTATTTACAAATGTCCCATATGTGTCTGATTCAGACCAAGAGGACGTAAAACACCATTTTCGTCGTCGTCGTCGAGTAATCAAGTGCAATTTCTAGGATGTTTTAACAATTTCATGTAATTACCGGGGGTCACAGTAATTTCATGAAATTACTGAACATTTTATGAATTTTATGAAATTACTGTCTCTGTTTGTCTCTGTCTGTCTGTCTGTCTGTCTCTCTTTCTCTCTCTCTCTCTCTCTCTCTCTCTCTCTCTCTCTCTCTCTCCTCTCTCTCTCTCTCTCTCTCTCTCTCTCTCTCATCCTCTCTCTCTCTCTCTCTCTCTCTCTCTCTCTCTCTCTCTCTCTCTCTCTCTCTCCCTTCTCTCTCACTCCTAATAGTATGCCTTGCCACGTTTATGTTCTATGCTGATATATGTACCAAGGACAGATTGGATGACTAGGCGTTGCCTAAAATATATATCCTTGGAAAATAAAGTTGAAGTTTTCAAAGTTCTCAACGTTTTCTCATTTGTTTGTTTATGCTAACGACAAGTATGAGAACATTCTCTACTCTATGTCCGTACTTTTACCGTTGTAGAACAAAGGTTCATTATCATTATCATTACCATCATTATCCCCTCCCGTTCAATTATCCCTTTCTTTACTTACGCCCCCTCCCTCCTCCCCCACCCCTATCCTGCAATATCTTGTTAATTGTGCATGCAGATGCCCTCACTGTCTGCCCGTCTGTATTTATGCCCGTCAATTTGTTTGTTTGTCAGTCTGTCTGTCTGTCTGTCTTCATTGTGCCTGCTTGACCGTCGCTCCCCATTCACCCCTTTTGTTTCTTGTCTATTAAACTACCCCCCCCCCCCCCTCCTTCTCCACTTACCGATGCCCCCTTTCCTTCCTCATCAGTCACACAAAAATCGCATGCAAAAAAAATATAAATAAAAAATTGGGTGGCGCGCCGCTGGCTGCGACGCTCTCTCTAGGTGGGATCAACCCGAATTTCACAGAGACGCCTCCGTGACTATAAAGTACCTAATACCAAATACCCAATAATACCTTGACAGACCCACAAGATCACGTGTCAAAATCACGGGTTTCGCGTGTTTTCCCTCTTATAGCTGGAAAGAAATCTTGCTTTGACCAGGTCTCACTCCCATACAAATGCCCCCAAATTCAAACCGAAACATCATTTTAAAGAGCAGCCTCAATTTGAAGTTGGGGATTTTGTATGTGGGTCACAGCTACCCAGAAAAAAACCCCAAGGGACTTAATCGTGGTGGGTCAGTGTGTCTTTAAACCCTGTCTACATCAGAGTTACACCAACAATTCTTCCCTACCCACCCCATCCATCCACACACCCTCTCCCTCCCCTACCCATCCCCAAGAGATTAATTTCCCCTACCCTTTCAAAAAGTTGATGCCCCCCCCACCCCCACCCCTCTCTCTCTCTGTCTTTTCCTCATCCCCCCCTCCCACAAAAAAATCCTGTCTGGAATTTTGAGGGGAGAGAAAAAAAATTCAATCCTTGATTAGTGTTTATTGCTTAAAAGCTTCTTTCTGGGTGCTCTTATTAAAGCCCGGCCCCAAACTCACGACCGTGACGGACAGATCGCCGCGTTACTTTATCCTACCCCCCACCCCACCCCACCACTCTCGTGGTGGCTTACGAGAAAGGGCGAGATTTTACGAATTCCTAGAAGAGGTAAAGAGTTAAAAGGGGGCGCCTTAGGGTGTGAAACAAGACTAGTAATTGTCAAGTCCCGATTTGTCAAAGCCTGGGGGTCCGTTTCACAAGGGCTAACGTTACGTTGCGCTCGCTCAAATCGGCAAAAACGGTCTAAGAAACGCCCTTCGTTTGCATTTTGCCGATTGTTCGCGTGACGTTTTGTTCTTGCCAAACAACCGAGCAAGCGGCGAGCTATCCGGAACTAGTAGGGGGTGAATACGTTTCTTGTTGTTGATTGGTCCATTAGAGTTTGGTTAAAATAATAATTTTGTTTTGACCAATCAGACAAGAGCTTGTAATATTCTTCTGCAAACGTTTTCTAAAGTATATCTTAAGCCACCGTTTGGCGTAAGCGTTATTCGCGCGGCGACCGTTATCTAGAGAAACTGGACCCTGGTGGGTGGATTGGTAGTGGCATAGAGTAGGGGTAGGGATAGGGGGCGGGTGGGGGGTGTGGGGGGGTAGGGGTAGCTCTTGTTTGTTATCCCCATACCTCACTCACCCCCACTCCCACCCTCACCTTCACCACACTACCCCCCCCCCCCCCCCCTCCTCCATCCCTTCTCTGCCCGCCCATTACTAGTTAGAGTAACCGGAGATTTTCAATTTCATTCTAATGAAATAAAAGGAAAAGTCTGGTAGCCTTGTAGCTTTTGATGGAGTAAAACAAAAACTGTAGTAGAGGGTGGGGGATAGCGAAAAAGAGGGTGGGTGGGGTGCCTAGCTGGGATGAGAGGGGGTTGTGATTTTGGAATCGGTTGTTCCAGCTGTTAGGATCAAGTGGGGTTGGGGTTGGGGGGATACAATAAGGGATAGTGGAAGTGAGAGGATGATTGAAATGGGGGAGGGGGGGGGGAGAGAGAGAGAGAGAGAGAGAGAGAGAGAGAGAGAGAGAGAGAGAGAGAGAGAGAGAGAGAGAGAGAGAGAGAGAGAGAGAGAGAGTCTGTGTCCGAGTCTGAGTCTGAGTCTGAATTGTTTAATCGAGTAGGCCACATGCCCATTTCGATGGGTGAGAGAGAGAGAGAGAGAGAGAGAGAGAGAGAGAGAGAGAGAGAGAGAGAGAGAGAGAGAGAGAGAGAGAGAGAGAGAGAAAACGCAAGCGGATTATTGTCCTCTGTTGGATGAAAGCACGATTTAAAAATAATAAAATCTAATTGGCTAAGGGAGACTACTCCTTGCAGTTATGTGTGTTGTTTGTGTTAGGCTCAAGACTCCAGAGTCAAGAATACGTTATTATCTCATCAATATGAGAAATTAGTGTGTGGCATGGCATAGGTAAACACATACAACTTTAATAGGACATGTGAAAAGAGAACATACCGATGGCTTGGAGTCAAAACGGACTATCTTTAGATAGTCCATTGACATTATTATTGAACTTTGTACGAAAACTAATAACTTGTATAAAAACACCAGACTGCAGAAATATAAAAAGCATAACTCCCTTTATATATTTCTGTAGTCTTTGTTTGATGCAAGTTATTAGTTTTTGTAATAGGTTCAATAATACGTCAATGGACTAACTAAAGATAGTCCGTTTTGACTCCAAGCCATCGATACATGCACGCGGTGTGGACTGGGACATACGGTTAATTGTGTAAGGCCAACACTGTTGACATCCTTCAACTTTTACTTGTTAAACTTGCCTCACTATTCCATTCTTTGATAAACCAAAATTCCTTTCGAGGCTTACCAGTTTGTTCTGTGTTGTGTGTTGTTTGTGTGTAACATATTCAAGGCTAGAAGGCTATGCCACTCTTGGATAGATGTTGAATTGTTTGTATGTTGTCCTCTCCACCATTGTTGATGTGTACTGACTGTGTGGGTGGAGGGTCATAAAGGCGAACTTGGCACGATCTTTATTGAGAATGATGCTTTGTTTGTCTCACTTTGGTTCTGACCCACGCATTGCTAGATAATTGGTATAGTAATCAACTTTGGCGGAGGGGAGTTAATTAGAAAGAGAGTATTCACCCTTTGTTCAATTTGGTTACCTCCTCACTTGGCCTCACTATTTCATTCTTTTACTTGTAAAGTTAGGCTGTCGATCTTTGAGCCAGTTATTAGTGTTTGTATTTTCGTTTTTAATAACAATTTCGATAATGTTGAAGGCTCAAAGATCGGCAGCCTAACTTGACATGCAAACGTTGAAGCAGAGAGTTAGTCTTCTACAAGCAGAGAGTTAGGCTTTTTTTAAAATAACTTTTTCAAGTGTTGCTCTCCCAAAGCTCTTCACCCACTGGTGTTTTACGTCCTGAATTGGACTCTGCCAGTGAAATAATCAAGATCAAGATCAAGATCAACAATTAACCGTATGTGGGACCGCGGGCCGTGTGACGTTACGGCTATTCCAAACGCGGCGGCCGTTCTATTTACCTCCCCCCGGAAATGTAAATTTCACGTACACGCCTTCCTTAATGATGATTGGAGGGGACCTTACCTGTCGGAATCTGTTAAGGACCCCAACAGCCATCTACACCCCAAATCACAAGTCTCTCTCTCTCTCTCGAACGATTTTGGAGGAGATAGAGATAGAAGGGTGGTTAACGTCATGCAAAATATAATGTGGATGAAAGTGGAGTTCTTGGTATATTAATCAGTCCGTTGAACACCGTTTTGGTGTATAGCTGAGGAGAGACACTGGACACTAGAAGAGCCGTGATGAATAAAAGGGACGGAGCATATTCGGGTGTGCGTGAAATAACAGGGTGTTCAACTTGACAGCTGCATCTTTTGATTCCCTCTCCTTATCGATTAAGGTCATCTTTGTTCGATTTCTATTGCAGACATTTGGACTTCTTCTTTTGTCTTCATAATGGAAAGTTGTTGTTTTTTGTTTATTCTGCATTGTCTATTATTTTTTTCCATTTTATTTCTCTCTTCATAATGGAAAGTTGTTTGTTTTTGTTTGCGGCTCAAGCCACAAACCTATAACTCACTTTGTCGGTCGGTCTGTCGGTCCAAAATTGTCGCACTTCAAATCGAGGCTACATGAATGAAATCTGGATTTTACGTCCTCTCGACCTGGGAAGGCACATATTAGGCTTTTTTTAAAACGAGGCTACATGCGAGCGAAAATGGAGTTTTACGTCCTCTCGGTCTGAACCAGACACATATGGGACATTTGTAAATACAAATATGGTGGGAACAATACTGGAGGCAATGCCCGGAGGCAGTACGAAACCAGTAAAGTCCCGATTTTTTATTAATTCAAGCTTATTAGGTAAATAAGTTATCGAGGCTACATTTCGAAATTAATTGAGGCCGCTCTTTAAAATGATGTATTTTAAAAGCGTACAAAATAATAAACATACGTAATACAGACACTACAACAGACACGACGAGTATGCGGTGCTTCTTTTGATGAATATAAGTAGGATACATAGTTTTAAATGTTTTTATAAAAGATATAAAAAGTTACGAAATGGTGCAGAGATAACATTCTGGTTTACAGATTAAAATTATTGAAAAGCCAGGGGAGGTAACTCATGATTGGAGTGGTAAAAATAGACCGCGTGCCACAAACTATTGCGATTTCGCGCTTGTTATTTTATTCTGCACTGTTTATTATTTATTAAAAAAAAAATGTCTTCTTCGTAATGGAAAGTTGTTTGTTTTTCTTTATTATGCACTATTCTGTTTTTCCTTTTCTTTCTTCCGTTTTACCGTTTTCCTCCCTTTTTTTCTATCTCTATCTGTTAATCTTTTCCCTATTTCTTTCTTTCTCTATCTCTTTTATTCATATCTTTCTCTCTACCCCCCCCCCCCCCTTCTTCTTCTTCTTCTCCCCTTCCTTTTATTTCTTCTCTCTTAATCTTCTTTCACTTGGTTTTGTTTTTCCCTTTCCAGTCTTCGCTTTTCTTTTCTTTCTTTCTTTCTTTCTTTCACTTTTGTCTTCACCCGATTCCTTTCTTGTTCATGGATCATTACATTCTTGTCTTTTTTTCCTTCAAAAAAAAAAGAAGAAAAGAAAATGCGTATATTCGTCTAAGTAAGTCTCCATTTTTTTTTCTCTCGCTTTCTTTGATAATTCATTTATTTGGGATTAGCTAATCGCTTTCTAGGATGAGATTAATAAAAAATAAAAATAACGCTACAAGTTTGTATATGAAAAAACAGACAAAAAAACAACAACAGAACTCCAGCCAACCAACCAACAACAACAACAACAAAGCAATACTCAAAGACCTAATTTGTTTAATTATTTCCATTAGTTTATTCCCCTTCGCTCCCCCCCCCCCCCCTCTCTCTCTGTGTGTCTCTCTCTGTTTCTGTATCTCTGTCTGTCTGTCTGTTTGTTTGTATCTCTGTCTGTCTGTCTGTCTGTCTGTCTGTCTGTCTCTCTTCTCTCTCTCTCTCTCTCTCTCTCTCTCTCTCTCTCTCTCTCTCTCTCTCTCTCTCTCTCTCTCTCTCTCTCTCTCTCTCTCTCTCTCTCTCTCTCTCTCTCTCTCTCTCCAAGGACAGAATGGAAGACTAGGCCCAGCCTAAATGATCATCCTTGTAAAATAAAGTGTGTGAAGTCTGAAGTCTCTCTCACTCTCTCTCACTCTCTCTCTCTCTCTCTCTCTCTCTCTCTCTCTCTCTCTCTCTCTCTCTCTCTCTCTCTCTCTCTCTCTCTCTCTCTCTCTCTCTCTCTCCAAGGACAGAATGGAAGACTAGGCCCAGCCTAAATGATCATCCTTGTAAAATAAAGTGTCTGAAGTCTGAAGTCTGAAATCTCTCTCTCTCTTTCTCTCTCTCTCTCTCTCTCTCTCTCTCTCTCTCTCTCTCTCTCTCTCTCTCTCTCTCTCTCTCTCTCTCTCTCTCTCCTCTCTCCGTCTCTCGGCTCTCTCTCTCTCTCTCTCTCTCTCTCTCTCTCTCTCTCTCTCTCTCTCTCTCTCTCCAAGGACAGAATGGAAGACTAGGCCCAGCTAAATGATCATCTTGTAAACTAAAGTGTCTGAATCTGAAACTAAAGTCTCTGAAGGTCCTCTCTCTCTCTCTCTCTCTCTCTCTCTCTCTCCTCTCTCTCTGCTCTCTCTCGCTCTTCTCTCCTCTCTTCTCCACTCGTGTCCATCTCTCTCACTCTCTCTCTCTCTCTCTCTCTCTCTCTCTCTCTCTCTCTCTCTCTCTCTCTCTCTCTCTCTCTCTCTCGTCTCTCAAATCTCTCTCTCTCTCTCTCTCTCTCTCCTCTCTCTCTCTCTCATCTCTCTCTGTGTCGTGAGCTTTCCGTCTCCAAGTTTTGCTTACAGATTGAAAGCCTAAAGGCAGATACTGAGCAACAAATCGATGACAGGGCTTTAATTTTAAAGAAGAAAAAAAAAGCTAAGCAAAGGAGCGTAGTAAAGAAATGGCCTACGGGATTTCCAAACAGGCAAATAAACAAAGGAAGAAATGAAATACAAAAAAGAAGCAATCAAATGTTTAAAACAACAACAACACGATTTTATGTTGAATGATTCTTGCATTGACTTTCCGAGGATGGCTTTTTATTATTCGTTTGAAACGTTTATTTTTGTTACTTTTAAAAAACAAAATCTTTGTTTTATTTACTTGCTAATTTGCTAACGTTGTTTTTCACCGAACAAAACAAAAGAACATTGAGAGGAACGCAAAAATCCACACACAAAAAACTAAAATCCACGCACAAACACTAACGCGCACGCACATTCAGACAGACAGACAGACAGAAAGACAGACAGACACACACCTGCATGTTGTAAACACTTGAAAGAAAAGAGAGAGTGTAGGAATCGAACGCAGGAATTAATACACATCTGTTATTGTTAAATATTCGGGACTTTCCAGGTGTTGCACTGCCTCCGGGCATTGCCTCCAGGATCGTCCCCACCATCTTTATATCTACTAATGTCCCCATATGTGTCTGTTCCACGCACACGCACACGCACGCAGGCACGCACGCAAGCACACGCACACACACACACACACACACACACACACACACACGCACACACGCACACTCACACACACACACACATACACACACGCACACGCACACACGCACACGCACCTTATCCTAGACAATGACAGGCAAAGCTAACTAAGAGACGTGCTGCTCCTCATCAATAAAGTAATCTACAACCCTCCACAACAAGATCATCTCCCCATGATGATGTGAGCTCCGCCCCCCCCCCCACCCCTCACCTTCTCCCCCCTACATACCCTCCCCCACCCAACCCCACTCACTGCCCCCCATGACAGGGTAGGGAAAGGAGGAAGAAAGGGACACCAAGTGCCCTTCAATGCAGCTGTCACACACCTTTGCATCACTGGATCAACAACCTGGGCCGGTATTCACATTGAGATAGCATGAGACTTAGCATGATGCTAACTTAGAAGCTCTTCCAATGTCCTATAGGATTTAATAGGACTTTTGGAAGAGATTCTAAGTTAGCATGATGCTAAGTCTCATGCTATCTCAATGTGAATACAAGCCCAGCTTCTCTTCTCTTCACACGCGTATGTGAAGGCTGCTAAAACAAAAGGGTCTCAGGCTCTCGCGTATAGCGTTCTATTTTATCGCTGATTATTCTAGCGGAACTCTCAGTCGTTTAGTTTGTTTCATAAAGGTTATCTTAAAAGAGTTCTGAACCTTAGTTGATACCACGTACCTCATACCACATTCACATTTTATTTAATTTAAAAAAAAAAAAATTCTTTCTATTATTCACACATCTTGGTCACCATGTCTGAGTTTATGTCCTAATTGTTTCTTGTCTTGTTTCATATGTCAATATTTGTTAATGGAGATAAGTTAATTAGCGGTTTAAAAAAAAGGATTCATATGTGAAATTCCAGCAACTGTGTTGTGCATGTATATGTGTGTGTGTGTGTGTGTGTGTGTATGAAGGTGTATCTGTGCATGATGGTATAATGTGCCTGTCTATATGGTGATGAGTACTGTTAAAAAGAAGAAGTGTTTTTGTTGGTTTTTGTTGTTGTTTTTGTTTGGAGCCTATGTAATACTATGTTGATGTGTACTGTTATGGTGTCTTTTGGGCTATTGTTTGTAATGTTTGATGCCGCAGGTGTGAATGGTACGTGTATGCATTTTCTTGTGCCCCCAGGGTTTTTTGAAATAAAGTTGATTTGATTTGGTAAATGCAAGTTAATTCTGGTGTTTTTTGGGGTCTTTTTCTTTCTCTCAGTTTCCTGTATTTACCTATCGCAGTGCTGTTTCTACGCGTACCTAAATAGACGATTTTCGGAGAAAAAAAGTAGGGGAGAGCACAACGTGATAATGGTCAACCTATGGCGATATTGTTCACGCCAGAGGGCAGTCAATGCACTAGGGGCTTATCACGCGATTTTCTTACTTGGGCGTAGTGAGAGAGAGAGTGATGGTAGGACCACTCACTGTCTCTCTCTCTCTTTCTTTATCCCCAACTAATAATATAGAGAGGATTAGCCCCACACGAGCGTCATGCCCTCTGGTGTGAGAAAAATCGCACTAAGTCTCTCATTACAGTTGCTTAGCTCCATTACTCGATCAAATACCATAGCAACAATGCAACAATGGCGTCGAAGCTTGAAACCACGCGCACGCACGCACGCGCACGCGCACGCACACACACACACACACGCACGCACGCACGCGCACGCACGCACGCACGCACGCACGCACGCACACACACACACACACACACACACACACACACACACACACACACACACACACACACACACACACACACACACACAAACACACACACACACACACACATCACTGCTTTTTTCCCCTTCTTTGTTTTCGTTTTCTTGCACAACTTGCCAGACTGCAGCCAAGCTTTAAAGGGCCAGCCACACGTCCACTAAAATCGCACGAATGTATGATACGATTCCATCACGTGGTCTCGATGCGCCAATCACATTTGTATCTTGGAGATCACGTGATCGGATCGTATCGCACAGTCGAGAGATTTTAGCGGACGTGTGGTTGGTCCTTAAAGATCCACCAGATCACGTGTCCAAATCACGGGTTTCACGAGTTTTCCCTCT
>CM065695.1:34186701-34199201 GCA_017654935.2 Phymorhynchus buccinoides | reverse complement strand
CGTCTTCTCTTTCAGTGAAAGAATTTGACTTCCAGCACCTCCGCCAAGGATGAATCGCCGATTTGACGGTTTGATTTCTAAGAAACCAGAGCAAAGTGAGTGTTGCGATCTCTGTAAAGGGTGTTTTCATGGTGATCTTGACGTGTTCCTTGCAAAACCTCATCCGTCAGGGTTCACCTTTAAGTAAGAAAAACAACCGAATGCAGTTTGCCCCTCGAAAAACCCCCAAAAGTTAGAATTCTAAACAGGACAATGACTTTGAACTTTTGTCAGAGTTATTATATAAAAAGTATCTACTTTATTGCTTTGTTTCGCTTTGTTTTGTATGAATTTGCACTTGGTTGTATTGAACGTGAACGAGTGCAGTAATAACTCCAGCCTCAAGCATGCCCCCTATTGTCAATTCCTTGTATTGATAGCGATTAACTCAACGATTCATACTTGCGCATACTAAGCATAGCGATTACTATGATAACTAATTGATGTGGTATTATTGCAAAGTCTACATAAAGAAGAAAGTATGTTCCTTTTTGATGGGTGTTTTGTTTGTTTGTTTTGTATGTGTTAATGTTATCGTGTATACTATTAAATAGCATTTTCAAACTACGAAAAAAAAAGTTCCAACCAGTAATCATCAAGTTTGTACTTGCACTCCTCTTCTTGGTTTAAAACTGATATCTAATCGTGAAGGTATTCAATTCATATTCGTGTTTAGTTATGATCTCTCTCTCTCTCTCTCTTTCCCCTCAAACCCACGTGATATCCCCTGCAACGTCCTTGGGAGTCCAGTCAGCTTTTAGTATATTTGCTTTTGTAATATGGTATAGGTATATTTGTCCTAGTTATTTACTTGTCGTTTTTCATAATATAGACATCACTCTGTTTTGATGTTCGATTGTTGAACTATGTGTGTTCTTTGTTTTGTATTTGTGTGCCCCAAGTGGGTATGAAATAAAACATTTGCCTTGCCTTGCCTTGCCTTGCCTTGCCTTGCCTTGCCTTGCCTTGCCTTGCCTTGCCTTGCCTTGCCTTGCCTTGCCTTGCCTTGCCTTGGCCTTGCCTTGCCTTGCCTTGCCTTGCTAGGTTTGATTATAAAGATTATTGCAGCATTCATCCTCTCACCCTTTAAAGACCCCCCACGCCATGTCATATTCCCTCTTACGCTAGGAAGATTTCTTAAGGGAGGGAAAACACGTGAAAAAAAACATGATTTTGACACGCGACGTGGTGGGTCTTTAAAGACACTGGTGTTTTTTTTTGTGGTAAGATTCATCCCATCCCCAAAAAATAGGGACAGTGATTACCATTACCAGTAGGAGGGGGGGGGGGGGGGGGTGGAGCGACAATTGCTATCATGTATATTTTTGACATCTGTAGAGTCACCCCTTTCCAAGCATGAAAAATGCATGATAGCAATCTGAAAGTTGTAACTTTCTGTCCGTTAATATGCTATTTATAATGGTACCCCTTGTTGTGAAGCAGTTTTGGTAAGGGGGACCCTACATATGTCAAGACTGTATAATTACAATTGCCCCCTCAGATGGTAACTATCATCATCCGAACGTGCTGCGTTTGAGTAGATCTAGATCTAGACACACTCGGTTTGTGTTTCTCGCCATCAAGCTATCTGGGTCAATCTCAGTGTTTATTTCCTTGTATTGCGAGTTCTCGACGTTTTGCAAGTTATATCAGTTTGTAACCCCTCTTTCTATTTAAAATTTGAAGATTTTGAAGATGCGAGTCACGAAGAGAGAGTGAGAGAGAGAGAGAGAGGAGAGAGAGAGAGAGAGAGAGAGAGAGAACGGAGAGAGATAGAGAGAGAGAGAGAGAGAGAGAGAGAGAGAGAGAGAGAGAGAGAGAGAACTTGAAAACTTTTTTGTGGAAAACTTAAACTTTATTTTCCAAGGATATAGATTTTAGGCAACGCCTATTCTTCCAATCTGTCCTTGATACATATAATACTAACACAGAACACAAACATGGCAAGGCATACTATTACACAAAGGTAGCAAAGCAGTTAATATTATGAAACATAGATAGGCTGAAATGTGGGTTTATAAAACTTGTATAATTTTGTAATACTCGCGCGTGCATACAAGCATGCAAACATACTTACACACTAGCGCGTATGTATATAAAGGAAACATACATTATAGAACAGGGCAAATAAATGCATCATAGGGTATGCAACAGGTAACAATTTGCATTAAATTGAGGACACCATTTCTAACAAATTAGGCACATTGTAGGCGAATAGTAAACAAATAGAATGACATGAATAAAATGAGCTGAATACATACTAACATCAACATAAGCATTTAGCATATCAGCTTTCCTGGGGGGGGGGGGGGAATGAGATTAAGGAGGGTCGAATGTTAGTGTCTTTCGAACACTCGTTTTGAAGGCTGCGAGAGAGGAGCTTAGTTTAATGTCACGCGGAAGGGAGTTCCATCTGAAGGAACCCGAAAAGGTAAAGCTGGACTTAAATTTATCAATTCTTGAGAGAGAGAACGAACGAACGAGCGAATCTTTTTTACTGTTGTAAAAGAATAAGCACAATATACGCTTGTTTACACCTCGCCAACAACAAGAAGAAAATATTAGAAGAAAAAACAAACAGATCAATGCACGAATGACACCAATATTGTAAATACCAATTATCCACACAGCCACACACATACACATCGACATATACACAAAAACTAACACACACTCACTCTGAGAGAGAGAGAGAGAGAGAGAGGAGAGAGAGAGAGAGAGAGATGAGAGAGAGAGAGAGAGAGAGAGGAGGAGAGAGAGAGAAGAGAGAAGAGATCAGAGAGAGAGAGAGAGGGGAGGAGGGGGGGGAGGTGAGAGGGGGGGGGGAGGAAAAAAAGAGAGAAAGAAACACAGAGAAACAGATAACAAAAATCTCCTCTCTACAGGGTGAATTAATAAAATAAACAAAATATATAATAAAGCAAAATGTGAATAGTCTATGGCCTAAGGCGCATCACTTAGATATACAGGGTTAAAAGATCACTCCCTTAGAACTTGTTTTCCGTTAACAAAAAGCAAAAAATAAGTAATATACATAGAATTGTTTGCTCTTCTGTAAATACAAAACATTGGCCAACAGAACTTTGACACAAGCAAGAAACAAACAGCGAACTAAAAAACCAACAACAACAACCCCAAAACAAACAAAGTGCAACGCCGGGCGGCTGCAAAGTCCCCTCGCAGCATCATCGCCGAGCTACTCCGAAATCGGAATGTGTCGGCTGTACACATACATAAAAAAACCGCATCAAAACAGCACGTAAACTACATAAAAACGCATCAAAACAGCACGTCTAAAATGAATAGTTTTTTTTTAATATATAGCCTGGGGTTTCGGACCCCGTGATTTGAGCGCGCGCGATCATGCGCACACGCGCGCACAGAAAAAAAATTTCATGACAACTGTGTTATAGACCATTCATCAAGAAATTGTTGTGGGAAAAAACTGCATTGAAATACATGCAAAACATTCAACTCGCGAGATATTAGCGATTAATGTGTTTTCGGGGGTTTGAACCCCGTAACAGGCGCGACCTTGACCTTAATGTAAAACTAAATACATCAATGGATAGCTTGCATCTTGGCCAACTGATGTATACCAAATTTTGATGATGATAGACTGAATAGTTTTTTGAGAAAAACGGACGAACAGCCGGACGGACGGAGGGACGCCGGACGGACGCCGGACCGGGACCAGACAGAAACAATAGTTCCCAGAACCTTCGGCTCGGGGACTAAAAACAAAAAAAGCATATAGAAAGGAAAATACCATTCAGTGTGAAATTTATTATATGTAGAAATTGAGATTTTTATGGCATAATAGCCTTATAGCAATGTTATAACTGGCATTGGCGCGTTAGAAATTCACACAAGAGGGTGTGTATCTATACCTATATAATAAAATGCGTATTGTGGTATGAGTGTGTGTCTGTCTGTCTGTTTGTTCGTCCTGGTAACTAAACTCATGAAAATACCAGTTACACGAATCACTTCACATTTTGTGTGGTGGTGTATCATGGGACACATATGGTCCCACAGAAAAGTTGAACCTCTTTCCGCAAAGCGAAGCATAAGGTTTCAAGGTTTTTTATTTTCCCCAAAACCCCTTGGGGGTACATGGGAAGAAAACAAATATAAACAATGAAAAAAGAAGCGAGAGCAGGGCGTAGAAACCGCGGGGCGTTGCTGCTAGTAATCCTATGGTTTTCATCCATCTCGCTCTCCCCACTCTTCTCCCTTAACCCCACCTCCATTTCTAAAGTTCCCTTCCACCCGAACCTCCTCATGCAGAGGTGTTGGCCTAGTGCCATAGTGTGCATAAAATTTAAAAAAAAAATAAAAGAAAAGAAAAAAGAAAAGAAAACTAAAACGCCAGAACCCATTACTTTGAACTCATCGCTATTTATTTGTCATACGGGATAAAAATATTTTGAGAAAACCACTGTGTATAGGTGTAACAAGTTTGGACGTTCTTCCTTCTTCCATTATCTTTCTACCGGTGCATCACGTTTTGCCCAATCACCTTTCGCCAAATCACCTTTCGCCCAATCACGTTTTGCCCAATCACCTTTCACCCAATTGGAAATCATACCGGTTTACATCCATCACGTTCCGCCCAGAAATCATGCAAGGAAATCAGGGAACTGAATCAATAATTTAATGGTTGAATCAAACAAATATTTAAACAAGCGCGGATTCGCAATCGTTTGTGGCATGCTTTTCTTTCTCTTTTACAATATGTGCGACAATTTTGGACCGACCGACCGACCGACCGAGACCGACAGACCGACAACACAAAATGTGAGTTATAGGTTTGTGGCTTGTGCCACAAACAAAAAGAAAGAAATAGGGTTAGGGTTAGGGTTTGATTACTGTTCTCACTGTTCGCGCTTAGGAAACCATTTTGGGCGAACAGTGCTAGAGCAATTTGGGCGAACCGTGGCACATTCCGTTTGCTGAGCTTCGACTCGGAGGTCCTCACTGATACGCAACGAGAACAAAGACTTGGGCAAAAGGTGATTGGGCGAAAAGTGATGTATACACAGCAACACTCGCTAGGGATCGCTAGGGTGATTGGAGTTCTGGTCTGCAGAGTGGTGTGAGGTGGAACTGCTCTCTCTCTCTCTCTCTCTCTCTCTCTCTCCTCTCTCTCTCTCTCTCTCTCTCTCTCTCTCGCTCTCGGCTCTCCTCTCTCTCTCTCTCCCTCTCTCTCTCTCTCTCTCTCTCTCTCTCTCCTCTCTCTCTCTCTCTCTCTCTCTCTCTCTCTCCTCGCTCTCTCCCTCCCTCTCCTCTATCTCTCTCTCTCTCCCCTTTCTCTCTTATCATTTTTTTGTCGATTTTGCTTCTTTTGTCTATTGCTATGTCCATTGTTCGTTTGGTTTGTTGTGACTTTCTTTTCAAAAATGTATTGCTTGTATTTCCTGGTAAAATTCTGCCAATGTTTATACTGTGTAATTCGTTTTGAACTGAGCACGCCATAAGCTCTGCTTGTTGTTGCTTCAGTTATGTCATAGTTGTTGTTCATGTTGATTTGGAAAATAAAACATTTAAACCAGATATTTAACCCTTTCGCCGCCAGCCATTTCAGCGAAAATGTTCCATTAAACATACTTGGGTAGAGAAAAAATATTTGTCTGTAATATTTGGAGTTCCTCTGTGACATATTTAAAGTAAAGGGGCCTATCCTTACCTCCCAAAATTAAGAGAATAGGGTCTTTGGATAACAGGCTCTGATTTGATGCCTTTCAGTGACATGGACACAGTGACATTGTGGTGCAAAATTTGTGATGTTGGCGGTGAAAGGATTAACACAATGTAACGCACAATATACACGTTGTATTCCCCCAGAAGCGGTCAACTGAAGTTCTTCGAACATTATATCATTCAAACAAAATCCATTAATAATAATAAAAGAAAGATGATGAATGGGTAACTGAGATTATCCCTGAAATCCACCCGAAACAGGGCGTGGGAGGAAAACAGTCATCCTAAGAAATCAGTGGCCATTGGTGTGAAAGTCACAATTAATAGATTGTCAAGTCAAGTCAAGTCAAGTCAAAATGATCTTTATTGAGGGTTAAAGAATAAGCTAACAGGCTTTTTTTCATCCTGCCCTCCAACAAAAATACAAACATCATGAAAATGCATAATAATAGTAAAAAACCCACAGAGAACATTCATAAATGAGTATAAATTATTTAAAAAAAATAATATATATATGTAAATCAAACGAGAGAGAGAGAGAGAGAGAGAGAGAGAGAGAGAGAGAGAGAGAGAGAGAGAGAGAGAGAGATAGAGAGAGGGAGAGAGAGAGCCCCTGGAGAGAGAGAGAGAAAGAGAGAGACACAAAAACATAAACAAATTGGAGAAAACGGAAAGAAAAGAAAAAGATAGGGGAGGGGGATGAAAAAAGGAAGAATAACAATAACGAGTGTGACCACCACGGGTCTCGATCACTGCCCTACAACGCCGCCTCATGCTGCAAATGAGGTTTCTGATCCGCTGTTGGAGCACGGGCCTCGATCACTGCCCTACAACGCCGCCTCATGCTGCAAATGAGGTTTCTGATCCGCTGTTGGAGCACGGGCCTCGATCACTGCCCTACAACGCCGCCTCATGCTGCAAATGAGGCTTCTGATCCGCTGTTGGAACACGGGCCTCGATCACTGCCCTACAACGCCGCCTCATGCTGCAAATGAGGTTTCTGATCCGCTGTTGGAGCACGGCCTCGATCACTGCCCTACAACGCCCCCGCCTCATGCTGCAAAAAATGAGGTTTCTGATCCGCTTTTGGAGCACGGGCCTCGATCACTGCCCTACAACGCCGCCTCATGCTGCAAATGAGGCTTCTGATCCGCTGTTGGAGCAAAGGCAGGCCCTCGATCACTGCCCTACAACGCCGCCTCATGCTGCAAATGAGGTTTCTGATCCGCTGTTGGAGCACGGCCCTCGATCACTGCCCTACAACGCCCGCCTCATGCTGCAAATGAGGTTTCTGATCCGCTGTTGGAGCACGGGCCTCGATCACTGCCCTACAACGCCGCCTCATGCTGCAAATGAGGCTTCTGATCCGCTGTTGGAGCACGGGCCTCGATCACTGCCCTACAACGCCGCCTCATGCTGCAAATGAGGTTTCTGATCCGCTGCTTGGAGCACGGGCCTCGATCACTGCCCTACAACGCCGCCTCATGCTGCAAATGAGGTTTCTGATCCGCTGTTGGAGCACGGGCCTCGATCACTGCCCTACAACGCCGCCTCATGCTGCAAATGAGGTTTCTGATCCGCTGTTGGAGCACGGCCTCGATCACTGCCCTACAACGCCGCCTCATGCTGCAAATGAGGTTTCTGATCCGCTGTTGGAGCACGGGCCTCGATCACTGCCCTACAACGCCGCCTCATGCTGCAAATGAGGCTTCTGATCCGCTGTTGGAGCACGGGCCTCGATCACTGCCCTACAACGCCGCCTCATGCTGCAAATGAGGCTTCTGATCCGCTGTTGGAGCACGGGCCTCGATCACTGCCCTACAACGCCGCCTCATGCTGCAAATTGAGGTTTCTGATCCGCCTGTTGGAGCACGGGCTCGATCACTGCCCTACAACGCCGCCTCATGGCAAATGAGGCTTCTGATCCGGTTGGAGCACGGGCCTCGATCACTGTCCTACAACGCCGCCTCATGCTGCAAATGAGGCTTCTGATCCGCTGTTGGAGGATCCTGACCCACTCCTTCTGGAGAGCCATTCCGAGCTCATGGACGGCATGAAATGTTGTGTATTGTAGTTTGTACGACTGGTGATGTGGTTGTAGGATGTGCTGCATTCTTGTTTGATTTATATGTACTGTTGTGGTGTGATTCGCTGCATTGCCTGGCATAATAACAAGACAGCTGCTTATGCCGGTCCCTTTCTGTGTAATTTGTGGTTTGTCTTTGTTTTCATTTCTTTTGTTTGAATTTTGTTTCTTTTCCGTTCATTTCTTCCAATTTTTCTTTTTATTCCATGTAGGCCTACCCCCAAAGGGCGTTCGGAAATATACCTTGAAACTTGGCATGAGGATGCTGCTCTCGTGCTTACACGGCTTGTCCGATATAATGCCCCAGACATGGTCAATGGGATTCAGATCCAGAGAGCGTGCTGGTCACCGCATTCATACACTTTCCCTCGTCCTGCAGCTGCTGGCTAGCATGACGTGCACGATGATGGCGCGGCCATTGTCATCCATGAACATGAAGCCCGCGCCAATGATGCCCGTGTAGGGATGGACTACGGGGTGGAGAAGCTTGCACCAATCTCTGTCTGCTCACGAGATGCTGTTTTTTCCAGCACAAACAAGTCAGTTTTGCCTTGCGTGGACATGCCCCATGCACCAAAATCGCCCCCTACCCCCTACCCCCTCCAGCCATGCTGATCTTCGGATGGATTGGATCAGTCAGACGTCATTACACCCTCTAAAGTCAAACTGTCACATCAAAAACAAAACCTGGACTCATCACGGAACGAACCGGTCACAAGACATATCTGTGTTTGAGCGCCTTGTATAAGCTTTAAGCTTTAAGCTTGTTGTGCTCATTTACATTTGTTTATGTTGCTGCTATATTGATTTTCAATAAAATTCGTTTAACCCTTTCACCGCCAAAGTCGAATTTTAGCACCACAGTGATTTCACACCAATGTCACTAAAAGGCATCAAATTGGGGTCTATTATCCAAAGACCCAATTGTCTTAGTTTTGGGAAGTAAGGATAGACCTTATTTTATATATGTCACAGAAGAACCCCCAATACTGCAGATGCATTTTGTTCTCTACCCAGGTAATTTCAATGGAAATCTTTGGCTGAAATATGGCTGGCGGTGAAAGGGTTAAACCAATTTGGCAAAGGCCAAAGTATATATATATAGATATATATATATATATATATAAGTATATATATATATATATATATATTATATATATATATATATATTTGTTTTTCTTTTCTCTACTGGACTGTTTTTATAAGTGATCCTAGCGAGTGTTGCTATGTATGAAAAGTTGTTCCTTCGACATTTTGTTTACTTTCAAAGGTGCGTTAACAGTACAGTGCCTGTCCAGCGTGCCACGTCCAGAATCAGTAAGGGAGTATGATACTGCGCAATGTCTTTCTAAGCATCATTGCGTTTATTTTTTCTGAACAGTATAGGTTGACACTCCATTTCTTAATATTCCTTTGTATTTCTTTTTATAACGTTGTTGAGCCTGGCCATGGAGTTTGATATCGAAAATTACACGTGTAGAAATGCCTAGTCGCGGCCATCTCTCCCCCCCTCTCTCTCTCTCTCTCTCTCTCTCTCTCTCTCTCTCTCTCTCTCTCTCTCTCTCTCTCTCTCTCTCTCTCTCTCTCTCTCTCTCTCTCTCTCTCTCTCTCTCTTTGTTTGCCGAAAGGAAAAAAACCCCTCTCATTGCACTAAACACTGTTGCGGACAGCAACAGCGAAAGTTCAACCAGCGTATAGTGGGCTTAATTTTTCTTACGCTAAAGTCTATTCAATTGTCTGCCTGAATGGAAAACGAACAATGCAAAAGGACATTTCACCTTGCCCAGATAGCTCCGTGTATGACTTTACCCCTCCCCCTCCCCCTCTCCCACATCCTGAGAACCCCTTGCATTGTAACCTTAAGAAAGAACTTTCACCCGAGGTCACGCGTGGAAACGTTGCATTAAACTTGATCAAAACTAATCCAGAAACGCACAAACCAAAGAAAACCAATTATACAGACTTTCTTCTTGCTTCCCTGAGCCCTGCTCAGAACTGTTAATAATTAATCCAGTCCTGAGGGCGAAGACTGCTGTTGTCCTCATCTCAGAATGGCGCCTCTTGCAGGACCGTACACATTTTCATGGAGCTCCTGTTTCTTTAGCGTAGAGCGAATACGCAGTCACACTTCCCTTTTGGTACGATGTTCTGAAAATGTGAAGGCGAACGTTTTGTGGAACGTCCTTTTAATTTAGAGGATGACACACGCTCTTCCGCGCTGTTTCCCTTGTTAAAGATACACAGACGCGCCACGATTAAGTCCCTTGTTTTTTTCTGGGTAGCTGTGACCCGTATATAAATGCCCCCACGTTCAAATTGAGGCTGCTCTTTAAAATGATTTATTTCTTTGAATTTGGGGGCATTTGTGAGACCTAGTCAAAACAAGATTTTTTTCCAGCTATGAGAGGAAAAACACGTGAAACCCGTGATTGTGACACGTGATCTGGTGGGTCTTTAAAAAGAACACAAAAATAACGGACTCTATAAGATCGTGAAGGGAGACGGCGGGTAGCTCATTTCTGTAATCAAATAAAATTCCTGGAAAGTGTTGTGTGCGTGTCTCGTGGGTCACGTGCGTGGAGAGAGAGAGAGAGAGAGAGAGAGAGAGAGAGAGAGAGAGAGAGAGAGAGAGAGAGAGAGAGAGAGGGGGGGGGGGGAGGACTCACCTCTCTCTCTCCGTCTCTCTGTCTCTCTCCGTCTCTCTGTCTCTGTCTCTGTCTCTCTCTCTCTCTCTCTCTCTCTCTCTCTCTCTCTCTCTCTCTCTCTCTCTCTCTCTCTCCCTCACACACACACTACGCCCAACTAAGAATATCACGCTCTAAGCCCCTACTGGTTTGATTGCCCCCCCCCCCCCCCACCGGCGGTCAAATCAGCGTCCTAAGTTGACCATTCCAGAGTTTGATACCCATGCAATGCCACAAGGGGACTCAGTGGCGTGTGTGTCAGGAATCAGCCAGCACTGCAGTGGCTTGCTGTTTTCAGCCCGAGATAACAGGGTAGAGTTTCTCTAGATGACGGTCGCCGCGCGAGTAACGCTTACGCCAAACGGGGCCTAAGAAACACTTTAGAAAACGTTTGCGGAAGAATATAACAAGCTCTTGTCTGATTGGTCAATTTTTTATATTATTTTAACCAAACTTTAATGGACCAATCAACGACAAGAAATGTATTCACCCCATGCTAGTCACGTGATAGTTCGCGAAAAGATACATTGGGAGTAGCCACAAAACGTTTTGGGCAAACGTCGGCGAAAGAGGTGTTTCTTAGTACCGTTTTTGCCAATTGTCGCTCACGCTACGTAACGTTAGCCCTTGTGAAACGGCCCCCAGGATTTCCCGTTGTTGTTGACGACTGGAAAACGAAAGAACATGAAACATTGGCTGACAGGTAAAATCCTATGCTGATCTCCGTGGACAAACCCCCCACAACCAATTTGTTGGGGTGCCGTCCACTTCGCCTACGCGCGTTTCGCCTACTCTTTGATGTACATAATCTACCGCTTCATTTGCATTTATTGTGTCGGCTGTGTCGTTTCGCCCACACTGATTGTCTCGTTTCGCCCACCGCATCCCTAGAATTTTGCCAGCAAATATGGTTATTATAAGTCTTGACTTTTTTTTTTATGTTTGTTTCCTTTTAAACTTAAAGTTTATGTTAACCCGAGAGTGTTTTTTTAATTTTATAATGAGGCCACCATGCATTTTCACGGATTTAACTTAACTTTGTGAGTACAGTTTAAAAAGTCAAAGAAACATTAATACATAATCCTTTTTTTTTTTTTAATTCATTGCATTACGTACTCCACGCTGGGGTCACCTGGGGGTACGTACGTACATTCACACACAGATAGGGCATGGACTGATCAATGTGCATTCATTTTCACGCACACTCAAAAACAACCCGCACGCATACACTGTGAGTACGTTGATATAGCCTACCTTTTTATTTTGTTGTTTCGTGAAAAAATAAAAATAAAAAGGTAAAACAAAGCTATATCAACGTACTCACAGTGTATGCATGCGGTTGTTTTTGAAAGCGTACCTTTTAGCTGTAACTTAATAGAGCCGGTCATCAAAATAGTAAAGGTCAAGATGTGCCACCCACCCCCCCTACATTTCTCGGTTAATTGTATTTTTTTTTTTTTTTTTTTTTTGCCTTTCTTACCATGCATAAAGCCATGTATTTTAGGAACATTTTTAGCTAATAATCTTTTTGGAATACTAACCCTATCCCTAAACCCTTGCCCTAACCCTAACCCTACCCCCCACCCTATAAGAAGGAAAAACGCAACGAACCAAGTCGAACAACTGTGACAAATCGCGGTGTACTGCAGTACATAGTGGGGGGTAGGGTTCCGTTTAGGGCTAGGGTTAGGGATAGGGTTAGTATTCCAAAAAGTTTTTTTAGCTAAAAAGGTTCATAAAATACAGCTTTATATTTGGTAAGAAAGGCAAAAACATTCACGTACATTTCATTAACCGAGAAATGTAGGGGGGGGGGGGGTGGCACATCTTGACCTTTACAATAAATAATCTGTTGTTGTTTTTTGCTATGCCTTTTTTAAACAATATTTTTAGTAGCAACATTGCTACTCGAGGTCTCCGTTAATGTCCTAAATGGAAATGACGATGTTCTTACCTTAAAAACATTACTGAGTTTAATATAATGGTTC
>CM065695.1:34176701-34181701 GCA_017654935.2 Phymorhynchus buccinoides | reverse complement strand
CACAGAAGAATCCCCAATACTGCAGATGGATTTTGTTCTCTACCCAGGTAAATTTAATGGACATTTTGGGCTGAAATATGGCTGGCGGTGAAAGGGTTAAGAAGATTTAGGATTCAGACAGGTAGAGACATAAGGCGCCGTAGACCCACTGCCTACAATTCAATCCTTCTCCTTCTTCTTCTTCTGCGTTCCCAGGCCATATGGCCACAATGGGTAAGGTACATAATATGTCCGGTTTTCAGTTTTCAGAACCCTACCCCCCACTATGTACTGCAGTACACCGCAATTTGTCACAGTTGTGGTTCGCTGCGTTTTTCCGTCTTATAGGGTGGGGGGTAGGGTTAGGGCTAGGGCTAGGGTTAGGGATAGGGTTAGTATTCCAAAAAGGTTATTAGCTAAAACTGTTCCTAAAATACAGCTTTATGTATGGTAAGAAAGGCAAAAACGGAAAAATACAATTAACCGAGAAATGCAGGGGGGGGGGGGGGGGGGGGGGGGGGGGGGGCACATCTTTACCTTTACTGCACAGCAGACATTTTATTTGATTCGAGTATTGGGGGTCTACATGAGCATGGTGAGCGGAAATAGCACAGTTATTTTTAAAATTAAACGGAAGTGTTTCGCGTGACTCCTGACTCACAGACATCGTCACAATCGGATCGCATTTGGAGCGAATCGTATGCGTTGTAGCGGCCCCTACGCACACAAAACAGGAACAGACAGAGAGACAGACAAAGAGACAGACACAGAGACAAACAAACAGACTCCAGTCCATTCACAGATGTTTTCAATAACCTCAATGGCACAATGGCCCAGTCCTTGCAGATAAGGCCGCGATCCAAACATCCAACGTCAGTTGTACGGCTATCCAAACGTACCGTCTTGTAAGGCTTACGCCCGATTAACACTTTCAACACAACTCTTCTCCCTGCTCGGTATTCCCTCAGGACGCCCGATTTTGCCCCCACCCCCCCTTTTTTTTAATGCATTCTCTTTAAACAATCTGGAGCTCACAGTGACTTTATTTTTGCATAGTGATTTAGATTAATCTTTAATCCTTTAATGAGAGACTTAGTGGGATGTTTTTCACGCCAGAGGGCATAACGCTCGTGTGGGGGCTAATCCTCTCTATATTCTTAGTTGGGGATAAAGAAAGAGAGAGAGAGAGAGAGGGAGGTGTCCCACCATCTCTCTCTCTCTCTTACTACGCCCAACTAAGAAAATCGCGTGATAAGCCTCTAGTGCATTGACTGCCCTCTGGCGTGAAAAACAAAATCGCCATAAGTCGACCATTGACATCAAATTTTACACCACCATGTGCACAGTCTTCGTTTTTGATTACACCACCATGTGCACAGTCTTCGTTTTTGATTACACCACCATGTGCACAGTCTTCGTTTTTGATTACACCACCATGTGCACAGTCTTCGTTTTTGATTACACCACCATGTGCACAGTCTTCGTTTTTGATTACACCACCATGTGCACAGTCTTCGTTTTTGATTACACCACCATGTGCACAGTCTTCGTTTTTGATTACACCACCATGTGCACAGTCTTCGTTTTTGATTACACCACCATGTGCACAGTCTTCGTTTTTGATTACACCACCATGTGCACAGTCTTCGTTTTTGATTACACCACCATGTGCACAGTCTTCGTTTTTCATTACACCACCATGTGCACAGTCTTCGTTTTTGATTACACCACCATGTGCACAGTCTTCGTTTTTGATTACACCACCATGTGCACAGTCTTCGTTTTTGATTACACCACCATGTGCACAGTCTTCGTTTTTGATTACACCACCATGTGCACAGTCTTCGTTTTTGATTACACCACCATGTGCACAGTCTTCGTTTTTGATTACACCACCATGTGCACAGTCTTCGTTTTTCATTACACCACCATGTGCACAGTCTTCGTTTTTCATTACACCACCATGTGCACAGTCTTCGTTTTTCATTACACCACCATGTGCACAGTCTTCGTTTTTCATTACACCACCATGTGCACAGTCTTCGTTTTTGATTACACCACCATGTGCACAGTCTTCGTTTTTCATTACACCACCATGTGCACAGTCTTCGTTTTTGATTACACCACCATGTGCACAGTCTTCGTTTTTCATTACACCACCATGTGCACAGTCTTCGTTTTTGATTACACCACCATGTGCACAGTCTTCGTTTTTCATTACACCACCATGTGCACAGTCTTCGTTTTTCATTACACCACCATGTGGACAGTCTTCGTTTTTGATTACACCACCATGTGCACAGTCTTCGTTTTTGATTACACCACCATGTGCACAGTCTTCGTTTTTGATTACACCACCATGTGCACAGTCTTCGTTTTTGATTACACCACCATGTGCACAGTCTTCGGGTGAGGGTCTTGGTTTAACACTTTCACCGCCAAGGTCGCAGTTTTGCACCACAGTGATTTAACACCCATGTCACTAAAAGGCATCAAATCAGGGTCTGTTATCCAAAGACCCTATTTTTTTAATTTGGGGAGGCAAGGATAGGATTTACTTTATGCATGTCAGAGAGGAATTTCCAATATTGCAGATGATTCTTTTTCTCTACCCCGGTAAGATTAATGGAAAACTTTTGCTGAAAAATGACTGGCGGCGAAAGGGTTAAATAACCTGTATTGAGCAGCAACGCATATATCCCTTTCAAAATAAACAGAAACAACGGCGGAAACTTGAAGCTTATTGTGTGCCTACTCATTTGTATTTGTATGTAGACTTTGCCGTGGCGGCTGGCAAACACAGGCAACATTACAATAGTATGATTAAGGACATCATCTTAAAAAAAATCAATATTCCATGTTAACCCTTTCACCGCCAATGTCGTATTTTAGCACCACAATGGTTTAACACCCATGTCACTAAAAGGCATCAAATCAGGATTTGTTATCCAAAGACCCTATTTTCTTAATTTTGGGAGGTAAGGATAGGCCTAATGTTATATATGTTACAGAGGAATTCGCAACATTGCAGATATTTTATTTTCTCTACCCGGTTAAGTTTAATGGTATTTATTGGCTGACAAATGGCTGGCGGCGAAAGGGTTAACAGCGAAAGGTAAGAAAACAAACAAAAACAAACACACAAAACGAAACTTAGTTACGTTCGTTCATTGTTGACCAAAACGAATGAAAGATAATACTGTAACATTTTCTCCACAAGTTGTTGAAAGAACAAGCGCGGAATCGCAATAGTTTGTGGCACGCGGTCTAGTTTTTACCACTCCAATCATGAGTCACCTCCCCTGGCTTTTCCATAATTTTAATCTGTAAACCAGAATGTTATCTCTGCACCATTTCGTAACTTTTTATATCTTTTGGAAAACATTTAAAACTATTTATCCTACTTATACTCATCGAAAGAAGCACCGCATACTCGTCGTGTCTGTTGCAGTGTCTGTATTACGTATGTTTATTATACATCATTTTAAAGAGCAGCCTCAATTTGAAGTGCAGCCTCGATTTGAAGTGCGACAATTTTGTAGCCTCGATTTGAAGTGCGACAATTTTGGACCTACCGACCGACAGACCGACAAAGTGAGTTATAGGTTTGTGGCTTGAGCCACACACACACAAAAAATACTGGGGTCTTCAAGAATGAAAGTGAACAGCCCAAGTCAAAATCTAATCGTGTTCAATAAGCTTTTACGTCCTCTTGATCTGCAACAGATACATATGGGACGTTCTTTGTTACTTGTGATGGGGGAATTTTTGGGGGAAAGGGTGTAAGTGGTAAAATTAGTATAAAAGAAAAGCATTTAAGATTTATTTCAAAGGTCCCAATTCCATACCATGCGCTCCATTTGCGTTGTTCGATTTTCTGTATTCATCGCCATCAGCAATCAATTAGTTAAAACAAAACCTTGCCTCCTCCCTGTTAAAATTCCAGGGGCCACTCAGTTAAAAAAACCCACCATTCATCATAAGAATAAAAATAGGCCTTATTAAAAATTTTAAAAATGTAGGGGAAGACGGGGTAAAAAGCGCATGGGCGGGTAAGAAGCCCACCCCAATTATCTCATGAAATAAAGAAAATTTCAGTCAAATTTGCCCCTGAGACGAATGCTAGACATTAACGCTCGGCTCATGGGCAAAATGAGACTGAAATTTGCTTCATTTCATGAGATAATTGGGGTGGGCTTCTTACCCGCCCATGCGCTTTTTACACCGTCTTCCCCTAGTTTTATTATTAAGAGGATCGTTAGACATTCTTTAGTGTCTGATCTATATTTTACAGTTCAAATCATTTTAAGAGCATACATGGTTTTTCTCTTGTAAAAGAGAAAAAAATCTAATGGTGTCTAGACAAGTAGCATTAAATGAGATCAGTGTCTCACAGACGAGTTAGGTAGCCGTACGACTGAGATTAGATGAGTGGATCACGGCCTTTACACTACACTAATTAGTGAACAAGAGACGCAATCAAACGCAACCTGGTCCTCCCATTCGAACAAGGTGATCCTCATCACAGGCGTATAATTTTCTCATTATTAGCTCCAAACCAAGGGTACATAAACGTCACGGCGTTGACAGTCAATCTTATCTATACCTATATAATAACATTCAAAGTCTGTGTGTGTGTGTGTGTGTGTGTGTGTGTGTGTGTGTGTGTGTGTGTGTGTGTGTGTGTGTGTGTGTGTGTGTGTGTGTGTGTGTGTGTGTGTGTGTGTGTGTGTGTGTGTGTGTGTGTGTGTGTGTGTGTGTCTGTGTGTGTGTGTCTGTCTGTCTGTCTGTCTGTCCGCCCTGTAACTCATGAACCAGTGCACATAATCGCTTCATATTTTGTGTGGTGGTGTATCATGGTACTGGCCTTGACCTTGACATATGACCTTGAAAACCTAAATTTTGCTTAGGGGCCATATCTTTTGCACCATTGGACTTACAGACTTCAAGCTTAGCATGCATGACTTTTGGTAGTGCGGCATATAGGGGACCGATTAAGGTCAACGTCAAGGTCAAGGACA
>CM065695.1:34169201-34171701 GCA_017654935.2 Phymorhynchus buccinoides | reverse complement strand
CCTCTCTCTCTCTCTGTGTCTGCCTCTGCCTCTGCCTCTCTGTCTCTCTGTCTCTGTCTGTCTGTTTGTCTCTCTCTCTCTCTCTCTCTCTCTCTCTCTCTCTCTCTCTCTCTCTCTCTCTCTCTCTCTCTCTCTGCGTCTCTCTCTCTCTCTCTCTCTCTCTCTCTCTCTCTCTCTCTCTCTCTCTCTCTCTCTCTCTCTCTCTCTCTCTCTCTCTCTCATAGGCCGGAGGCCTGAAACATTACAATTGTGTTCAATTTGTGTTCATTTTGTGTTCTCTCTCTCTCTCTCCTCTCTCTCTCTCTTTCTCTCATTCCTCTCTCTCTCTCTCTCTCTCTCTCTCTCTCTCTCTCTCTCTCTCTCTCTCTCTCTCTCTCTGTCTCTCTCTCTCCCCCCCCTCTCTCTCTCTCTCACTGGGTGCATGGGCCATAATGTCCAAGCTCATTATGCATGCAATGATGGCCATGATGACATAAGTAACACAGCTTGGCGCGTGTCTTGCTTCGGGGCATATTATCGTATGAAATTTCGAATCCAAAATTTTATTTTTCTCCCTTTTCTTTTCTTTTGGTTTGAAGCGGAGGGAATGTAGCGCTTCCGACCGCCTAACTGGAGATCACTCTACCTGTTTTATATTACTTCCCCTTGTAAGAGGCACAAATCTGTAGTTATTTTGTTTTTGTTTTGTTTTTGTTTTTTAGTGGGGGTTTTGCCGCGCGCAAGCAAGAGACAGCGACACATGTAGAAAGAAAGAGTGGGTTTTGCGTTGCTAAGAAACGGCCTCTAAAATGAAACGCCACTTGGTGGTCAAATGCTGAGGACGATAGGTTCACTTAAAGAGCCCATTTTGCTACATCGACCTTATGCAGCATTGTATGTTTTGTTTTCACACCGAGAGCTTGACTTTTCATCTTTCTCTTACCCCCCCCCCCCCCCCCCCCACGTCATTCTTCCACCCCCACCCTCCTCCTTCCCTCCCCATCTTGCCCACTCTTTTTTTTCCCCATAAGCCATCTACCATTTTTAAAAATTTAAAGACACACTGACCCACCACTATTAAGGCCCTTGGTTTTTTTTCTGGGTAGCTGTGTACCCACATACTAATTCCCCCAACTTCAAATTGAGGCTGCTCTTTAAAAGGATGTTTCGTTTATTTTAATTTGGGGGCATTTGCGTGGGAGTCAAACCTGGTCAAAACAAGATTTCGTACCAGCTATAAGAGGGAAAACCCGTGTGAAACCCGTGATTTTGACACGTGACCTGGTGGGTCTTTAATAAAAGGGTGAGAGAGAAAGGAAAGGACATGGAAATGGTGATGGTCGTGTAATTTATTTGTGTGTGTTATTTTTTGTTATCTCTATATTTTATTTCGTTTTATTGTCTTCTCCTCTATGCTTTCTTTTTTTGCAGTTTCAGTTTATTCTTATTTGGTTTGAATGATTTCTATTTACCAAAACGCACATTACACACATATTAAGCAAGCATAACGGCAGCAACAAGCAAAGCTTTTTTTCTATTTCTGTACCTTAATAAAAAAAATTAAAAAACTTTCTTGTTTTTTTATAACAAGCTACACATTGGCCTTTTATTTGTCTCTTTTGTTGCTGTTGTTGTTGTTGTTGTTGTTGTTGCTTGTTTTCTTGTTTGTTGTTGTTGTTGCCATTTCTGTACCTTCTTTTTTTTGTTGTTGTTGTTGTTGTTGTTGTTGTTGTTGTTGTTGTTGTTGTTGTTGTTGTTGCCAGTAAAAAACTTTCTTGTTTTTTTATATTTTGTCTCTTTCTTTTAGCCTACACTTGTTCTTTTTTGTTTGTTGTTGTTGTTGTTGTTGTTGTTGTTGTTGTTGTTGTTGTTGTTGTTGCCAGTCTTCCTTTTTGTCTCTTTCTTTTAGCCTACACTTGTCTCTTTTGTTGTTGTTGTTGTTGTTGTTGTTGTTGTTGTTGTTGTTGTTGTTGTTGTTGTTGTTGTTTCCTTTTGTTCTCTTTCTTTTAGTACACTGTTGTTGTTGTTGTTGTTGTTGTTGTTGTTGTTGTTGTTGTTGTTGTTGTTGTTGTTGTTGCCAGTCTTCCTTTTTGTCTCTTTTTTTAGTCGATTCTGTCGATTCTGATAAAGTGTATATGTATGCATTGATTATGTCAATGCGCGTATGTGCGTGCGTGCATACCTGCTTGCATTTGTAAGAAGAAAAAAGTTCCAATAAAGAAGCAAAAAACAAAAGCAAATGATTTCGAATGGTTCCAATATATATTATAGTAGTCGAGTACTTGTATTTGTAAGCTCATCTCTTGTTATTCGAACCTGGGTACAGGGGATTTTTTCCTCTCACTTTGCACTAGGCCTTACGGTCTGAACGTGGAGTCTTTCGGATGAGACGATAAACTGAGGTCCCCTGTGCCCATATACTTAGCACACGTTAATCCCGGTGGCAACGAAAAAAGTTGTCATTTGGTCAAAATTTACACCATCCCTTTTCCTTCCTCATCAGTCACACAAACATCGCATG
>CM065695.1:34151701-34154201 GCA_017654935.2 Phymorhynchus buccinoides | reverse complement strand
GGATAAGAAGAGTAGCATAGAGCAGGGTCCAGTTTCTCTAGAAGACGGTCGCCGCGTGCATAACTGTTACGCTAAAAGGCGAATAAGAAACACTTTAGAAAACGTTTGCGGAAGAATATTACAAGCTCTTTGGTAAAAAAAAAAAAAAGAGTATTATTTTAGCCAAACTTTAATGGACCAATCAACAACAACAAATGTATTCACCCCCTACTAGTTCTGGATAGTTCGCCGCTTGCTCGGTGTTTGGCAAGAACAAAACGTCACGCGAACTGTCGGCAAACGAAGGGTGTTTCTTAGACCGTTTTTGCCGATTTGAGCGAGCGCAACGTAACGTTGCCACTTGTGAAACGGTCCCCTGGAGCGTGCGCTCGAGGTACGGACCCTTCTCCGTACCTTTGACCTTTCATCAAACTGCTAGGAATGAGTGACCACCGTCAGCAGCACGAGTTGCGGTCCGTCTGAGGTTGATTGTCCTTCAACGCGTCGCGGTGTGTGTGTGGTGGGTGGTACAGTGCCTTTCATGATGAGAAGAACGGCCCAAAACTTTTAGTACCCGGACTGGGTTTGTGAGATTTGAAACTGTCTTCGTTGCAGGCTCTGTAAGGCAGTTAAAATAATAGTGCTTTAGTCCACTGCATTAACCCCTTGACTGCCAGAAAAAAATTAAAGAAAAAAATAATTGGTAAAATCATGCCACGAAAAAGACAATTGATAGAGCCAATCTGGCAAAATGGTCTGGGGATATTACTCTCTTGACTGTGTTAAAGAAAACTCCAGCAGATCAGAGTTATTCCTCTTCATCTGATGACGTCATCACTGATGTCATCAGGTCGGTACGTGATACGTTGGTGGCAGTCAAGGGGTTAATACTTACATTGGGATATTTGCTTTCCTTTGTCTTTGTTTTAATTCTATTTTCGAAATGTTCATATTGATCATAATCACACACGCCCCTTTATGTTCTATTCTTTGGACTGTTTTTCTTTCCTTTGTTCTTATATGATAGATAAAGCCCCTGTGAAACTGGTTTTATGATAAACTAGTGGAGTCTTTAGAGGAGATTTATTTTCAATTGCTGCTAATGTATATAATGCTGATTTGTTTATTAGATAATGATGGCTATTCAGTATGATTGATTTAATCATTGTGTTATTTAGTTCTTTAAAAGTATAGGGGAAGACGGGGTAAAAAGCGCATGGGCGGGTAAGAAGCCCACCCCAATTATCTCATAAAATAAAGAAAATTTCAGTCAAATTTGCCCATGAGACGAATGCTAGACATTAACGCTCGTCTCATGGGCAAAATGAGACTGAAATTTGCTTCATTTCATGAGATAATTGGGGTGGGCTTCTTACCCACCCATGCGCTTTTTACCCCGTCTTCCCCTATTGTCTTGTTGTAACATGCGTTATGGAAGAAGAGAACCTTCTTTGCAAGGGGGGGTATCCATTTCTGTATCAGCTCGTCTGTGGGATTTCGCTGAATATTGTATTGTCGCATGCTTTGTGGGCATCAAACATTGAATAAACAACGATTGTCCGTTTTGTTTGTTTGTTTCTTTCTTTCTTTCTTTCTCTCTTTGTGGCTAACTCTTCTGTGAGAGGAGAAATGAAAACTTGATGTCAAATCCATAGCAACAATTGTTACATGTAATGCATTTAATGGTACATCGAGGGTTTAATATTTGGCTACATTCACATTTTCGCCTGTAAGGGAGATCACTTGAAGACAGAAAAGAGCGAAACCGACTGCTCATTCCACCAACAGATTATCTTCTCTTACGGGCGAAAATATGAAATTTGCCTAATATTTGCTGTGCCAAATTAATCAATGTCAATACAAATCGTCACGAATTCTGTCATTTGTAAGAAATGCTACGAAATGCCTATGTTCTGTGCACACCAGTCTTGCTTTCTCATCCAGATACAAATAATATCAAAGGTACTTCTTCTCAAACAAACGCATCAATTTTGATATGAGCAACGTCTGTACGAAATATAAAACAAAACAACAGAATAACACATAACACAGATTTCGAATACAATAATGGTGGCGTCTATGAGGCACACTGACTCCAAATAATAGTCTTGTGCATTTGGTACGCCCAATCCATAAAATTGCCCTTTTCATGAAATGGGCAAAATGGTTGGCCCAGTTCGTGAAATAGCCAATTTAAAACTTGCAATTGAGAAAAGCAATATGAATGAAAAATAGTTTTCGTTTATTAGCGCACATAGATCAATAATTGGTTCAAACGAATGAGTTAAAATTATTTTATTCAGACTTTTAATTTGATAAAACGTTTGATTCAACATGTGGCTCAGGCATGCCCCAGCTTAGCATCTGGTCCAGTTGGGGGGCAGGATAGGGGTGCAAATACAATGTAGAAAAGTGTGATACCATTGAATCAATCTTAATCAATACCTGTGTGAATGGGGATTAAAAGTTGTGATATAAATTGTCCATTTCATAGATTGGGCAAAGCATTTTGCCCATTTCA
>CM065695.1:34139201-34146701 GCA_017654935.2 Phymorhynchus buccinoides | reverse complement strand
TATAATTTATCTTTATGAGATAATAAAGTAGTCTTGAGTCTTGAGTCTTGAGACAGGGAGGATGGAGAGGGGTTGAGGGTGGATGTGGCTCCTGGAATATTATCCGAACATACGACTTAGGAGAAAACTTCAACCAATAACTAAATCGTAAACCGGATGTTATAAATACTTGGTTTAAATAGCATTTTATTTCTCAATGTCACAAATGAAAATCAACAATGATCATTAAATAGGGCAAGAAGAAAACTTATATAAAGCCCTATCTTAAAGAAAAAAAGTGCACAGACAATGATAGTGACGGACGGCTAAGCAGAGTAATGAAGCGCTATCTTAATTTTCCAATATGTTTTATATATTAATTAATGTAAGACGAAAACACTCGAACAAACAAACA
Source organism: Phymorhynchus buccinoides (assembly GCA_017654935.2). NCBI lineage: Eukaryota > Metazoa > Mollusca > Gastropoda > Neogastropoda > Raphitomidae > Phymorhynchus > Phymorhynchus buccinoides. Next base: position 34,146,307 of record CM065695.1, on the reverse strand, counting down.
GTAAGAAGAACATAAAAAGGTAACAATATAAAATCAAAAATATAATGAATATTAAATAAATAAATAAATGTGGTGGCTATAAATACTTGGCTTAAATAGCATATGTAGTGAGTATCACAAACCAGCACAATAGATAACGAGATAGGGCAACAAGAATACTTATATAACGCCCTATCAAAGGTAGGTACCAAGACAAATTGTGACGGAAGGTGAAAAACAAAGTACCACATAGCTGTTTGAATATACAACACACAATTAACACATGATATAAAGAGAAATGAAAATTACTAAGAAATAACAAAGAAAATTCATCAATTACAAACATGAAAATGACGAAAAGGACAAACTTTTGTGACCCGTCGTGCCTTAAAAGTGTGTTTATATTATAGTGTGAGTAATTGATTGTAAAGCGCTTTGGGCTCATCTGGTTTAAATGTTTTATTTTCCAAATCAACATGAACAACTATGACATAACTGAAGCAACAACAAGCTCATCTGAGGTAAAGCGCTATGTAAATGTACTATTATTATTATTATTATTATTATTATTATTATTATTATATCAGAAACGTCTGGTTGTTTTCTACACATTTGGAAACTTTCCGGTTCCATTTTCTCATTTCGCCGATTCCTTGAGTATTCGACTTCAAATCGTCATAACTTGGCAACAAATAGTCCGATTTATGAAATGTTTGGTTTGTTGGAAAGCTTTTTTAATGCCAAAGAACAATTTGTTAATAACTAAAACGTGACCTCTGGGACATCACGACTCATTGTGTGGTGACAGTACACAAATATATAGGTGGTGAGAGCAGGCAAAACACATTAGTTACGCACTTAGAAACTTAGAACTGATTTTGTTTCTCATTTTTTTTACATCAAGTTATATATTAACCAGGGAACATGCTGGCTAAACTTAGAAAATAAAATGAACATTGATAGCAAATGGATAAACGAAGACATGAATAAATGAACATATAATTCAACACGAGTAGATATATTAATTTAGTTAAACACAAACCTGTTAGACATTTGAATAAAGTTACTAACTGTGAGAAGCATTTCTGAATTTTCAGAGTAACTTTTACCATCGCTACCGAACAATAGTACTTTGATATCTGTTTTAACATCAGTAGGTAGTGATGCAATGGTCTGATTTCGGGCCTGTTGGAATAGTGGACAATCTAATAAGAAGTGTTCAGCATCTTCAGTTTCAGATCCACAAGCACATGCTGTACTATTTGAAGTTGGAGTTAGTTGTGTTGGTCAGCACTGACCGGCCTGAATATTTCATCTAAATCTTGTAAAACGTTTTGACCAGACAAACACGCCGACCAACCAATACAGACACAATCTTCATCTCCTTGATAAAGGGGGGGGGGGGGGGGGGGGGGGGGAAGACAACAACTAACAAGTGCAACGCCGAGCGGCTGCAAAGTCCCCTCGCAGCATCGCCGAGCTACTCCGAAATCGGAATGTGTCGGCTGTACACATACATAAAAACGCATCAAAACAGCACGTAACTACATAAAAACGCATCAAAACGAAACGTAAGTGAATAGTGATTTTTATATATCGATGGCTTGGAGTCAAAATGGACTATCTTTAAATTGTCCATTGACGTATTATTGAACCTATTGCGAAAACTACTAAATTGTACATAAAAAGACTGCAGAAATATAAAAAGCATCATCCCCATTATGTAATACTTGCACTCTTTTTTTACTACAAGTTCTTCGTTTTTGCAATGACATAGATAACAAGTCAATGGGCTATCTAAAGATAGTCCGTTTTGACTCTAAGCCATCGATATAGCCTTGGGGTTCGGACCCGTGATTTGAGCGCGCGCGATCATGTGCACATGCGCGCACAGAAACATTCATGACAACTGTGTTATAGACCATTCATCAAGAAATGTTGTGAAAAAAACTGCATTAAAATACATGCAAAACTTCGCGAGATATTAGCGATTATGTGTTTCGGGGTTTGAACCCCGTAACTGGCGCGACCTTGACCTTAATGTAAAACTAAATACATCAGTGGATAGCTTGCCTCTTGGCAAACTAGTATACCAAATTTGATGATGATAGACTGAATAGCTTTTGATAAAAACGGACGAATAGCCGGACGGACGGAGGCACGCCGGACGGACGGACACCGGACGGACCAGACAAAAACAATAGCTCCCCGAACCTTCGGCTCCGGGACTAAAAACTACACACGTGCTTACTGGTATCATAGTGACACTCCACCCCCATAACATGCAGAACGTGTAACGCAGTAGGATGAAATGGCTCCAAATCAATTAAAATACTCAGAGTAAAAACAACAACCGAACCGAGCCCCCCCCCCCCCCCCCCCCAAAGACACATTATAAACAAAACAAAACAAAACGACACACAAGCTTTTCATATTTTTGTTTTCTTCAAAAGGAACAGTAATGAATTCTAGACAATAAAAAATAATTCCTTTCAACTTTTTTTTTACTTCTTTTCAAAATGAGTGGAAAATTATGAAGATGCCACATTTCTGGTAGGTTTCAGTTGTTGAAAAAAGAGTAGGTCTCGACCCTCCAAAAAACCCAACAAAACCCAACAAATCTTTGCGTAGTAGAACATGCTGGAAATCCATAGAACCAACGAATGCCACACAACAAGAACGTTGAAGAAAAAACAAAAAGTACAATAAGAAAGGAAACGATCTTAAGTAGTGCATGTGTGTCTGTGTGTCTGTGTGTGTGTGTGTGTGTGGGGGGGGGGGGGGGGGGTAGGGGGGGGGGGGGGGGGGGGGGGGGTCCACACCTGTTACGTCATGTCAGTCACCTAGCTGCGAGGATGATGTCACGGTTTCCGGTTGCGAAAGGGTGTGAAGGTGGGGGTGAGTGAGAAGGGAGTGGATGGGGATGATGGGAGGGGGGTGGGTGGGTGACACAGGTGTGGAAAGGCACTTCCCTTAGAACAACTGACTTCATGCAGTCAACATGTTACACTTTATGGGGCAAAGGTGCAGATCAACACACACACACACCCTTCTATTTTCTCCGTTCTTTCCGTTTTTCTTCAGTCTTGCCCTTCTTCTTTTTTTAAATGCAGATTGAGCACATATACTCGTTTCCTATATTCAAAGTTATTCTTCATCCATTTAGGCAATTACAAATATGCATTTGCTAATAATACAATATAAGGACGCGACTGAGAAAAAAACCCAAGACGTTGAAGGGGGTGGGGTGGGTGTTGATCTGCAACAGGGTTGGTTGATAGTCGGGTGTTGTTTTTTTTTTTGAATTTTTAAATTTTGATGAGAAGAAAGTGACCTTTTCTTTCCCTTGTCCCCATGGTTCTCTCCTCTTCCTCCTCCTTCTTCTTCGTTCTTTCTTTCTTTCTTTCTTTCTTTCTTCTTTCTCTTCTTCAGTCTTCTTCTCCTTCAGTGTCTGTCTCTCTCTTCCTCATCCTGATGACACGCAAGATGAAGAGCTGTTTATAAAGCATCTTGCACATATTTTATAGTCATACATTATCTGAGAAAAAAGAACGAACTACTAGTAATGTTAGTACTACAAGTACTACTGCTGCTGCTGCTGCTGCTGTAACTACTACTACTACTACTACTACTACTACTACTACTACTACTACTACTACTACTACTACTACTACTACTACTACTACCACCGCCGCTACTACTACTAGGGGAAGACGGGGTAAAAAGCGCATGGGTGGGTAAGAAGCCCACCCCAATTATCTCATGAAATAAAGAAAATTTCAGTCAAATTTGCCCATGAGACGAATGCTAGACATTAACGCTCGTCTCATGGGCAAAACGAGACTGAAATTTGCTTAATTTCATGAGATAATTGGGGTGGGCTTCTTACCCGCCCATGCGCTTTTTACCCCGTCTTCCCCTACTACTACTACTACTACTACTACTACTGCTGCTGCTGCTACTACTGCTGCTGCTACTGCTGCTGCTACTGCTACTACTACTACTACTACTACTACTACTACTACTACTACTACTACTACTACTACTACTACTACTACTACTACTACTACTACTATTACATCATTACATTGCACCATTGCATTACATGAATTAGGTGTGTAGTGTTTTATAGTTTGCCTGAAATATATAAAAGAATACATAAAAATGCTTCGATAATAAGGCATCTGTGATGTTTATTGTACAACGTGTTAAAACTTATAAGAACTGGAATGCCACGCATCAAGAAAAATAACACGCACACACACATACACGACACACGCGCGCGCGCACACACACACACACACACACACGCACACCTTGACAAATCGCTTAATAAGACAGAACAAAAAAATCCACCTGTTGTGTCATGTTAGTCAACGTGATGCAAGGATGACGTCATGATTTCCGGTTGCTGCTTGGGGGGAAAAATGGAGGGGGAGTGGGAGTGGGGGAGTGGAGGGTAGGGAGTTGGAATAGAAGGGGTGGCAGGAGGAAGGCGTGAAACGCCCAGGGTATGGAAAGGTACTTCTCTACGAACAACTGGCTTAATGCTGCTAAGGTATCTTAAGCCTGCTAACTTAATTCATGGATGGCTTTGCTTCTGACTTCTCCTTTTGTTTAAATGTTTTTGGACGGGAAGAAATTTTTGCTTTTTTATTTGCTTTTCTGTATGCATGTTTTATTACATCTCTCTCTCTCTCTCTCTCTCTCTCTCTCTCTCTCTCTCTCTCTCTCTCTCTCTCTCTCTCTCTCTCTCTCTCTCTCTCTCTCTCTCTCTCTCTCTCTCTCTCTCTCTCTCTCTCTCTCTCTCTCTCTCTCTCTCTCTCTCTCTCTCTCTCTCTCTCTCTCTCTCTCTCTCTCTCTCTCTCTCTCCATACTAGTGATAGTAAAGTAGATAAGGTTTTTACTTGTTTACAGGACAATGTTGACAAACTAATTGAATGGTCTGAAATTAACCATATGAAACTACATCCAAAAAAATCTAAATACTTACTTATTATTACTAGACAAAAACGTCAAAATCTCTGCCTTGGTTCTCATTCGCTCTATATGAATGGTGAAATCATGGAAGAAGTTGACCATCACAAGATACTCGGAGTTATTGTTGATAACAATCTCTCGTGGTCCTGCCAAATATCTATGCTTTGCAAGCAAATATCTCAAAAAGTCTATCAGCTTTCCAGAATTAAACATTTTCTTGATTTCGACAGCCGTAAATTGTTTTTCAATTCTTATATCCAATCACATATTAACTATGCTTCTACACTATGGGATTCAGCTAGTGGAAATAATCTAAAACCTTTATTTAGTTTGTACAGGCGTGGTCTTAAGTTTGATCCTTCTGAAATCATCGTCCATTACTCATACGGACTATCAGCACCTAGGAATATTGCCTCTACAATGGAAACTTGAATATAACAAAGCCATTTTCATGTTTTAAATAATGTATGATCACGCTCCTCCTGCTTTAAAACAAAAATTTGATTTAAACATCGTCCGCAATGTTCTTAAAATCAAAGTACCTCTTCCAAGAGTTGATCTCTTCAAGACTAGTCTGTTGTATTCGGGCGGTTGTTTGTGGAATACAATTTTAGCTTCTTTTAATGTTCATTCAAGTCTCAATGTTTTCAAGAAAAACTACCATAAGCACCTTATGATCAAACATATAAACAACATCACATATTAATCTCTTATGTAGCTTCTGTTTTAAACGTTTATTCATGACATGGTTAATTTGTACATAAATCTTGTTTCTAAACATGAGGTTTTTGTTGTTGCTTGTTTTTTGTTCACTTTAAGGGGGGGGGGGGGGAGAAGGAGGAAGAAAGTAATTCCTTGTGTTTTGATGATGTCATACTCATTACATTTGTTTAGATTGATTTTTTTTTCTTCCTCCACAATGTATTTCCTGATTCTTGTGAATTCAATTTATATTAGTTCATATGATTACTGTGCTGTGTGCGAGGTTGGTGGTGGGTGGGGGGAGGGTGGATGGGTGTATGAATGTGTAGTTGTTGGTTTTTTGTTTTGTTTTTTGTTTTGTTTAGTGTGTTTTTTCGTTTGTTTTTTCCCCTTGTTGTTTTTGTTCATTAATTGAAGCTTAATCATGCTTTTCTTCTTTTGTTTCGAGGGCAAGATGTAAACAAGCCCATTGTGTGCTTATTCTTTTCCCTCAATAAACAAAATGTTTCAAATGTTTCAACACCCCCTCCTTTCTTTCTCCCACCCTACCATTGTTTCTTATCTCTCTCTCTCTCTCTCTCTCCCCCCCTCTCTTCTCTCTCTCTCTCTCTCTCTCTCTCTCTCTCTCTCTCTCTCCCTCTCTCTCTCTCTCCTCTCTCTCCTCTCTCTCTTTTTCTCTCTCTCTCCCTCTCTCCTCTCTCTCTCTCTCTCTCTCTCTCTCTCTCTCTCTCTCTCTCTCTCTCCTCTCTCTCTCTCTCTCTCTCTCTCTCTCTCTTCTCTCTCTCTCTCTCTCTCTCTCTCTCTCTCCCTGCCCCTCTCTCCTCAACCCCCCCCTCTCTCTCTCTCTCTCTCTCTCTCTCTCTCTCTCTCTCTCTCTCTCTCTCTCTCTCTCTCTCTCTTCTCTCCCAACTCTCTCTCTCTCTCTCTCTCTCTCTCCACTCTCTCTCTCTCTCTCTCTCTCTCTCTCTCTCTCTCTCTCTCTCTCTCTCTCTCTCTCTCTCTCTCTCTCTCTCTCTCTCTCTCTCTCTCTCTCTCTGTCCAATTTCCCCTGACTGGACACTGTCAGTTCTCCTCATGGAGTCAGGTAAAAAAAAAAAAAAAAAAAAAAAAAAAAAGCCTGGACAAATGTCGTACCTTTTCACCACCCTTAAACGTTCTCCGCCCCCAACTGTCGCGCTACCCACCCACCCTAAACGGTATCCCTCCAGTTTCAGCCTCCTCTTGTCGTGCTGTCCACTCTTAATGATAGGGCATAGGTCTGCAAAATGAGAGGGGGAGCAAGTGGTAAAGAGTGTTAAATAGTAGGGGTCATCATGTTTGGACCGTTAGGTTGGGGGTAGCGTAGAGGCTAGGGTGGTTTTGATGGTGCTTGTAGTAATTAGGGCTAGAAGTGGGCCTCGCGGCCCTTTTACGCCCTTTCTCGTTAGTGACTTTGATTTATTTCA
>CM065695.1:34091701-34119201 GCA_017654935.2 Phymorhynchus buccinoides | reverse complement strand
TATCATTAGATATAAGAACTTACTCAAACAAGACATTTTTTTGCATCGTCTTACAAGTAAGTGTTTCTGTTTCTGTTTGTCTCTGGGCTAACATGGTACCGTGCCAGCAGTGCTTTCTAATTTTCGTTCAATTGAGCGGGAAAATATATACATATGCCATCAAGTACAATTTACCTACATATTCATGGACCTGTAATCAAGCAAATGCATGCACCTAATCAATGGCTATGATAAAAACGAATCTAAGCATCATAAACATGAATCTAATCTTCATAAAATAAAGACCTTGGCAAGATGAAGCACGTCGACCACAGCAGAGCCGTACCATTCAGCACGTGCGCTACTCTACTTCAGCACCTCTCGAGCCTGTCATGCCACGTCGATCGAGCTCTCTGAGAGAGTCTTCCCTTCAAAAACCGCAAGTGTTCTCGCTGTCTCTTCTCCAAGTCACGCGATCTTTCGCCTGTGAGAACTGGTGTCGCCTCCCTTAGATCCATTTCCGGCGAGAATGAACAAGGGGAAGCACTCTCCCAGAAAACGGTTCAATTGTCGCGGGCAGGTTATTGATGAAGGGTCCTTATAAAAATAATAATGGCAGTGATATGGGATGATGGAAAAGGGGGGAGTTGGTTTTCTGATTTGCAAGTCCAAGAGCTGGCTACAAGAGACTCGGTTTTGTTTGATATTGGCACTTTCCAGTCTTGTGTTTCCAGAAGAGGCTGAGAAGCGTCCGCGCGCGACTCGGTTACCCCGGTTTTATTTGGACTGCTGGAAACTCTGTCTTTCAATACTATGATTATGACCGATGACATATTATTTAAGTTACCAATAACCATAATTTCAGTTTGAAGGAAAAGAGAGCTTGCAGAATAATATTTTGTAAAGATCTGCTCGACATTATCAAAGCTACCAGCAAGCAAAAACCTCACATGGTTTTCAAGAAAAAAAAGATAGTTTGAAAAATATATTTTTAAAAACCAGGGACGGTATTCATGTCGAGATAGCATGAGACTTAGCATGATGCTAACTTAGAAGCTCTTCCAAAAGTCCTATTAAATCCTATAGGACATTGGAAGAGCTTGCTAAGTTAGCATCATGCTAAGTCTCATGCTATCTCGACATGAATACCGTCCCTGCTATAGATCTTTTGGTATTTAATTTAGACAGTTTTTCATTACATTTGTAAAGATATTTTAAGAATAAGAGACTGTACAATCTTTACAAAAATGGAGAAAAAAACAAAAAAAACATCTCTAACGAAAAAGTGTCCAAGACTGAAGTGTCACCCATTCTGGGAAAATTATACAGTTGGCAACTTCAGACAATTCCCTTTCTAATGATACAAGAACCAGTCTTGTATCTGTTTTCGTGCTAGAGTTATGAGTGTTTAACCCTTTCGCCGCCAGCCATTTTTCAGCCAAAAAATACCATTAAACTTAACTGGGTAGAGAAAAGAAAACCCCTGCAATATTGTGAATTCCTCTGTGACATATATAACATTAGGCCTACCATCCTTACCTCCCTCTGTGACATGTATAACATCAGGGCCTGTCCTTACCTCCCTCTGTGACATGTATAACATCAGGCCTATCCTTTACCTCCCTCTGTGACATGTATAACATCAGGCCTACCCTTTACCTCCCTCTGTGACATGTATAACATTAGGCCTACCCTTACCTCCCTCTGTGACATGTATAACATCAGGCCTGTCCTTACCTCCCTCTGTGACATGTATAACATAAGGCCTTACCCTTACCCTCCCTCTGTGACATGTATAACATTAGGCCTGTCCTTACCTCCCTCTGTGACATGTATAACATCAGGCCTGTCCCTACCTCCCTCTGTGACATGTATTAAACATCAGGCCTATCCTTACCTCCCTCTGTGACATGTATAACATCAGGCCTATCCTTACCTCCCTCTGTGACATGTATAACATCAGGCCTGATGTCTTTACCTCCCTCTGTGACATGTATAACATCAGGCCTATCCTTACCTCCCTCTGTGACATGTATAACATCAGGCCTGTCCTTACCTCCCTCTGTGACATGTATAACATCAGGCCTACCCTTACCTCCCTCTGTGACATGTATAACATTAGGCCTGTCCTTACCTCCCTCTGTGACATGTATAACATCAGGCCTATCCTTACCTCCCTCTGTGACATGTATAACATTAGGCATACCTTTACCTCCCTCTGTGACATGTATAACATCAGGCCTGTCCTTACCTCCCTCTGTGACATGTATAACATCAGGCCTACCCTTACCTCCCTCTGTGACATGTATAACATTAGGCCTGTCCTTACCTCCCTCTGTGACATGTATAACAAAACAGGCCTATCCTTACCTCCCCTCTGTGACATGTATAAAACATCAGGCCTGTCCATACCTCCCTCTGTGACATGTATAACATCAGGCCTACCCTTACCTCCCTCTGTGACATGTATAACATTAGGCCTGTCCTTACCTCCCTCTGTGACATGTATGACATCAGGCCTACCCTTACCTCCCTCTGTGACATGTATAACATTAGGCCTGTCCTTACCTCCCTCTGTGACATGTATAACATCAGGCCTATCCTTACCTCCCTCTGTGACATGTATAACATCAGGCCTATCCTTACCTCCCTCTGTGACATGTATAACATCAGGCCTATCCTTACCTCCCTCTGTGACATGTATAACATTAGGCCTACCCTTACCTCCCTCTGTGACATGTACAACATTAGGCCTGTCCTTTACCTCCCTCTGTGACATGTATAACATCAGGCCTACCCTTACCTCCCTCTGTGACATGTCAAAAACATTAGGCCTGTCCTTACCTCCCTCTGTGACATGTACAACATTAGGCCTGTCCTTACCTCCCTCTGTGACATGTACAACATCAGGCCTACCCTTACCTCCCTCTGTGACATGTACAACATTAGGCCTGTCCTTACCTCCCTCTGTGACATGTACAACATAACATCAGGCCTACCCTTACCTCCCTCTGTGACATGTACAACATCAGGCCTGTCCTTACCTCCCTCTGTGACATGTGACATCAGGCCTATCCTTACCTCCCTCTGTGACATGTACAACATTAGGCCTGTCCTTACCTCCCTCTGTGACATGTACAACATCAGGCCTGTCCTTACCTCCCTCTGTGACATGTACAACATCAGGCCTGTCCTTACCTCCCTCTGTGACATGTATAACATCATTAGGCCTGTCCTTACCTCCCTCTGTGACATGTACAACATCAGGCCTGTCCTTACCTCCCTCTGTGACATGTACAACATCAGGCCTGTCCTTACCTCCCTCTGTGACATGTATAACATCAGGCCTGTCCTTACCTCCCTCTGTGACATGTGTAACATCAGGCCTGTCCTTACCTCCCTCTGTGACATGTGTAACATCAGGCCTATCCTTACCTCCTCTGTGACATGTATAACATCAGGGCCTATCCTTACCTCCCTCTGTGACATGTATGACATCAGGCCTACCCTTACCTCCCTCTGTGACATGTATAACATCAGGCCTATCCTTACCTCCCTCTGTGACATGTATAACATCAGGCCTACCCTTACCTCCCTCTGTGACATGTATAACATCAGGCCTACCCTTACCTCCCTCTGTGACATGTATAACATCAGGCCTACCCTTACCTCCCTCTGTGACATGTATAACATCAGGCCTACCCTTACCTCCCTCTGTGACATGTATAACATCAGGCCTATCCTTACCTCCCTCTGTGACATGTATAAACATCAGGCCTACCCTTACCTCCCTCTGTGACATGTATAACATCAGGCCTACCCTTACCTCCCTCTGTGACATGCATAACATCAGGCCTGTCCTTACCTCCCTCTGTGACATGTATAACATCTGACATATCCTTACCTCCTTCTGTGACATGTATAACATCATCCTATCCTTACCTCCCCTCTGTGACATGTATAACATCAGGCCTGTCCTTACCTCCCTCTGTGACATGTATAACATCCTGGCCTATCCTTACCTCCCTCTGTGACATGTACAACATTAGGCCTGTCCTTACCTCCCTCTGTGACATGTACAACATCAGGCCTGTCCTTACCTCCCTCTGTGACATGTGTAACATCAGGCCTGTCCTTACCTCCCTCTGTGACATGCATAACATCAGGCCTGTCCTTACCTCCCTCTGTGACATGTGTAACATCAGGCCTGTCCTTACCTCCCTCTGTGACATGCATAACATCAGGCCTATCCCTTACCTCCCTCTGTGACATGTATGACATCAGGCCTACCCTTACCTCCCTCTGTGACATGTATAACATCAGGCCTATCCTTACCTCCCTCTGTGACATGTATAACATCAGGCCTACCCTTACCTCCCTCTGTGACATGTATAACATCAGGCCTACCCTTACCTCCCTCTGTGACATGTATAAACATCAGGCCTGTCCCTTACCTCCCTCTGTGACATGTATAACATCAGGCCTACCCTTACCTCCCTCTGTGACATGTATAACATCAGGGCCTATCCTTACCTCCCTCTGTGACATGTATAACATCAGGCCTACCCTTACCTCCCTCTGTGACATGTATAACATCAGGCCTACCCTTACCTCCCTCTGTGACATGTATAACATCAGGCCTGTCCTTACCTCCCTCTGTGACATGTATAAAACATCTGGCCTATCCTTACCTCCTCTGTGACATGTATAACATCAGGCCTATCCTTACCTCCCTCTGTGACATGTATAACATCAGGCCTATCCTTACCTCCCTCTGTGACATGTATAACATCTGGCCTATCCTTACCTCCCTCTGTGACATGTATAACATCAGGCCTATCCTTACCTCCCTCTGTGACATGTATAACATCAGGCCTACCCTTACCTCCCTCTGTGACATGTATAACATCAGGCCTATCCTTACCTCCCTCTGTGACATGTTTAACATTCAGGCCTGTCCTTACCTCCCTCTGTGACATGTATAACATCAGGCCTACCCTTACCTCCCTCTGTGACATGTATAACATCAGGCCTGGTCCTTACCTCCCTCTGTGACATGTATAACATCTGGCCTATCCTTACCTCCCTCTGTGACATGTATAACATCAGGCCTATCCTTACCTCCCTCTGTGACATGTATAACATCAGGCCTATCCTTACCTCCCTCTGTGACATGTATAACATCTGGCCTATCCTTACCTCCCTCTGTGACATGTATAACATCAGGCCTATCCTTACCTCCCTCTGTGACATGTATAACATCAGGCCTGTCCTTACCTCCCTCTGTGACATGTATAACATCAGGCCTATCCTTACCTCCCTCTGTGACATGTATAACATCTGGCCTATCCTTACCTCCCTCTGTGACATGTATAACATCAGGCCTATCCCGTTACCTCCCTCTGTGACATGTATAACATCAGGCCTATCCTTACCTCCCTCTGTGACATGTATAACATCAGGCCTATCCTTACCTCCCTCTGTGACATGTATAACATCAGGCCTATCCTTACCTCCCTCTGTGACATGTATAACATCAGGCCTATCCTTACCTCCCTCTGTGACATGTATGACATTAGGCTACCCTTACCTCCCTCTGTGACATGTACAACATTAGGCCTGTCCTTACCTCCCTCTGTGACATGTATAACATCAGGCCTACCCTTACCTCCCTCTGTGACATGTATGACATTAGGCCTACCCTTACCTCCCTCTGTGACATGTATGACATCAGGCCTACCCTTACCTCCCTCTGTGACATGTACAACATTAGGCCTGTCCTTTACCTCCCTCTGTGACATGTATAACATCAGGCCTACCTTACCTCCTCTGTGACATGTATAACATCAGGCCTCTGTCCTTACCTCCCTCTGTGACATGTATAACATCAGGCCTATCCCTTACCTCCCTCTGTGACATGTACAACATCAGGCCTATCCTTACCTCCCTCTGTGACATGTATAACATCAGGCCTATCCTTACCTCCCTCTGTGACATGTATAACATCAGGCCTATCCTTACCTCCCTCTGTGACATGTATAACATCAGGCCTATCCTTACCTCCCTCTGTGACATGTATAAACATTAGGCCTACCCTTACCTCCCTCTGTGACATGTATAACATTAGGCCTGTCCTTACCTCCCTCTGTGACATGTATAACATTCAGGCCTACCCTTACCTCCCTCTGTGACATGTATAACATCAGGCCTGTCCTTTACCTCCCTCTGTGACATGTATAACATCAGGCCTACCCTTACCTCCCTCTGTGACATGTATAACATTCAGGCCTATCCTTACCTCCCTCTGTGACATGTATAACATCAGGCCTATCCTTACCTCCCTCTGTGACATGTACAACATCAGGCCTATCCTTACCTCCCTCTGTGACATGTATAACATCTGGCCTATCCTTACCTCCCTCTGTGACATGTATAACATCAGGCCTATCCTTACCTCCCTCTGTGACATGTATAACATCAGGCCTATCCTTACCTCCCTCTGTGACATGTATAACATCAGGCCTATCCTTACCTCCCTCTGTGACATGTATAACATCAGGCCTATCCTTACCTCCCTCTGTGACATGTATAACATCAGGCCTATCCTTACCTCCCTCTGTGACATGTATAAACATTAGGCCTATCCTTACCTCCCTCTGTGACATGTACAACATTAGGCCTGTCCTTACCTCCCTCTGTGACATGTATAAACATCAGGCCTACCCTTACCTCCCTCTGTGACATGTATGACATTAGGCCTACCCTTACCTCCCTCTGTGACATGTATAACATCAGGCCTACCCTTACCTCCCTCTGTGACATGTACAACATTAGGCCTGTCCTTACCTCCCTCTGTGACATGTATAACATCAGGCCTACCCTTACCTCCCTCTGTGACATGTATAACATCAGGCCTGTCCTTACCTCCCTCTGTGACATGTATAACATCAGGCCTATCCTTACCTCCCTCTGTGACATGTACAACATCAGGCCTATCCTTACCTCCCTCTGTGACATGTATAACATCTGGCCTATCCTTACCTCCCTCTGTGACATGTATAACATCAGGCCTATCCTTACCTCCCTCTGTGACATGTATAACATCAGGCCCTATCCTTACCTCCCTCTGTGACATGTATAACATCAGGCCTATCCTTACCTCCCTCTGTGACATGTATAACATCAGGCCTATCCTTACCTCCCTCTGTGACATGTATATACATCAGGCCTATCCTTACCTCCCTCTGTGACATGTATGACATTAGGCCTACCCTTACCTCCCTCTGTGACATGTACAACATTAGGCCTTGTCCTTACCTCCCTCTGTGACATGTATAACATCAGGCCTACCCTTACCTCCCTCTGTGACATGTATGACATTAGGCCTACCCTTACCTCCCTCTGTGACATGTATGACATCAGGCCTACCCTTACCTCCCTCTGTGACATGTACAACATTAGGCCTGTCCTTACCTCCCTCTGTGACATGTATAACATCAGGCCTACCCTTACCTCCCTCTGTGACATGTATGACATCAGGCCTACCCTTACCTCCCTCTGTGACATGTACAACATTAGGCCTGTCCTTACCTCCCCTCTGTGACATGTATAACATCAGGCCTACCCTTACCTCCCTCTGTGTGACATGTATGACATCAGGCCCTACCCTTACCTCCCTCTGTGACATGTACAACATTAGGCCTGGTCCTTACCTCCCTCTGTGACATGTATAACATCAGGCCTACCCTTACCTCCCTCTGTGACATGTATGACATCAGGCCTACCCTTACCTCCCTCTGTGACATGTACAACATTAAGGCCTATCCTTACCTCCCTCTGTGACATGTATAACATCAGGCCTATCCTTACCTCCCTCTGTGACATGTATGACATCAGGCCTACCCTTACCTCCCTCTGTGACATGTACAACATTAGGCCTGTCCTTACCTCCCTCTGTGACATGTATAACATCAGGCCTATCCTTACCTCCCTCTGTGACATGTACAACATTAGGCCTGTCCTTACCTCCCTCTGTGACATGTATAACATCAGGCCCTACCCTTACCTCCCTCTGTGACATGTATAACATCAGGCCTATCCTTTACCTCCCTCTGTGACATGTATAACATCAGGCCTACCCTTACCTCCCTCTGTGACATGTATGACATTCAGGCCTACCCTTACCTCCCTCTGTGACATGTACAACATTAGGCCTATCCTTACCTCACCTCTGTGACATGTATAACATTAGGCCTACCCTTACCTCCCCCCCATCTGTGACATGTATAACATTAGGCCTACCCTTACCCTCCCTCTGTGACATGTACAACATTAGGCCTACCCTTACCTCCCTCTGTGACATGTACAACATTAGGCCTACCCTTACCTCCCTCTGTGACATGTACAACATTAGGCCTAACCTTACCTCCCTCTGTGACATGGTACAACATTAGGCCTATCCTTACCTCCCTCTGTGACATGTACAACATTAGGGCCTGTCCTTACCTCCCTTCTGTGACATGTATAACATTAGGCCTGTCCTTTACCTCCCTCTGTGACATGTATAACATCAGGCCTATCCTTACCTCCTCTGTGACATGTACAACATTAGGCCTGTCCTTACCTCCCTCTGTGACATGTATAACATCAGGCCTGTCCTTACCTCCCTCTGTGACATGTATAACATCAGGCCTATTCCTTACCTCCCTCTGTGACATGTACAACATTAGGCCTACCCTTACCTCCCTCTGTGACATGTATAACATTAGGCCTGTCCTCACCTCCCTCTGTGACATGTATAACATCAGGCCTATCCTTACCTCCCACTGTGACATGTACAACATCAGGCCTGTCCTTACCTCCCTCTGTGACATGTATAACATCAGGCCTGTCCTTACTTCCCTCTGTGACATGTATAAACATCAGGCCTGTCCTTACCTCCCTCTGTGACATGTACAACATCAGGCCTGTCCTCACCTCCCTCTGTGACATGTACAACATTAGGCTGTCCTTACCTCCCTCTGTGACATGTACAACATTAGGCCTGTCCTTACCTCCCTCTGTGACATGTATAACATCAGGCCTGTCCTTACCTCCCTCTGTGACATGTACAACATTAGGCCTGTCCTTACCTCCCTCTGTGACATGTATGACATTAGGCCTGTCCTTACCTCCCACAATCTGCAATATTGGGAATTCCTCTGTGACATGTATAACATCAGGCCTGTCCTTACCTCCCTCTGTGACATGTACAACATTAGGCCTGTCCTTACCTCCCTCTGTGACATCTACAACATTAGGCCTGTCCTTACCTCCCTCTGTGACATGTACAACATCAGGCCTGTCCCTTACCTCCCTCTGTGACATGTACAACATTAGGCCTGTCCTTACCTCCCTCTGTGACATGTACAACATTAGGCCTACCCTTACCTCCCTCTGTGACATGTACAACATTAGGCCTACCCTTACCTCCCTCTGTGACATGTACAACATTAGGCCTACCCTTACCTCCCTCTGTGACATGTACAACATTAGGCCTACCCTTACCTCCCTCTGTGACATGTACAACATTAGGCCTACCCTTACCTCCCTCTGTGACATGTACAACATCAGGCCTGTCCTTACCTCCCTCTGTGACATGTACAACATCAGGCCTGTCCTTACCTCCCTCTGTGACATGTACAACATTAGGCCTACCCTTACCTCCCTCTGTGACATGTACAACATTAGGCCTACCCTTACCTCCCTCTGTGACATGTATAAACATTAGGCCTACCCTTACCTCCCTCTGTGACATGTACAACATTAGGCCTACCCTTACCTCCCTCTGTGACATGTATAACATTAGGCCTACCCTTACCTCCCTCTGTGACATGTACAACATTAGGCCTACCCTTTACCTCCCTCTGTGACCATGTACAACATTAGGCCTACCCTTACCTCCCTCTGTGACATGTACAACATTAGACCTGTCCTCACCTCCCTCTGTGACATGTACAACATTAGGCCTACCCTTACCTCCCTCTGTGACATGTATAACATTAGGCCTACCCTTACCTCCCTCTGTGACATGTACAAACATTAGGCCTACCCCTTACCTCCCTCTGTGACATGCATAACATTAGGCCTACCCTTACCTCCCTCTGTGACATGTACAACATTAGGCCTACCCTTACCTCCCTCTGTGACATGTGCAACATTAGGCCTACCCTTACCTCCCTCTGTGACATGTACAACATTAGACCTACCCTTACCTCCCTCTGTGACATGTACAACATTAGACCTACCCTTACCTCCCTCTGTGACATGTACAAACATTAGGCCTACCCTTACCTCCCTCTGTGACATGTATAACATTAGGCCTATCCTTACCTCCCTCTGTGACATGTATAACATTAGGCCTACCCTTACCTCCCTCTGTGACATGTATAACATTAGGCCTATCCTTACCTCCCCTCTGTGACATGTATAACATTAGGCCTACCCTTACCTCCCTCTGTGACATGTATAACATTAGGCCTATCCTTACCTCCCTCTGTGACATGTATAACATTAGGCCTATCCTTACCTCCCTCTGTGACATGGTACAACATTAGGCCTATCCTTACCTCCCTCTGTGACATGCATAACATTAGGCCTATCCTTACCTCCCTCTGTGACATGTATAACATCAGGCCTATCCTTACCTCCCTCTGTGACATGTATAACATCAGGCCTATCCTTACCTCCCTCTGTGACATGTATAACATTAGGCCTATCCTTACCTCCCTCTGTGACATGTATAACATTAGGCCTATCCTTACCTCCCTCTGTGACATGTACAACATTAGGCCTATCCTTACCTCCCTCTGTGACATGTACAACATTAGGCCTGTCCTTACCTCCCACAATCTGCAATATTGTGAATTCCTCTGTGACATGTACAACATTAGGCCTATCCTTACCTCCCAAAATTAAGAAAATAGAGTCTTTGGATAACATGCCCTGATTTGATGCTTTTTAGTGACATGGGTGCTAAACCATTGTGGTGCAAAAATGCGACATTGGAGGTGAAAGGGTTAAAGTTGGTAGGGTGAGTGTGAGCCATTTTAAGAAAACACAGTCTAAAATATAGCCTAGCTGTAGAAAACAGCATTGACCTACGCATTTTAAAGAACTTATAAGAACATTTTAGACACCATTTTAAAGATTATCCTTTATAGATATGAAAGATAAGATGTTAGAGAGCACGGAAATACCCTTAACTCAAAATTGATAAAAGATGATAATTTTTAACTTTTCAAGCCTATAGTGAGAACGTAATGTCCCTTTCGTGGTGCTGGGTCACAAATCAGAAAGAGTCAGATACAGTTTCAAGAGTAGAACATACAATAAAAACACATTTTTATCATCAATTATTATGTATGCAATCAGTGGGAAAATTCTCAAACAGAAAAAAGAAGTTCCTAATTCTTCTAGCCTCTGAAGGAAGACTGTGTCATCTCAACCCCGGTTGTAAATTGAACTCACACACTGACCACGAAAGGTCTCTGTATACGTGAACATTTTTCAGTCTTACCTCATGGCAACACAGTGATAACCACTCATAATATTACTTGCTTGTCACTGTGTTGCCATGGGGAAAGACTGAAACATGTTCACGTGTAACAGTACATCTGCTGTCAGACTGAAAACGAGCGAAATAATTAAGAATGACTAATTACAAAAAGACAACAATGTGTTACCTTCACACAATAGTATCATCGTTGACTTATATCTTTAAATAACGGGGCGCTAAGTTTATGTCAGAACATTTATAGAATTTTATTCTAACGGTTTTGTTTGGTTTAAATACATTTTTTATTCAGATCAACAGGGCACATACACATCAACACATTGTCAACATAAATGAGCAGCAACAAGCTTGAAGCGTATAGTGTGCTCGCTATCTACATGTATATTAGCCTACATAATTATGACGACTATTGAAAACAACCATAAATAAACAATGGCATAAGCAATCAAAATAAGTTAACAAAGAACAAGTAAGAAAATAATATCCATGAGCAGTTGGAGGCTTGATCAACAAAGTTAGTAATATTGTTACATCAAAGTTATCAAGCTTATCCGTTTTGTTTGCTTTTTTTGATCTTATGATTTCTTTGAACAAACAAACAAAAACTATTAACCCTTTCGCCGCCCGCCATTTTTCAGCCATAAAAATACCATTAAACCTAACTGGGTAGAGAGAGAAAACATTTGCTACATTGGGAATTCCTCTGTGACTTGCATAACATTAGGCCTATCCTTACCTCCCAACATTAAGAAAACAGGGTCTTCAGATAACAGGCCTTGATTTGATGCCTTTTAGTGACATGGGTATTAAACCATTGTGGTGCATAAATGTGACATTGGCGGTGAAAGGATTAAAAAAAACAACCACATGTACACACACTTGATATTATTTTCTTTCGAATTCAAAACGCATAGATCTATACTCTGCAGCAATGGTGGGAAGTATCTGAGGTACTAAAACAGCACGGCATTCATTTATTAATTCAATTGCATCACAAAAGAGACATTTATCATCAGCTTAATGAGCGCCTGTGTCGATAATGAACAGCTGTGCTTCAAGCTGAATGAGTCAAAGGAATAGTGGAGGAGAAGGGGGGAGGAGGGTTAAGGTGGATGGTGGTAATAAATGTGTGTGTGTGTGTGTGTGTGTGTGTGTGTGTGTGTGTGTGTGTGTGTGTGTGTGTGTGTGTGTTGTGTTCATGCGCTTTTGTGTGTATGTGTGTGCGCAAGGAACAGCAAACATAATTAATTCTAATGTCAGAATGTATGTCTGTGTCTGTCTGTCTTTATATATGTCTGTCTGTGTCTGTCTGTCTTTCTGTATGTCTGTATGTGTCTGTCTGTCTTTCTATATTTCTGTCTCTGTCTGTCTGTCTTTCTATATGTCTGTCTGTATGTGTGTGTCTGTCTGTCTTTCTATATGTCTGTATGTGTCTGTCTGTCTTTCCACATGTCTGTCTGTGTCTGTCTGTCTTTCTATATGTCTGTATGTGTCTGTCTGTCTTTCTATATGTCTGTATGTGTCTGTCTGTCTTTATATATGTCTGTATGTGTCTGTCTGTCTTTGTCTATATATGTCTGTATGTGTCTGTCTGTCTTTCTATATGTCTGTCTGTGTCTGTCTGTCTTTCTATATGTCTGTATGTGTCTGTCTGTCTTTCCACATGTCTGTCTGTGTCTGTCTGTCTTTCTATATGTCTGTATGTGTCTGTCTGTCTTTCCACATGTCTGTATGTGTCTGTCTGTCTTTCCACATGTCTGTCTGTGTCTGTCTGTCTTTTTATATGTCTGTATGTGTCTGTCTGTCTTTCTATATGTCTGTATGTGTCTGTCTGTCTTTATATATGTCTGTCTGTGTCTGTCTGTCGTTCTATATGTCTGTCTGTGTCTGTCTGTATTTCTGCCTAGGGTCCCCTGTTTATCTGTTGCACGTTTGTATTTTATTTATTTTTTTAAACCAAGACAAGACTCAGGATTTACCAACAGATAATGAGGTAATACAAAAGAAAAACAAACAGACAAAAAACCCCAAAAAACCCCACCAAAACAAGAACAACGAAAACCACGGAAAACAACAACTCAGTGAATGGAATCCAACGGCAGACAGTATAAAAAGTAATAAAACATGCCTGAGAGAAGGCAGCAAAAACAAAACACAAAGAAAACATAAATAACCCCCCCCCCCCCCCCCCCCAAAAAAAAAAAAAAAAAAAAAAAAAATGTAAACTACCGGAAACTCTCAAAACCAATATATAATATTTCCCTTTCGAAGAAACCACTCAAGAGCTCATCGAAAAGGTTTTCTGTGAGGGGCGTTCTCTACAACGATTAGAGGAAGCCCTAACTAAGTAACGGGACTTTCTGAGAAACCCCCATCGCTCTACCACCACCGGTATCATGAGAAATAAGTACCTACCGTGAAATAAATACCCTTCAAAAGCGCACTAGAGCCATAAATAAGTGATACATAAGTCAACTATTATTTAAAATATACATATTTAAGTGCTCAATCTACGCGGAAAGAACCAAGAAATAGAGCGTAAATGTACATTGTTTCCGAGAAATCGATATACAAAGCCACGTCACTTAGTTTCGTATTTTTTTGAAATGGCGGACAAAATAAAAACAACCGTCCGTGCAAACAAAAATAAATAATATTTAATGATGAATCTTCTGTTCTTCCTGCATGCCACAAGACGCCTCTGAATGTATTTAGGGGCGAATCTTTCCCAAACAGCAAACAATTTGAATGAGGAAAAGAGTATTTATTTCATGGGTAACATATTTTATGCAACACCGGCACCACGCCCTGCGGAGTTCCAGACCGCCTGAGGCGCTGGAACCCAAACCAGAGGATTTCCTTCCTTCGCCTCGCGCGTTACTTCTCGGGACAACAAGATTACAGCGAGGCTTTTTAAGGATCTAGAACCTCTGCCTTTTCCCCTTTGCTTTCTATCATCTACTATTTTTTCTGACTTGTTGGTCCATTCTCCTGCTTTAAAAAAACACACCAAACAACCTTCCAAATAATGTTGCTCCTTTGAGCTCCTCCGAAATCGGAATGTGCCGGCTGTACGCAGCCAGCGGGGAGACCAGTGAAAACTGAAAACCGGACACATATGTACCTTACCCATTATGGTCATATGGCCTGGGAACGCAGAAGAAGAAGAAGAAGGATCTAGAACGAATGCCAACAGCCAACAGCAATAAAAAACAACAACTTTATACTAACTTGTGGCGGTGCCATAGCCGATGAGGTTTAACCGAGGCGTGGCACCGCTACAGCTATCTGTATTAATAAAAAATCGGGACTTTACTGGTTTCATACTGCCTCCGGGCATTGCCTCCAGTGTTGTTCCCACCATATTTGTATTTACAAATGTCCCATATGTGTCTGATTCGGACCGAGAGGACGTGAAACACCATTTTCGTCGAATGCCAACAGCTCTCCCAGAAACTGACGATAATTGATGTAAAAGTTGATTCGAAGGCCTCTCCTCTACTGGGAGAATAAGCTCAAACTATGGCATGGAATTGCATGAGGTACGTGTTGTTGTTGTCATTGTTGTTGTTTTCGTACCCTGGCTAAAAGACTCCAGGGATCATCCCAACAGCCGAAGCAACACTGTGGTACAAATGCGCCAGCTAGGGATGAGAACATTACGTGTGCGGCCGTTTTTGATTATCCCGCCACGTGGGCAGCTAGCCACACTCCGACTTCGGAGGATTTTGGGGGACTGATGCTGTCATGCTAGGAGCTTGTCATGGCTGAAGACAATCCCCGCGAAACTATGCAGAGAATAACAACATTATGACGTAGCCTTGGTGTTCTAGCCTATGTCAATTGGTCTGACACAGCCTTAAGCCAAGGCGAACATGAGGTACATGAAATCATCATCAGCATCCTCTCTCTCTCTCTCTCTCTCTCTCTCTCTCTCTCTCTCTCTCTCTCTCTCTCTCTCTCTCTCTCTCTCACCTCTCTCTCCGTCTCCCCTCTCTATCTCTCTCCCCCCCCCTCTCTTTCAGTGTGAGTGGGTGTGGGGTGGGGGTTATCTTCAACCTATGTACAGCCCTCAAATCCGCCTGTGTGCATATGGGCGGCAGTAGGGATGATAAATATGATGTACCGGTTGATAATGGTGGTGGGGAAATGTAGAGCAGAGAGAGAGAGAGAGAGAGAGAGAGAGAGAGGAGGGGGGGGGAGGGAGAGAGAGAGAGAGAGAGAGAGAGAGAGAGAGAGAGAGAGAGAGAGAGAGAGAGGACGTTGGATCGTAAGTGGAATGACAGGGGATTGGGTGGGATGCAAGGGAGGAGGAGGGGGGGGGGGGCATAGTTTTATGTGTTTTTGTTTTTAACAAATAATACATTTTGTAAGTTCCAAGAATGTTTCACAATGGGAGAGCAGGAAGTTTCCTGCGTTTTAAAATGTGTTAGTAAATTGTTTTTTGACCACCTAAGGCGATGGATGTTTGTAGTTTGTCTTCTTCTTCTTCTTCTTCTTCTTCTTCTTCATCTTCTTCTTCTTCTTCTTCTTCTTCTTGGTTTAAACGAATTTGTATTAAATAACACATAGTAAAGCAGCAACATAAATTGGAACGAGCACAACAAGCTTAAAGCTTATACAAGGCGCTCAAACAGAAGTAAATTAATATACAATATTGTCTGCCACAAGTAATAAGAGAATGGCACAGAACATGATAATGAAAATGATAACATACAAAACGTGCACGAACAAGCAAGCAACAACAAGAACAACAATAACAAAGATATTGAAAATGAAAATGAAATGAAATTGAAATTGAAATTGAAATTGAAATTGAAATCTTCTTCTTCTTCTTCTTCTTCTTCTTCCTCTTCTCTGTATATCATATTTTTATTTTCATATATATATATTGGTTTCCCACCCGAAGTCGGAGTGGGGCTGCCCACGTGGCGGGGTAATCGAGAACTGTCACACATATAATGTTCTCATCCCTAGCTGATGCCCTTGTACCATAGTGTTCAAGCGCTTCCGCTACCGGGTTGATCCCTGAAGTCTTTTAGCCAGGGTACGACAACAACAACATGATATTACTATTGGTTCCACGTCCCGCTGTTGTATTATGCTCACGTTCTTCTTGTTTATTCTTCTTCTCCCTTTTCTTGTCTTTCTTCTTCTCCTCTTCTTGTCTTTCTTCTTCTCCTTTTCTTGTCTTTCTTCTTCTCCCTTGCTTGTCTTTCTTCTTCTCCTTTTCTTGTCTTTCTTCTCATTTTCTTGTCTTTCTTCTTCTCCTTTTCTTGTCTTTCTTCTTCTCCTTTTCTTGTCTTTCTTCTCATTTTCTTGTCTTTCTTCTTCTCCTTTTCTTGTCTGTCTTCTTCTCCCTTTTCTTGTCTTTCATCTTCTCCTTTTCTTGTCTTTCTTCTTCTCCTTTTCTTGTCTTTCATCTTCTCCTTTTCTTGTCTTTCTTCTTCTCCTTTTCTTGTCTTTCTTCTTCTCCTTTTCTTGTCTTTTTTCTTCTCCTTTTCTTGTCTTTCTTCTTCTCCTTTTCTTGTCTTTCTTCTTTCTTCCTTTTCTTGTCTTTCTTCTTCTCCTTTTCTTGTCTTTCTTCTTCTCCTTTTCTTGTCTTTCTTCTTCTCCTTTTCTTGTCTTTCTTCTTCTCCTTTTCTTGTCTTTCTTCTTCTCCTTTTCTTGTCTTTCTTCTTCTCCCTTTTCTTGTCTTTCTTCTTCTCCTTTTCTTGTCTTTCTTCTTCTCCTTTTCTTGTCTTTCTTCTTCTCCTTTTCTTGTCTTTCTTCTTCTCCTTTTCTTGTCTTTCTTCTTCTCCCTTTTCTTGTCTTTCTTCTTCTCCTTTTCTTGTCTTTCTTCTTCTCCTTTTCTTGTCTTTCTTCTTCTCCTTTTCTTGTCTTTCTTCTTCTTTTCCTTGTCTTTCTTCTTCTCCTTTTCTTGTCTTTCTTCTTCTACTTTCCTTGTCTTTCTTCTTCTCCTTTTCTTGTCTTTCTTCTTCTCCTCTTTCTTCTTCTCCTTTTCTTGTCTTTCTTCTTCTTTCCTTGTCTTTCTTCTTCTCCTTTTCTTGTCTTTCTTCTCCTTTTTCTTGTCTTTCTTCTTCTCCTTTTCTTGTCTTTCTTCTTCTCCTTTTCTTGTCTTTCTTCTTCTCCTTTTTCTTGTCTTTCTTCTTCTCCTTTTCTTGTCTTTCTTCTACTTTCCTTGTCTTTCTTCTTCTCCTTTTCTTGTCTTTCTTCTTCTCCTTTTCTTGTCTTTCTTCTTCTCCTTTTCTTGTCTTTCTTCTTCTCCTTTTCTTGTCTTTCTTCTTCTCCTTTTTCTTGTCTTTCTTCTTCTCCTTTTCTTGTCTTTCTTCTTCTCCCTTTTCTTGTCTTTCTTCTTCTTCTCCTTTCTTTTTCTTCTCTTTCTTCTTCTCCCTTTTCTTGTCTTTCTTCTTCTCCTTTTTTTGTCTTTCTTCTTCTCCCTTTTCTTGTCTTTCTTCTTCTCCTTTTCTTGTCTTTCTTCTTCTCCTTTCTTGTCTTTCTTCTTCTCCTTTTCTTGTCTTTCTTCTTCTCCTTTTCTTGTCTTTCTTCTTCTTTTTTTTGTCTTTCTTCTTCTCCTTTTCTTTCTTTTTTCTTCTCCTTTTCTTTCTTCTTCTCTTGTCCTTCTTCTTGTCTTTCTTCTTCTCCTTTTCTTGTCTTTCTTCTTCTACTTTCCTTGTCTTTCTTCTTCTCCTTTTCTTGTCTTTCTTCTTCTCCTTTTCTTGTCTGTCTTCTTCTCCTTTTCTTGTCTTTCTTCTTCTCCTTTTCTTGTCTTTCTTCTTCTCCTTTTCTTGTCTTTCTTCTTCTCCTTTTCTTGTCTTTCTTCTTCTCCTTTTCTTGTCTTTCTTCTTCTCCTTTTCTTGTCTTTCTTCTTCTCCTTTTCTTGTCTTTCTTCTTCTCCCTTTTCTTGTCTTTCTTCTTCTCCCTTTTCTTGTCTTTCTTCTTCTCCTTTTCTTGTCTTTCTTCTTCTTCTTTTGTTGTCTTTCTTCTTCTCCTTTTCTTGTCTTTCTTCTTCTCCTTTTCTTGTCTTTCTTCTTCTCCTTTTCTTGTCTTTCTTCTCTTCTTCCTTTCTTCTTCTTTTTCTTGTCTTTCTTCTTCTCCTTTTCTTGTCTTTCTTCTTCTCCTTTTCTTGTCTTTCTTCTTCTCCTTTTCTTGTCTTTCTTCTTCTCCTTTTCTTGTCTTTCTTCTTCTCCTTTTGTTGTCTTTCTTCTTCTCCTTTTCTTGTCTTTCTTCTTCTCCTTTTCTTGTCTTTCTTCTTCTCCTTTTGTTGTCTTTCTTCTTCTCCTTTTCTTGTCTTTCTTCTTCTCCTTTTCTTGTCTTTCTTCTTCTCCTTTTCTTGTCTTTCTTCTTCTCCTTTTCTTGTCTTTCTTCTTCTCCTTTTCTTGTCTTTCTTCTTCTCCTTTTCTTGTCTTTCTTCTTCTCCTTTTCTTGTCTTTCTTCTTCTCCTTTTCTTGTCTTTCTTCTTCTCCTTTTCTTGTCTTTCTTCTTCTCCTTTTCTTGTCTTTCTTCTTCTCCTTTTCTTGTCTTTCTTCTTCTTCCTTTTCTTGTCTTTCTTCTTCTCCTTTTCTTGTCTTTCTTCTTCTCCTTTTCTTGTCTTTCTTCTTCTCCTTTTCTTGTCTTTCTTCTTCTCCTTTTTTTGTCTTTCTTCTTCTCCTCTTCTTGTCTTTCTTCTTCTCCCTTTTCTTGTCTTCTTCTCCTTTCCTTGTCTTTCTTCTTCTCCTTTTCTTGTCTTTCTTCTTCTCCCTTTTCTTGTCTTTCTTCTTCTCCTTTTCTTGTCTTTCTTCTCCTTTTCTTGTCTTTCTTCTTCTCCCTTTTCTTGTCTTTCTTCTTCTCCTTTTCTTGTCTTTCTTCTTCTCCTTTTCTTGTCTTTCTTCTTCTCCTTTTCTTGTCTTTCTTCTTCTCCCTTTTCTTGTCTTTCTTCTCCTTTTCTTGTCTTTCTTCTTCTCCCTTTTCTTGTCTTTCTTCTTCTCCCTTTTCTTGTCTTTCTTCTTCTCCTTTTCTTGTCTTTCTTCTTCTCCCTTTTCTTGTCTTTCTTCTTCTTTCTTGTCTTTCTTCTTCTCTTTCTTCTTCTCCTTTTCTTGTCTTTCTTCTTCTCCTTTTCTTGTCTTTCTTCTTCCCTTTTCTTGTCTTTCTTCTTCTCCCTTTTCTTGTCTTTCTTCTTCTCCTTTTCTTGTCTTTCTTCTTCTCCTTTTCTTGTCTTTCTTCTTCTCCCTTTTCTTGTCTTTCTTCTTCTCCTTTTCTTGTCTTTCTTCTTCTCCTTTTCTTGTCTTTCTTCTTCTCCTTTTCTTGTCTTTCTTCTTCTCCTTTTCTTGTCTTTCTTCTTCTCCTTTTCTTGTCTTTCTTCTTCTCCTTTTCTTGTCTTTCTTCTCCTTTTCTTGTCTTTCTTCTTCTCCTTTTCTTGTCTTTCTTCTTCTCCTTTTCTTGTCTTTCTTCTTCTCCTTTTCTTGTCTTTCTTCTTCTCCTTTTCTTGTCTTTCTTTCTTCTCCTTTTCTTGTCTTTCTTCTTCTCCTTTTCTTGTCTTTCTTCTTCTCCCTTTTCTTGTCTTTCTTCTTCTCCCTTTTCTTGTCTTTCTTCTTCTCCTTTTCTTGTCTTTCTTCTTCTCCCTTTTCTTGTCTTTCTTCTTCTCCCTTTTCTTGTCTTTCTTCTCCTTTTCTTGTCTTTCTTCTTCTCCCTTTTCTTGTCTTTCTTCTCCCTTTTCTTGTCTTTCTTCTTCTCCTTTTCTTGTCTTTCTTCTTCTCCTTTTCTTGTCTTTCTTCTTCTCCCTTTTCTTGTCTTTCTTCTTCCTTTCCTTGTCTTTCTTCTTCTCCCTTTTCTTGTCTTTCTTCTCCCTTTTCTTGTCTTTCTTCTTCTCCTTTTCTTGTCTTTCTTCTTCTCCTTTTCTTGTCTTTCTTCTTCTCCTTTTCTTGTCTTTCTTCTTCTCCTTTTCTTGTCTTTTTCTCTTCTCCTTTTCTTGTCTTTCTTCTTCTCCCTTTCTTGTCTTTCTTCTCTCCTTTTCTTGTCTTTCTTCTTCTCCTTTTCTTGTCTTTCTTCTTCTCCTTTTCTTGTCTTTCTTCTTCTCCCTTTTCTTGTCTTTCTTCTTCTCCCTTTTCTTGTCTTTCT
This sequence comes from Phymorhynchus buccinoides, assembly GCA_017654935.2. Lineage (NCBI taxonomy): Eukaryota > Metazoa > Mollusca > Gastropoda > Neogastropoda > Raphitomidae > Phymorhynchus > Phymorhynchus buccinoides. The sequence goes on along the minus strand of CM065695.1, from coordinate 34,098,572 downwards.
TCTTCTCCTTTTCTTGTCTGTCTTCTTCTCCTTTTCTTGTCTTTCTTCTTCTCCTTTTCTTGTCTTTCTTCTTCTCCTTTTCTTGTCTTTCTTCTTCTCCTTTTCTTGTCTTTCTTCTTCTCCTTTTCTTGTCTTTCTTCTTCTCCTTTTCTTGTCTTTCTTCTTCTCCTTTTCTTGTCTTTCTTCTTCTCCTTTTCTTGTCTTTCTTCTTCTCCTTTTCTTGTCTTTCTTCTTCTCCTTTTCTTGTCTTTCTTCTTCTCCTTTTCTTGTCTTTCTTCTTCTCCTTTTCTTGTCTTTCTTCTTCTCCCTTTTCTTGTCTTTCTTCTTCTCCTTTTCTTGTCTTTCTTCTTCTCCTTTTCTTGTCTTTCTTCTTCTCCTTTTCTTGTCTTTCTTCTTCTCCTTTTCTTGTCTTTCTTCTTCTCCTTTTCTTGTCTTTCTTCTTCTCCTTTTCTTGTCTTTCTTCTTCTCCTTTTCTTGTCTTTCTTCTTCTCCCTTTTCTTGTCTTTCTTCTTCTCCTTTTCTTGTCTTTCTTCTTCTCCTTTTCTTGTCTTTCTTCTTCTCCTTTTCTTGTCTTTCTTCTTCTCCTTTTCTTGTCTTTCTTCTTCTCCTTTTCTTGTCTTTCTTCTTCTCCTTTTCTTGTCTTTCTTCTTCTCCTTTTCTTGTCTTTCTTCTTCTCCTTTTCTTGTCTTTCTTCTTCTCCTTTTCTTGTCTTTCTTCTTCTCCCTTTTCTTGTCTTTCTTCTTCTCCTTTTCTTGTCTTTCTTCTTCTCCTTTTCTTGTCTTTCTTCTTCTCCTTTTCTTGTCTTTCTTCTTCTCCTTTTCTTGTCTGTCTTCTTCTCCTTTTCTTGTCTTTCTTCTTCTCCCTTTTCTTGTCTTTCTTCTTCTCCCTTTTCTTGTCTTTCTTCTTCTCCTTTTCTTGTCTTTCTTCTTCTCCTTTTCTTGTCTTTCTTCTTCTCCTTTTGTTGTCTTTCTTCTTCTCCTTTTCTTGTCTTTCTTCTTCTCCTTTTCTTGTCTTTCTTCTTCTCCTTTTCTTGTCTTTCTTCTTCTCCTTTTCTTGTCTTTCTTCTTCTCCCTTTTCTTGTCTTTCTTCTTCTCCTTTTGTTGTCTTTCTTCTTCTCCTTTTCTTGTCTTTCTTCTTCTCCTTTTCTTGTCTTTCATCTTCTCCTTTTCTTGTCTTTCTTCTTCTCCTTTTCTTGTCTTTCTTGTTCTCCTTTTCTTGTCTTTCTTCTTCTCCTTTTGTTTTCCATGTGTGCACGTTTGTGTCCCTCTTTCCTTCCTCTTCTTTAACCCTTTCGCCGCCAGCCATTTTTCAGCCCCAAAAACTCCATTAAACTTACCTGGGTAGAGAAACAAATCTGTCTGTAATATTGGGGATTCCTCTGTGACATATTTAAAGTAAGGCCTATCCTTACCTCCCAAAATTAAGAGAACAGGACCTTCAGATAACAGACCCTGAATTGATGCCTTTTAGTGACATGGGTGTTAAATCATTGTGGTGCAAAAATGCAGCGTTGGCGGTGAAAGGGTTAAAGGGATTTGGACTGACGCTTATCGGCATAATTAGTCTAATGTTTTCTTCTTGATCTCTCTTTCTTCTCCGTGGGGATCCCGAGGTGGGGTGGGGGGGCTTTCGTAAAAATAGTTCCCCCACCTTCTGGAAGTTCTGCGTTTTGTAACTTCCTCTAATCTGCCACTCTCTTTGACTCTGCCTTTTCCCTTCGCTTTCTGTCATCTACTATCTTTCTGACTTATTGGCCAATTCTCTTGCCTTTAAAAAAAGAAATCTTCCAAATAATGTTTCTCCTTTGAGCTCCTCCGGTCTCTCTCTCTCTCTCTCTCTCTCTCTCTCTCTCTCTCTCTCTCTCTCTCTCTCTCTCTCTCTCTCTCTCTCTCTCTCTCTCTCTCTCTCTCTCTCTCTCTCTCTCTCTCTCTCTCTCTCTCTCTCTCTCTCTCTCTCTCTCTCTCTCTCTCTCTCTCTCTCTCTCTCTCTCTCTCTCTCTCTCTCTCTCTCTCTCTGTGCGCAGCGGGGAGACCAATGAAAATTGAAAACCGGACACATGTACCTTACTCATTATGGCCATATGGCCCGGGAATGTAGGAGAAGAAGAAGATATCTCTTTCCGCTCCCATAGTTCTTCCTTTTATTGGCTCACTCGTGTTAACTTCGTGAGTCTATAGTATGATCATTGTTCGGTTGTGTGTCTGTGTGTATATAATGTGTGTGTGACTGTGTTGCGTCCGTAGGCCAAGCGTTAACTTTGGCTTTTTCTCAGTATATAAAAGGCGTTCATCGATCAAAATTGCACACATATAGATTTCTATGCAAGCTTTCAAACATTAATGATTTTGATAATTAAATACTTAAAACAACGCTGTAAACAGATAACAAACAGATAACATTTTAGATTAGTGGGTTAGAGAGTATTGAACAGGCAACATGAGTATTCAAAAGTGAAAGCCTCGATAGCTCATTGCGTAGAGCTTCTGTCTCTCATGCCAATGGTTCCGGTGTTGCATAAAATATTTTACCCATAAAATAAATACTCTTCCTCATTCAAATTGTTTGCTGTTTGGGAAAGAGTCGCCCCTAAATACATTCAGAGGCGTCTTGTGGCATGCAGGACGAACAGAAGATTCATGATTAAATACTGAGAAGTCAGGGATATTTTTCTTTTTTTTGATTATTATTTATTTTTGTTTACACGGATGGTTGTTTATATCGACCGCCATTTTGAAAAATACGAAACTAAGTGACATGGCTTTGCATATCGATTTATCGGCAAAAATGTAGATTTACACCCTCCCGCTCTATTTCTTGATTCTTTCCGTGTAGATTGAGCACGACTTTTCATCAGTGACTGGGAGTACTGTTTATATGGCTATGTCATCGTGTTTTGTACTTGCAGTTCCCTAATAAACGAGCGGAATTCGCGCAGTAGGAACGCCACCCCACACGCGCGCATACACACACACAACACACACACACACCACACACACACACACACACGCGCGCGCACACACGCGCGCGCACACACAAGCAGCACGCAACACAGCACACACACACACGCACGCCGAACTGCACACACACGCACACTCCACACACAGTCGCTCTCTCTATCTCTGTCTCTCTCTGTGTGTCTCTGTCTCTCAGTGTCTCCTCTGTCTGTCTGTCTGTCTGTGTCTCTCTCTCTCTCTCTCTCTCGTCTCTCTCTTCCTCTCTCTCTCTCTCTCTGTCTCTCTGTCTCTCTCTCTCTCTCTTCTCTCTCTCTCTCTCTCCTACTCTCTCTCTCTCTCATCTCGCCCTACGCGCGACAAAAATATTTCTCTCTCTCTCTCTCTCTCTCTCTCTCTCTCCTGCTCTCTCTCTATCTCTCTCTATCTCTCTCTCTCTCTCTCCCACCCACGCCGCGACAAAATAGATTTTTTTCTATCTTATATTTCACAAAGTGTACTAGTAAATAATCTCTCTCTCTCTCTCTCTCTCTCTCTCTCTCTCTCATTTCTCTCTCTCTCTCTCTCTCTCTCTCTCTCTCCTCTCTCTCTCTCTCGCCTCTCTCTCTCTCTCATCTCTCTCGTCTCTCTCTCTCTCTCTCTCTCTCTCTCTCATCTCATCTCTCTCTCTCTCTCTCTCTCTCTGACCCCAAAACAGAAAAACAAAAAAAAAGAAATCGACTAAATTGGATAATCGCATTGCTCGCACTTACTGTACCAAGATGGCGGACATTAGTGTTTATTTACAGCATACATTTACCTACATGGGCAATGTCTTTTGAACCTTGTCTCGACAATGCCATTGTTGGGACCGACGGGATCGTAGGACAGACCAAATATTTATCTCTCCTTGACGCCTAAATTGAGCTCTTGATTTCAGTCAAGGCAGTTGCAATGGCGACAGGAAACGAGTAGGGGTTCTTCCTCCTCCTCCAACTTGGAAAGAAAAACGAGCTGGCGAGCCTTATACGTGTGCTCTCAGATGCTGAAAGTCTTATTAACCCTTTCACCACCAGCCATCATTTTTTCAGCCAAAAAATACCATTGAAGTTGACTGAGAAGAGAACAAAAAAATCTGCAATATTTCAAATTCCTCTGTGACATACATAACATTAGGCCTATCCTTACCTCCCCAAATGAAGAAAATAGGGTCTTTGGATAACAGGCCCTGATTTGATGCCTTTTAGTGACATGGGTGTTAAACCATTGTGGTGCTAAAATGCGACGTTTGGCGGTGAAAGGGTTAAAGAAGAATGGGTAAGCGGAGATTTGGGGCATCATTGGCTTGGCTTGGCTTGGCTTCTGCCGGGGACAATTCTGTCAAATGTTCTCATGATCATTCCAGGAGGTGGTTTTTTTCATTTTTTAAATCAATACACGTAATGTTCTCATCACTGGCTGATGCATTTGTACCAATAGTGTTCAAGTGCTTCGGCTGTTTGGGATGATCCCTGGAGTCTTTAAGCCAGGGTAAGACAACAGCAAAAACAACATTATCCATTGTCAAAAACAAAAAAAGAACTCTCTGAGAGTATGTTCAGGTGGCTTGCCAAATTGGTGAACTGACTTCTTGGGCCGGGGATTTATCAGGAACCTTTTTGTGCAAATGTAATCACGATCGGTTCCATATCAATGACAATGCATATTGTTTTGGTTTATGTTATATAAAAAATCAAACTCATAGGAACAAGCTTTGTTTGTTTGTTGCGGCTTGCCGTGTGGATGAAATACCATGATGGTCATCAACAAAGAGACATACGGAACAAATAGTCCTGTAATGTAGACTCTTGGGAGGAGAAAAAAAGGAACACATTGATGTCCACAGACAGAAGTCAGACAACAGACAGTCACACAAAGAAACCACACAGCCACATATTCACACAATTTCAAAATACTCCCGTTTTTTATATTGAACTGCTAGCACACGAGAAAAAGAAAAAGAAAAGTCTCTCTCAAGGAAGGGAGATCACTCTGGAAAGGGCGACAATCTCCCAGGGGCACATCACTCGGGCTCCCCCTGCGGTTCGCTCCCCCTTTGGACCACCCAAAGATGAGATGCAATCGTCAGACCCCTCTCGTGCCGCTGTTTAGACGATGCCGAGTGCTCCAGAAACACTGGCAGCAGGGAAGAGCCTGGTGTAGATCATATTATTAATACAGGTAGGGGGTAGCTAGCTCCCTGGATGGATGCTGAAACAGAACAAAAGGTTTGAAGAGTGTAGGATTCAATGAGATGCAGCCCGTATCATGTACCTGTGTTATTTTGCTGAGTACGTATTATAAACCTTGGTTTGTTGTGCTTGGGTACAAGTTCAAGTTGAAGTTCAAGTATACTTTAATATCTCCCAAAGAGAAAATCAGGTTAAGGTGGCAACAACATGACAGAAATACAACATAACTGAAAGAACATTTTAATCAAACGTGTGAAACGAAAATGATACCAACCAAATAATTATCATTATAATCCATAGCATCAACTTAGAAATATGCACATTTAAAACAGAGAGAGAGTGAGAGATAGAGAGAGAGAGAGAGAGAGGCAGGAGAGAGAGAGAGAGAGAGAGAGAGAGAGAAGAGAGAGAGAGAGAGAGAGAGAGAGAGCGAGAGGAGAGAGAGAGAGAGTGAGGAGGTAGAAGAACAATACTAATTATTAACTTATAGCAGTCAATCAAATAACAAAATTTGGAATACATCTCGTCATCAACAATCAATACACATGATATTGATAGTATCGTATCTCCACACATTACAATTACTGCAGTCAGATAGCTTGTTGTAGCTGCTAATGTTTGTGAAAATTAAATTCGTTTCATAAAACCACGAATAAATTGTCTGTGAATTGAATTCGTTTAATATTAAGCCAAGAATGTAGGCTTTACAAACTTACCTGCTCGCTGGATAGGATGTTGGGAAGAGAATAAAAAGAAGTACAGATTGAAGACTGGCGGAGTATGCGATATATATCTGTATTGATACAAATTCGGGACGTTACTTGTGTTGCAACTGCCTCCGGACAGGATTGTTCCTCCAGGATCGTTCCCACCATCTGTATATCTACTAATGTCCCATAATATGTGTCTGTTCAAGACAAGGATGAAGTTAAACACGGACTTTTCTTCGTGACAGACTGTGCGTAATTTTGATAAACTTACTTTTTTTTTTTTTTTTTTTTTTCCCCTTCACCTGCAACGAAAATACCTTATACCACTGTTAGACATTAGCTTGTAGTATGGCCCAATAGCATGGTGAGAGCTGTACAATACAGGATTCTCAACAGTATTAAAGGTGTATATCACTCCTAAAACCTAGCGTCCCCCAAAAATGGGACGGTGGGCATGCATGGGTTTTAAACAATCAATCCACCCATCGCTTATTAATTCGTTTCATAGAGATGTAATGGTGAGGATACGTGAACCAGTCTGTTTTAGAAATGTTTGTACGAATGGTGAATAAAAAGCGCATTGAGTTGCTTAGCAACGAATTATTATACGCTAATATAGCGCGAAGCAATTATTAATTGTTATTTTACTAGCGCAACGCCGAGTACCAGTAACGCCTAGTGACGGTAACGCCTAGTAACGGTAATTGCTAAGTACTGGTAACGCTGAGTACAACCATTTTCAAGCGATTCGGTTAAGAAACAGCGGAGTTGTATAAGGCCCCGTTTCGCGTTGGTGCTGCTTGTGAGAGTGATGCGCTCTCCCTAGTACTGGGTAACGCCTAGTAACGGTAACGTCAATTACTGGTAACGCTGAGTACATGCAGATTTGAAGCGATTTCGTTAATAAACGGCAGAGTTAAAAAGCACCTTTTCCCATATGGGCTGCTGCTCTGGAGAGGGTGACGCGCCTCTCCCGATTTTTCTTCAATTTGCCGCCCCC
>CM065695.1:34088932-34091201 GCA_017654935.2 Phymorhynchus buccinoides | reverse complement strand
TCAAGATCGGACCAGGACCAGGCAATTCGACCCGTTTCCCATGTTCTGAATCTGCTACCAGATTTGGGCAACAGATCTTTAAAGCGTTAAGCTATATTATAGGATGGGTTCGGAAGAAACTTTAAAAGTCTTTGGTTTATCCGTTCATGAAATCTGTAAAAATTATATCACGGTATGGTATAAAGTCGGAGATTGTTTGAGGGGTGATTTTGTTCATCAGTTTATAGGACCCGGAAATGGATGTGTTTAAACGCCTTTTGGCAGGACACTAAAGCCTTTCACCGCCAGGCATATTTCAGCCGCAAACTTGCATTAAATGGACCAGAGCCCAGGTAGAACAAAATAACAAAGCTAATCCATCTGCAGTATTAGGTGAATTCTCTTCTGTGACATACATAAAATAAGGTATACCCTTATTTCCCAAAAACTAAGACAATAGGGTCTTTGGATAGTAGACCCCAGTTTGATGCTTTTTAGTGGCATAGGTGTTAAATCAATGTGGTGATAAATTGCGACTTTGGCGGTGAAAGGGCTAAACATTATATTCGTCACAGTGCGCAATATATTTTCTTTCTTTCGTGATTATGAACATTATAAGTCGCACTAGTTCTCCTCTCATCAATTCTGTACTGTGATAAACAGATATTTGATTTAATATGATTCGAATTATGAAATCAATGTTTCCCTCCGAAACGCTACGGTGCCTTATAAATACATCGAACTGGATAGGCAAAGGAAATAGATAGATAAGATAATTCAGATAGATAAACAGCTTTTAATCGTGACTGAGTGAATATGTTTATATGTATGTAACTTTCAAATAGTTTCATGTATGTATTTTTTCTGCATCTTAATCATTCATCTTCCTGGATATTAGTAATGCCTAATGATCGAAGTACACTGTACTATTTTGTTTTTAATCTTTCCCCGTGCCAACAGGTAAATTCCAAGTAAAAATGTCAATAGATCGATTTATCGAAACCGCCCAAAGCATTGTGGAAACTAAAAAAAAGAAAGATGTTTTGTCACATTGTGTAATTAAAAATTCGTTGTTCGTGTACTTTGATATTCACCAACTTATTTCTTATTTCTATTTTCTTATCTTTATCGTTTTCTTTTCTAGCCCTTCACGAAATGTTGTATTTTCTCTTATGTTTAAATTGTTCCTGTCATCAAAGAAGATGAACATTTTCTTTCTATTTGGTTACTTTGGTAGGCTTCTAATAACAAAAATGTAATTCAAAATTAACCTTTGTTTATTTTTCTTAAATGCGTGATTTTTCAGTCTGTGATTGCCAGCCGCCGTATCTGTGACTTATTTTGAGTAGGCACACAATAAGCTTTAAGCTTGTTGCTGCCGTCATTCATGTTCATTTTATTTTGGTGTATATGTTTTGCTTGTCAATAAAAAAAATCATTTAAACCAATAGATCTAAATATATTATGACTGTCTTTCGCTTTAAACAAATGTATTTTAAAGTCAAAGTCAAGACTGTATTTCCGTTATCTTTTTCTATAACATTTCCCCTCATTGTGTTCTTACCATTGTAAAGAAACCAAAACGAGAGCCCTCCAGATCCTGAAACCCCCCCAGCAAAACCCCCAACAAAAACCATTGAATAGGGATGATTGTAGATGTGAAGCAATAAACCCAGAGGTATTTATTCTCCGAAAAAGAAAATAATGCTTTTCATTTTCCATGAAAATATATATTTTTTAAAGTATGTGCGTTTCGAATTAACCATTTATATGTTTAGGCCTACTACACGTAACTTGTTATTTGTTTTTTTTAGGACAACAGTTCTGCTTTTGGAAATGAAAATCTGTGTAACGTCCTCCGGTCTGGAACAGGCACATATGGGACATTATTAGATATAAAGATTTTGGAAACGAATCCTGGAGGCAATGCCACCGGAGGCAGTGCAACATCAGTATTTTTCCCCGAATTTTTAACAATACGGATACCTTTCTGCTTTTCCTTCGGGGAAGCAAGTTTGATGTATAGACCACTTACCTTTTGTACTTACATTGGAACCTCCCTTATAAGACCTCTCACTCCCATTATAAGACTCCCTCCCACTTAAGACCTTTTTCTCTGAGACATTGCCCTTCTTTTTTGTAAGTATTAAAATTACCTCTCTTATAATACCCCTCCCTTATAAGACATCATTTTAGATGATTTTTGAAGGTCTTATAGGGAAGGTTCCACTGTACTACTAAAAACAATTTTAATCATAGATTTTAATATTTTAGTCTCACGCGCGCGCGT
>CM065695.1:34071432-34086432 GCA_017654935.2 Phymorhynchus buccinoides | reverse complement strand
ATATTCTAGTCACAGAGACTTATCTCTGTGAAATTCGGGCTGCTCTCCCCCGGAGAGAGCGTCACCGCAAGCGCAGCGCCTACCCATTTTTTTTTTATTAAAAAAAATTGGGGGGGTGGGGGGGGGGGGGGGGGGCATCAGGGTGAGGACGGGGGTGTGGGCAAGACTTGGAAAACCTAGCTATCAATTTGGCCATACCAGGCAGCGGGATTTATATTTGCTCTTACCGACTTTCAACTGCCGCGGGGATTTTACGTGCGTAAAGCGCGCGGGTCAGACTAGCTTTAAGTCCCACATCCGAATGACTGACTCGATGTTCAGTTCGATGTTCCTGTCGAACTAGAAAGAAAGGGCGAGGAGGCCGGGATTCGAACCCGGGTCACTCACGTTGCAGTCACGCATTACATTTGGCAGGCGAACGTCTTAACCACTCTGCCACCTTTCTCCGCTATTGAAAGATAGATTGCATTTATTCAAAATGTTGAGTTGACGTTATTGCATTGAAAGCAAGTGTAGCTGTAAAGCACTATTTAATAATAATGATGTTGAAGTCCTAAGCAAAGCTGCTGGTGTATCGCGTACCTTTGCTCTTGATATATATCCGATAAACGTAACATTTTGTGTTGGAAAATGTTCAAATTCTATCAATTAAAAAAAGTACCAATAGCTGGGTCATTTAAAAAAAAAAGAATTCTTCTCACCCCTTCGTCGGCATTGTAAATGCCGCGTGAAAGCGTGAGGAAACATGAGTTGCAAACAAAAAGAGATATGAAAGCTTATTTATATTAAACTTTATCCTCTTTTGAAAGATCAGTTTAATTTTATTTGACTTCAACACCACACACACACACGCACACGCACGCACACGCACACACACACACACACACACACGTGCGTGTGCGCACAACACGTGCGTGTGCGCGCACACACATACTCACACGCGCACACGCATACACATACACACACACGCGCAGCGCACGCACACACGCACACAAAGACACAGACGCGCACGCACGCACGCACGCACACAAAGACACACACGAGCACGCACGCACGCGCACCCCCACCCCCACCACCCCACCACCACCACCCACCACACACACACATGCACGCACAGTGTTAAAAGTCATGTAATACGGTATTTTGTCTCCCATCTTGTCCTATTGTAAAGATCTCTCTTTTAATATGGAAAACCAAAAAAAACCCAAGAAAACCACACACACGAAAAAAATAAAAATACAAGTGCAACGCCGAGCGGCTGCAAAGTCCCCTCGCAGCATCGCCGAGGTACTCCGAAATCGGAATGTGTCGGCTGTACACATACATAAAACGCATCAAAACAGCACGTAACTAAATAAAAACACATCAAAACAGCACGTAACTGAATAGTTTTTTTATATATAGCCTTGGGGTTCGGACCCGTGATTTAAGCGCGCGCGATCATGCGCACACAAAAATTCATGACAACTGTGTTATAGACCATTCATCAAGAAATGTTGTGGAAAAAAACTGCATTAAAATACATGCAAAAACGTCGCGAGATATTAGCGATTATGTGTTTCGGGGGTTGAACCCGTAACTGGCGCGACCTTGACCTTAATGTAAAACTAAATACATCAGTGGATAGCTTGCATCTTGGCAAACTAGTATACCAAATTTGATGATGATAGACTGAATAGTTTTTTTTGTGAGAAAAACGGACGAATAGCCGGACGGACGGACGGACGGATAGCCGGACGGACGGACACCGGACGGACGGACCAGACAAAAACAATAGCTCCCCGAACCTTCGGCTCGGGGACTAATAAAAGACAGTTGGAAAAAAAGAAGAGTCTAGGGGGGGGGGGGGGGTGGTAGGGGGTACGAAGGGGGAGGGGGTGGAAGAAGAGCGTGGCGAGGAAGAAAAGGGAAAACATACAGAAGTCTTTTGATGTCCAATGGTTTAATCAAGCATTAACTAAGAAACCCGAGCTAAAAAAAAACAAAGAAAGAAAAAAAGAAAAAAAAGAAAAACAAAAAAACAAAAAACAAACAACGTTACATGCAGAAAAAAAAGATGGTAATGTAAGAAGGAACGGATTAGGTTAGGAATGAGCAGGCGAATGAAATGGGGTGGAGGTGGGGTTTCGAGGGTGGAAGTAGAGGACTATTGAAGTAAGACTCGGTGGGGAAGAGAGAGAGAGAGGGGGTCGTCCCTGAGAGGGAGAGAGGGGAGGGAGATGATGCGGGAGAGAGAGGGAGAGAGGGAGAGAAGAGAGAGAGAGGAGAGAGAGAGAGAGAGAGAGAGAGAGAACGAAGAATGAGAATAGAGAGGAGAGAGAGAGAGAGATAGAGAGAGAAGAGAGAGAGAGAGAGAGAGACAGACAGACAGAGACAGAGTGAAAGACAGCATGATGGGGAGTGGGGGGAACACCGACTAGTGTAGAGAGAGAGAGAGTGAGAGAGAGACAGACATACATATAGAGACAGAGAGATAGACAGCAGGATGGGGAGGAGTGGAGAGAACCGAGAGGGAGAGAGAGAGAGAGGGACAGAGTGAAGTGAGAGAGAGAGAGGCGGGAGGGAAGGTGAGAGAGAGAGAGAGGGAGAAAGACAGGCAGAGGCGGAGAGGAAGGGGGGGGGGGGAGGTGTGTGTGTGTGTGTGTGGTGTGGGGGCGGGGGTGGGGGGGGGGGTTAAAGCCTTTCATCCATGCAAAGTATACACGGCGCGTCCGCGGTTTCCGAGCAATCATAAGCACCACGCGCAATTATGCCCGGTCGTCTGACAAGGAAATTGGCAATGCCAGTAAAAGCCCGACTTGTGAGCGTAACAAAGGGGAGAGGGGGGGGGGGGGGGGGGGTTGTGAACGGGGGTGTGGGTGGGGTGTGTGTGGAGGGATGGTGGAAGAACTGGAGGGGGGGGATCAAAGAAGTACGGGAGTTGAAGGGGGGGGAGGGGGGGGTACGGATGTGATAAAGGAGGTGATGGGAGGTTGAGGTGGTAATGGTTAAGAAGTAAGGGGTGAGGGTCCAAGGAGGAGTGAGGAGGACGGGAGGAGGGGGGAGGGGGAGGGACGATCGAGGAGGAAGAGGAGGAGGATGAACAGAGATGTGGAGTAAGGGTAAAAAATGGTCTAAGAATCTTGATACAACCCAAGTCTCTCGGGCCTCTTGCCCTGTTCTGAGGATACTAAGTCTTAAGGGCCCAGCCATACGTCCACTAAAACCGTGCGACTGTATGATACGATTCGATCACGTGTCGGTCTCCAAGAACAGATGTGATTTACGCTTCGAGGATCACGTGATCGAATCGTATGGTACAGTCCTACGATTTTAGTGGACGTGTGGCTGCTGGCCCTTTTCTCTCTGTCTCAGAATGCCAGCTGTTTTGTCTGTCTGCCCGCTTGTCTGTCTATCCGTCTGACTGTTTTTTGTCTCACTGCATTTCTTCAGTGAACCCAAACCACAACGTGAACGATCACACGAACGGGAATCCGAATGTGCTCATACATTCAACTGTTTCTCTTGATTGGTGAAAGTCAAAAAGAGATTAACCCTTTCACCGCCAGCCATATTTCAGCCAAAAAATGTCCATTAAATTTACCTGGGTAGAGAACAAAATCCATCATTCTGCAGTATTGGGGATTCTTATGTAACATATATAAAATAAGTTCTATCCCTACTTCCCAAAACTAAGACAATAGGGTCTTTGGATAATAGACCCCAATTTGATGCCTTTTAGTGACATAGGTGTTAAATCACTGTGGTGCTAAAATGCGACTTTGGCGGTGAAAGGGTTAATGTCGAAAAGTTAGTATTTGTTTCTTATAGGGGTAGGGGTGGGGTAGGGTGATATCATTAGATATAAGAACTTACTCAAACAAGACATTTTTTTGCATCGTCTTACAAGTAAGTGTTTCTGTTTCTGTTTGTCTCTGGGCTAACATGGTACCGTGCCAGCAGTGCTTTCTAATTTTCGTTCAATTGAGCGGGAAAATATATACATATGCCATCAAGTACAATTTACCTACATATTCATGGACCTGTAATCAAGCAAATACATGCACCTAATCAATGGCTATGATAAAAACGAATCTAAGCATCATAAACATGAATCTAATCTTCATAAAATAAAGACCTTGGCAAGATGAAGCACGTCGACCACAGCAGAGCCGTACCATTCAGCACGTGCGCTACTCTACTTCAGCACCTCTCGAGCCTGTCATGCCACGTCGATCGAGCTCTCTGAGAGAGTCTTCCCTTCAAAAACCGCAAGTGTTCTCGCTGTCTCTTCTCCAAGTCACGCGATCTTTCGCCTGTGAGAACTGGTGTCGCCTCCCTTAGATCCATTTCCGGCGAGAATGAACAAGGGGAAGCACTCTCCCAGAAAACGGTTCAATTGTCGCGGGCAGGTTATTGATGAAGGGTCCTTATAAAAATAATAATGGCAGTGATATGGGATGATGGAAAAGGGGGGAGTTGGTTTTCTGATTTGCAAGTCCAAGAGCTGGCTACAAGAGACTCGGTTTTGTTTGATATTGGCACTTTCCAGTCTTGTGTTTCCAGAAGAGGCTGAGAAGCGTCCGCGCGCGACTCGGTTACCCCGGTTTTATTTGGACTGCTGGAAACTCTGTCTTTCAATACTATGATTATGACCGATGACATATTATTTAAGTTACCAATAACCATAATTTCAGTTTGAAGGAAAAGAGAGCTTGCAGAATAATATTTTGCAAAGATCTGCTCGACATTATCAAAGCTACCAGCAAGCAAAAACCTCACATGGTTTTCAAGAAAAAAAAGATAGTTTGAAAAATATATTTTTAAAAACCTGCTATAGATCTTTTGGTATTTAATTTAGACAGTTTCATTACATTTGTAAAGATATTTAAGAATAAGAGACTGTACAATCTTTACAAAAATGGAGAAAACAATCTCTACGAAGTGTCCACTGACCATTCTGGGAAAATTATACAGTTGGCAACTTCAGACAATTCCCTTTCAAATGATACAAGAACCAGTCTTGTATCTGTTTTCGTGCTAGAGTTATGAGTGTTTAACCCTTTCGCCGCCAGCCATTTTTCAGCCAAAAAATACCATTAAACTTAACTGGGTAGAGAAAAGAAAACCCCCTGCAATATTGTGAATTCCTCTGTGACATGTATAACATTAGGCCTGTCCTTACCTCCCACAATCTGCAATATTGTGAATTCCTCTGTGACATGTATAACATTAGGCCTGTCCTTACCTCCCTCTGTGACATGTACAACATCAGGCCTATCATTACCTCCCAAAATAAAGAAAATAGAGTCTTTGGATAACATGCCCTGATTTGATGCTTTTTAGTGACATGGGTGCTAAACCATTGTGGTGCAAAAATGCGACATTGGAGGTGAAAGGGTTAAAGTTGGTAGGGTGAGTGTGAGCCATTTTAAGAAAACACAGTCTAAAATATAGCCTAGCTGTAGAAAACAGCATTGACCTACGCATTTTAAAGAACTTATAAGAACATTTTAGACACCATTTTAAAGATTATCCTTTCAAATATGAAAGATAAGATGTTAGAGAGCACGGAAATACCCTTAACTCAAAATTGATAAAAGATGATAATTTTTAACTTTTCAAGCCTATAGTGAGAACGTAATGTCCCTTTCGTGGTGCTGGGTCACAAATCAGAAAGAGTCAGATACAGTTTCAAGAGTAGAACATACAATAAAAACACATTTTTATCATCAATTATTATGTATGCAATCAGTGGGAAAATTCTCAAACAGAAAAAAGAAGTTCCTAATTCTTCTAGCCTCTGAAGGAAGACTGTGTCATCTCAACCCCGGTTGTAAATTGAACTCACACACTGACCACGAAAGGTCTCTGTATACGTGAACATTTTTCAGTCTTACCTCATGGCAACACAGTGATAACCACTCATAATATTACTTGCTTGTCACTGTGTTGCCATGGGGAAAGAGCGAAACATGTTCACGTGTAACAGTACATCTGCTGTCAGACTGAAAACGAGCGAAATAATTAAGAATGACTAATTACAAAAAGACAACAATGTGTTACCTTCACACAATAGTATCATCGTTGACTTATATCTTTAAATAACGGGGCGCTAAGTTTATGTCAGAACATTTATAGAATTTTATTCTAACGGTTTTGTTTGGTTTAAATACATTTTTTATTCAGATCAACAGGGCACATAATACATCAATACATTGTCAACATGAATGAGCAGCAACAAGCTTGAAGCTTACAGTGTGCTCGCTATCTACATGTGTATATTACATAATGACGACTGTTGAAAACAACCATAAATAAACAATGGCATAAGCAATCAAAATAAGTTAACAAAGAACAAGTAAGAAAATAATATCCATGAGCAGTTGGAGGCTTGATCAACAAAGTTAGTAATATTGTTACATCAAAGTTATCAAGCTTATCCGTTTTGTTTGCTTTTTTTGATCTTATGATTTCTTTGAACAAACAAACAAAAACTATTAACCCTTTCGCCGCCCGCCATTTTTCAGCCATAATATATACCATTAAACCTAACTGGGTAGAGAGAGAAACACATTTGCTACATTGGGAATTCCTCTGTGACTTGCATAACATTAGGCCTATCCTTACCTCCCAACATTAAGAAAACAGGGTCTTCAGATAACAGGCCTTGATTTGATGCTTTTTAGTGACATGGGTATTAAACCATTGTGGTGCATAAATGTGACATTGGCGGTGAAAGGATTAAAAAAAACAACCACATGTACACACACTTGATATTATTTTCTTTCGAATTCAAAACGCATAGATCTATACTCTGCAGCAATGGTGGGAAGTATCTGAGGTACTAAAACAGCACGGCATTCATTTATTAATTCAATTGCATCACAAAAGAGACATTTATCATCAGTTTAATGAGCGCCTGTGTCGATAATGAACAGCTGTGCTTCAAGCTGAATTAGTCAAAGGAATAGTGGAGGAGAAGGGGGGAGGAGGGTTAAGGTGGATGGTGGTAATAAATGTGTGTGTGTGTGTGTGTGTTGTGTGTGTGTGTGTGTGTGTGTGTGTGTGTGTGTGTGTGTGTGTGTGTGTTCATGCGCTTTTGTGTGTATGTGTGTGCGCAAGGAACAGCAAACATAATTAATTCTAATGTCAGAATGTATGTCTGTGTCTGTCTGTCTTTATATATGTCTGTCTGTGTCTGTCTGTCTTTATATATGTCTGTCTGTGTCTGTCTGTCTTTCTGTATGTCTGTATGTGTCTGTCTGTCTTTCTATATTTCTGTCTCTGTCTTTCTATATGTCTGTCTGTGTCTGTCTGTCTTTCTATATGTCTGTATGTGTCTGTCTGTCTTTCCACATGTCTGTCTGTGTCTGTCTGTCTTTCTATATGTCTGTATGTGTCTGTCTGTCTTTCCACATGTCTGTCTGTGTCTGTCTGTCTTTCTATATGTCTGTATGTGTCTGTCTGTCTTTATATATGTCTGTATGTGTCTGTCTGTCTTTCTATATGTCTGTATGTGTCTGTCTGTCTTTATATGTGTCTGTCTGTGTCTGTCTGTCTTTCTATATGTCTGTATGTGTCTGTCTGTCTTTCCACATGTCTGTCTGTGTCTGTCTGTCTTTCTATATGTCTGTATGTGTCTGTCTGTCTTTCTATATGTCTGTCTGTGTCTGTCTGTCTTTCTATATGTCTGTATGTGTCTGTCTGTCTTTCCACATGTCTGTCTGTGTCTGTCTGTCTTTCCACATGTCTGTCTGTGTCTGTCTGTCTTTCTATATGTCTGTATGTGTCTGTCTGTCTTTCTATATGTCTGTCTGTGTCTGTCTGTCTTTATATATGTCTGTATGTGTCTGTCTGTCTTTCCACATGTCTGTCTGTGTCTGTCTGTCTTTTTATATGTCTGTATGTGTCTGTCTGTCTTTCTATATGTCTGTATGTGTCTGTCTGTCTTTATATATGTCTGTCTGTGTCTGTCTGTCGTTCTATATGTCTGTCTGTGTCTGTCTGTATTTCTGCCTAGGGTCCCCTGTTTATCTGTTGCACGTTTGTATTTTATTTATTTTTTTAAACCAAGACAAGACTCAGGATTTACCAACAGATAATGAGGTAATACAAAAGAAAAACAAACAGACAAAAAACCCCAAAAAACCCCACCAAAACAAGAACAACGAAAACCACGGGAAAACAACAACTCAGTGAATGGAATCCAACGGCAGACAGTATAAAAAGTAATAAAACATGCATGCCTGAGAGAAGGCAGGCAGCAAAAAACAAAGACACAAAGAAAAACATCTAACCTAACAACACCCCCCCCCCCCCCCCCTCAAAAAAAAAAAAAAAAAAAAAAATGTAAACTACCGGAAACTCTCAAAACCAATATATAATATTTCCCTTTCGAAGAAACCACTCAAGAGCTCATCGAAAAGGTTTTCTGTGAGGGGCGTTCTCTACAACGATTAGAGGAAGCCCTAACTAAGTAACGGGACTTTCTGAGAAACCCCCATCGCTCTACCACCACCGGTATCATGAGAAATAAGTACCTACCGTGAAATAAATACCCTTCAAAAGCGCACTAGAGCCATAAATAAGTGATACATAAGTCAACTATTATTTAAAATATTAGATATTTAAGTGCTCAATCTACACGGAAAGAACAGGGGAAGGAAATAGAGCGAAATAGAGTGTAAATGTACTTTGTTTCCGAGAAATCGATATACGAAGCCACGTCACTTAGTTTCGTATTTTTTCAAAAATGGCGGACAATAAAAACAACCGTCTGTGCAAACAAAAATAAATAATATATTTAATGATGAATCTTCTGTTCTTCCTGCATGCCACAAGACGCCTCTGAATGTATTTAGGGGCGAATCTTTCCCAAACAGCAAACAATTTGAATGAGGAAAAGAGTATTTATTTCATGGGTAAAATATTTTATGCAACACCGGGAACCACGCCCTGCGGAGTTCCAGACCGCCTGAGGCGCTGGAACCCAAACCAGAGGATTTCCTTCCTTCGCCTCGCGCGTTACTTCTCGGGAACAACAAGATTACAGCGAGGCTTGGTTTTAAGGATCTAGAACCCTCCTGCCCCCCCCTTTTCCCCTTTTGCTTTCTATTCATCTACTATTTTTCTGACTTATTGGTCCATTCTCCTGCTTTAAAAAAACACACCAAAACAAAACTTCCAAATAATGTTGCTCCTTTGAGCTCCTCCGACGAAATCGGAATGTGCCGGCTGTACGCAGCGGGGGAGACCATGTGAAAGTTGAAAACCGGACACATATGTACCTTTTACCCATTATGGCCATATGGCATGGGAAACGCAGAAGAGAAGAAGAAGAATCTTCTAGAACGAATGAACAACAGCCAACACAGCAATAAAAAACAAAAACAACTTTATACTAAACTGAGTTTGTTAGGCCGGTGCCATATATGCCGATGATGTGTTAACCGATGAGGTGTGGCCGACCGTGGCTACCGCTACACCTATCTGTATTAATAAAAAATCGGGACTTTACTGGTTTCGTTACTGCCTCCGGGCATTGCCTCCAGTGTTGTTCCCACCATATTTGTATTTTACAAATGTCCCATATGTGTCTGATTCAGACCGAGAGAGACGTGAAAACACCAGTTTTCGGTCGAATGCCAACAGCTCTCCCAGAAACTGACGATAATTGAATGTAAAAGTTGAGAATTCGAAGGCCTCTCCTCTACTGGGAGAATAAGCTCAAACTATGGCATGGAATTACATGAGGTACGTGTTGTTGTTTTCATTGTTGTTGTTTTCGTACCCTGGCTAAAAGACTCCAGGGATCATCCCGACAGCCGAGGCAAAGCACTCGAACACTGTGGTACAAATGCGGCAGCTAGGGATGAGAACATTACGTGTGCGGCCGCGGTTTTGATTATCCCGCCACGTGGGCAGCTAGCCACACTCCGACTTCGGAGGATTTTTTGGGGGGGGGGACTGATGACTGTCATGCTAGGAGCTTGTCATGGCTGGCTCTGAAGACAATCCCCGCGAAACTGTGCAGGAGAATAACAACATTTTGACGTAGCGTAGCCTTGGTGTTCTAGCCTATGTCAATTGGTCTGACACAGCACCTTAAGCCAAGGCGAACATGACAGGTACATGAAATCATCATGCCAAGCATCCTCTCCGCTCCTCTCTCTCTCATCTCTGTCTCTCTCTCTCTCTCTCTCTCTCTCTCTCTCTCTCTCTCTCTCTCTCTCTCTCTCTCTCTTGTCACTCTCTCTCTCTCTCTCTACCCTCTCTATCTCTCTCCCCCCCCCTCTCTTTCAGTGTGAGTGGGTGTGGGGTGGGGGTTATCTTCAACCTATGTACAGCCCTCAAATCCGCCTGTGTGCATATGGGCGGCAGTAGGGATGATAAATATGATGTACCGGTTGATAATGGTGGTGGGGAAATGTGTGAGCAGGAAATGACGAGAGAGAGAGAGAGAGAGAGAGAGAAAGAGGGAGGGAGCAGAGAGAAGAGAGAGAGAGAGAGAGAGAAGAGAGGAGAGAGAGACGAGAGAGAGAGAGGAGGACGTTGGATCGTAAGTGGAATGGATAGGGGGAGAGGGCAGGGGTGGGATGGCAAGGGAGTAGGAGGAGGGGGGGGGGGGACATAGTTTGTCTATGTATTTTTTGTTTTTAACAAATAATACATTTTGTAAGTTCCAAGAATGTTTCACAATGGGAGAGCAGGAAGTTTCCTGCGTTTTAAAATGTGTTAGTAAATTGTTTTTTGACCACCTAAGGCGATGGATGTTTGTAGTTTGTCTTCTTCTTCTTTTTTCTTTCTTTTTTCTTCCTTTCTTTCTCTTCTTCTTTTCTTCTTCCCTTCTTCTTCTTTTCTTCTTGGTTTAAACGAATTTGTATTAAATAACACATAGTAAAGCAGGCAAAACAAATGGAACGACGAGCACAACACAAGCTTAAAGCTTATACAAGGCGCTCAAACACGAAGTAAATTATACAATATTTGTCTGCCACAAGTAATAAGAGACTGAAACAGAACATGATAATAGAAAATGATAGCATACAAAACGTGCACGAACAAGCAAGCAACAACAAGAACAACAATAACAAAGATATTGAAAATGAAAATGAAATGAAATTGAAATTGAAATTTGAAATTGAAATTGAAATGAAATTGAAATCTTCTTCTTCTTCTTCTTCTTCTCTTCTTCTCTTCTTCTTCTTCCTCTTCTTACACTGTATATTCATGATTTTTATTTTCATATAATATATTATTGGTTTTTCCTATCACGAAGTCGGAGTGGGGAGGCTGGCTAATGACCACGTGGCGGGGTAATCGAGAACTGTCACACAATATAATGTTCTCATCCCTAGCTGATGCCATTGTACCATAGTGTTCAAGCGCTTCCGCTAACGGGTTGATCCCTGAAGTCTTTTAGCCAGGGTACAGACAACAACAAACAACATTATTACTTAACTATTGGTTCCTTCGTCGTCCCGCTGTTGTATTATGCTCACGTTCTTTTTGTTCTTCTTCTGTTCTAGTATTTCCTCCTTTTTCTTGTTCTTTCTTATTCTACTTTTCTTCTGTCTTTCTTCTTCTCTTCATCTGAGTGATCTTTCTTCTTTCTCATTTTACTTGTATTTTCTTCTCAATTTTCTTGTACTTTCTATTCTATCCTTTCTTGTCTTTCTTCTTCTCCCTTTTCTTGTCCTTTCTTCTTCTCCCTTTTCATTGTCTTTCTTACCTTTTCTAATCTTTCTTGTTCTTTTCCTAGTTTTCTTCTGTCCCTTTTCTTGTCTTTCTTCTTTTCCTTCTACATTGTCTTTCTTCTTCTCCCCTTCTTGTCTTTCTTTTTTTTTCTTGTCTTTCTTCTTCTTGTCTTCTTGTCAATCTTTTCCATCTTTATCTTGTCTTTCTTCTTCTCCTTTTCTTGTCTTTCTTCTTCTACCTTTTCTTGTCTTTCTTCTTCTCCTTTTCTTGTCTTTCTTCTTCTCCTTTTCTTGTCTTTTTCTTCTTCTCCTTTTCTTGTCTTTCTTCTTACTTTTTTTTTTTCTTGTCTTTTTCTCTCTTTTTATTTTCTATTCTCTTCTCCCTTTTCTTCTTTCTTCTCCTCTTTTCTTTTTTATCTGTCTTTTTTCTTTTTTCTTTTTACCTTTCTTTTTTCTTCCCTTTTTTGTCTTCGTCTTTCTCCTTTTTTTGTCTTTCTTCTCTTTCTCCTCTTCTTCTCTTTCTTGTTTCTCCTCTTCTTGTCTTTCTTCTTTTCCCTTTCTTGTTTTCTTCTTTTGTCTTCTTCTCTTGTTTGTCTTTCTTCTATCTTTCTTCTTCTTCTTCTTACTCCTTCCCTTTCTGTCTTTCTTCTTCTTTCTCCCCGCTTTTCTTTGTCTTTCTTGTCTTTCTTTCTTCTCTTCTCTCCCTTTCTTGTCTTTCTTCTCTTTTGTTTCTCCTTCTTCTTCTTTCTTCTCTCTCTTGTCTTTCTTGTCTTTCTTCTTTCTTCCTTTCTTGTCTTTCTTCTTCTCTTGCGCTTTCTTATTCCTTTCTTCTTCTCTTTTTTCTTGTCTTTCTTCTTACTCCCTTTTCTTGTCTTTCTTCTTCTTCTTTCTTCCTTCTTCATTATTTTTTTGGTCTTTCTGTTGTTTCTTCCCATTCCTTGTCTTTTTTCTTGTCTTCCTTTTCTTGTTCTTGTCTATTCTTCTCCCTTTGTCTTGTCTTTCCTTTCCTTCTTCTTTTTCCCTTGTCTTCTTCTCTTTTTTCTTCTTTTCTCTTTCTTCTCTCCCACCTTTTTTTCTTTCTTCTCTTCTTCTTTATGGATGACTATCTTTATCTTGTCTTTCTTCTTCTCATCTTCTTGTCTTGTCTTCTTTTTCTTGTATTTCTTTCTTCTTTTCTTGTCTTTCTTCTTCTTTGTCTTTTTTTTCTTTCTTCTTCTCCCTTTTCTTGTCTTTCTTCTTCCTCCCTTTTCTAATGTCTGTCTTCTTCTCCCTTTATCTGTCTTTCTCTTTTTCTCCTTCGTCTCCTACTCTTCTTCTTCTCTTTTTCTTGTCTTTCTTCTTCTCCTTTTCTTGTCTTTCTTCTTCTCCTTTTCTTGTCTTTCTTCTTTTTCTTCTCTTTCTTTCTTGTTCTTGTCTTTCTTCTTCTCCTTTTCTTGTCTTTCTTCTTTTTCTTGTCTTTCTTCTTTTCCTTTTCTTTCTTCTTCTTCTCTTTTCTTGTCTTTCTTCTTCTTCTTCTTTTCTTCTTTTTCTTTCTTCTTCTCTCCTTTTCTTCTCTTTCTTCTTCTCCTTTTCTTGTCTTTCTTCTTCTCCTTTTCTTGTCTTTCTTCTTCTTGTCTTTTTCTTGTCTTTTGGTTGTCTTTCTTCTTTTTTTGTCTTTCTTCTTCTCCTTTTCTTGTCTTTCTTCTTCTCCTTTTCTTGTCTTTCTTCTTCTCCCTTTTCTTGTCTTTCTTCTTCTCCTTTTCTTGTCTTTCTTCTTCTCCTTTTCTTGTCTTTCTTCTTCTTGTGTCTTTTCTTGTCTTTCTTCTTCTCCTTTTCTTGTCTTTTTTCTTCTCCTTTTCTTGTCTTTCTTCTTCTCTTCTTTTCTTGTCTTTCTTCTTCTCCTTTTCTTGTCTTTCTTCTTCTCCTTTTCTTGTCTTTCTTTTTACTTCTCCTTTTCTTGTCTTTCTTCTTCTCCCTTTTCTTGTCTTTCTTCTTCTCCTTTTCTTGTCTTTCTTCTTCTCCCTTTTCTTGTCTTTCTTCTTTCTCCTTTTCTTGTCTTTCTTCTTCTCCTTTTCTTGTCTTTCTTCTTCTCCTTTTCTTGTCTTTCTTCTTCTCCTTTTCTTGTCTTTCTTCTTCTCCCTTTTCTTGTCTTTCTTCTTCTCCTTTTCTTGTCTTTCTTCTTCTCCTTTTTAACTTGTCTTTCTTCTTCTCCTTTTCTTGTCTTTCTTCTTCTCCTTTTCTTGTCTTTCTTCTTCTCCTTTTCTTGTCTTTCTTCTTCTCCTTTTCTTGTCTTTCTTCTTCTCCTTTTCTTGTCTTTCTTTCTCCTTTTCTTGTCTTTCTTCTTCTCCTTTTCTTGTCTTTCTTCTTCTCCTTTTCTTGTCTTTCTTCTCCTTTTCTTGTCTTTCTTCTTCTCCTTTTCTTGTCTTTCTTCTTCTCCTTTTCTTGTCTTTCTTCTTCTCCTTTTCTTGTCTTTCTTCTTCTCCTTTTCTTGTCTTTCTTCTTCTCCTTTTCTTGTCTTTCTTCTTCTCCCTTTTCTTGTCTTTCTTCTTCTCCTTTTCTTGTCTTTCTTCTTCTCCTTTTCTTGTCTTTCTTCTTCTCCTTTTCTTGTCTTTCTTCTTCTCCCTTTTCTTGTCTTTCTTCTTCTCCTTTTCTTGTCTTTCTTCTTCTCCCTTTTCTTGTCTTTCTTCTTCTCCTTTTCTTGTCTTTCTTCTTCTCCCTTTTCTTGTCTTTCATCTTCTCCTTTTCTTGTCTTTCTTCTTCTCCTTTTCTTGTCTTTCTTCTTCTCCTTTTCTTGTCTTTCTTGTTCTCCTTTTCTTGTCTTTCTTCTTCTCCTTTTGTTTTCCATGTGTGCACGGTTTGTGTCCCTCTTTCCTTCCTCTTCTTTAACCCTTTCGCCGCCAGCCATTTTTCAGCCCCAAAAACTCTATTAAACTGACCTGGGTAGAGAAACAAATCTGTCTGTAATATTGGGG
The DNA here is from genome assembly GCA_017654935.2 of Phymorhynchus buccinoides. Classification (NCBI taxonomy): domain Eukaryota; kingdom Metazoa; phylum Mollusca; class Gastropoda; order Neogastropoda; family Raphitomidae; genus Phymorhynchus; species Phymorhynchus buccinoides. The sequence continues at coordinate 34,071,803 of CM065695.1, read as the reverse complement.
ATTCTTCTGTGACATATTTAAAGTAAGGCCTATCCTTACCTCCCAAAATTAAGAGAACAGGACCTTCAGATAACAGACCCTGAATTGATGCCTTTTAGTGACATGGGTGTTAAATCATTGTGGTGCAAAAATGCAGCGTTGGCGGTGAAAGGGTTAAAGGGATTTGGACTGACGCTTATCGGCATAATTAGTCTAATGTTTTCTTCTTGATCTCTCTTTCTTCTCCGTGGGGATCCCGAGGTGGGGTGGGGGGGCTTTCGTAAAAATAGTTCCCCCACCTTCTGGAAGTTCTGCGTTTGTAACTTCCTCTAATCTGCCACTCTCTTTGACTCTGCCTTTTCCCTTCGCTTTCTGTCATCTACTATCTTTCT
>CM065695.1:34058932-34066432 GCA_017654935.2 Phymorhynchus buccinoides | reverse complement strand
ATTTGCCGCCAGGCTTTGCCCCAGTGACAGCAAGCCTGACAGCAAATTTGACGCGATTCGGTTGAAATGTGACGGAGTTATAAGGCCCGTTTTGCATCATGCTGCTGTTATGCGCCTAAGTAATCGATTCACTTCTGGTTTGGCACATCGATAGTCACCGTCCCCAGTCATCTATCTGCCAAATTCGAAGGCAATCGGCCCAGAAACGCCGGAGATACGGGCGCCGAGAGGCCGGTGGATGCGCGTTTCGCGCATTTGCGAAACCGCGCAAATGATACGGCCACCTCGGTTTCCGTTGCCATCGCCCCGTGAGGGCTCACAGCAAATTTGAAGCGATTCGGTCAAAAAACGGCGGAGTTATAAGGCCCGTTTCGTGTTTCAGACAGACAGACAGACAGACACACACACAGACACACACACGGACAGTTGGCTTTTTACTATATGATTATTATCCATCCACCTACCCATTAATCCATCCATGCATAATTGCATCCTCATCCATCCACAGATCTACCCACCTATACATCGATCGATCCACTTAGCCGTCAACCCATCCATGCATGCATAATCAATCCATCCACACATCCACCGGTTCACCTGTTCATCTACCCACCCATCCATCTATCCATCCATCCATCCATCCTCTCACGCTGGTGCTTTTCAATCCAGTCAGTCAGTCAGTTGTTTAGTGTTGTTGTTGAATTTGTTGCTTCTTAATTTTTGTTGTTGTTAAGCGCATAGAGCTCCACATTGGTGGAGGAATGCGCTATATAAATGATTCACTATTATTATTATTATTATTATTTAGTCAGCTCTAACAGCAACACACACGCACGCACGCACGCACGCACGCACACGCACACACATACACACACACATACACGAAGGAGGGGGAGAATAAGGAGGAGGAGAAAGAGAAGAGGAGGAGAAAGGGGAGAAAGAGGAGAAGGAGGAGGAGAAGGAGGAGGAGAAGGAGGAGGAGAAGGAGGAGGAGAAGAAGGAGTATAAGAAAGATAAGGAAGAGACGAAGGAGGAGGAGAACGAAGAGGAGAAGGAGAAGGAGGAGAAGAAGGAGGAGAGGAGAAGGAGGAGAAGGAAAAGAAGGATAAGGAAAAGAAGGGGGAGAAGGAGGAGAAGAAGGAGGAGAAGAAGGAGGAGGAGAAGGAGAAGGAGAGAAGGAGTAGGAGGAGAAAGAGAATGAGGAGGAGAAGGTGAAGGAGGAAAAGGAGGAGAAGAAGAAGGAGGAGGAGGAGGAGAAAGAGAAGAACGAGGAGGAGAAGGGGGAGAAAGAGGAGGAGGAAGCGAAGGAGGAGAAGAAGGAGGAGAAAGAGGAGAAGAAGAAGGAGGAGAAGAAGAAGGAGGAGGAGCAAGAGGAGGAGAAGGAGGAGAAGGAGGAGGAGAAGAAGAAGAAGAAGAAGAAGAAGATTGATTGATTTGAACTTTTTAATGGGTCAAAGATTTAGGCACATTGAAGGCCTTTTTTTTACAAATCCGCCCATTTAAATACTAGAAATAAAACGTAACGAGCAACAACAAAACAACAAAAACAACAGCAAACAAAATACTAATAACAATTCATGCAAATAGCCAAACAAGGAACTCTCTCTCTCTCTCTCTCTCTCTCTCTCTCTCTCTCTCTCTCTCTCTCTCTCTCTCTCTCTTTGTGTCTCTCTCTCTCTCTCTCTCTCTCTCTCTCTCTCTCTCTCTCTCTCTCTCTCTCTCTCTCTCTCTCTCTCTCTCTCGATACACACATGCACACAAACACGCATACACACACGCGAAGAAGAAGAAGAAGAAGAAGAAGAAGAAAGAAGAAGAAGAAGAAGAAGAAGAAGAAGAAGAAAAACTGATGATGACAGATTACGAATGACTACTGCTGTGCGTTAATAGCTGACGACAACAGGGCACACAACAACTGCACAATTGCCACATGTCAGCACACTGCTCTCAAAATTCAATGCAGTTCTCGTGTCAGGCAAGAAGCGGAATGTCTCACCGACAAAAGTCTTCTTCCTTTTTTATATATATATATATGTTATAATTTACTATTTGAAGCTCTCTTTCTTTAGAAACACACACTCTCTCTCTCTCTCTCTCTCTCTCTCTCTCTCTCTCTCTCTCTCTCTCTCTCTCTCTCTCTCTCTCTGTATGTGTGTGCGTGCGCGCGCGTGTGCTTTTTTTTTTTTTTTTTTTTTTTTTTACCAGCCGTATACGAAGAGAGCGAAGCTGGTAATGTTTTCAGTTGATTATGTTCCTGGCTGACTATCTATGTGAACACGATAACGTTTGAACGGAAGGACCTAGGACGCTCAAATTATGCATGTGAATAGGTACTCTAAGAACGTCGAGGCCAAGTCCTAAAGTGAAGGTCATAGTGCAAAGGTCAAGGTCAATGGAGCCGAACACCTGGCACGATAACGGAAGGACCTAGGACGCTCAAATGGTGCATGCAAATAGGTGTTAAATACATCTACGCCAAGTTCTAAAATAAAGGTCTTAGGTTAAAGGTTAAGGTCACTGGAGCCGAAAAAGCTGCTGAGCAGTTGGCACGAGAACGTTTGAACGAAGTGACCTAGGATGCTCAAATGTTGCATGCTGATAAATCACTTAGAATATGTAGACCAAGTTCGAACATGAAGGTCATAGGTCAAAGATCAAGGCCACTGGAGCCCAAAACGCTGCCCAGCACGTGGCACACTAACGTTTGAACGCAGGGGTCTATAACGCTCAAGCTTTGCATGTGGATAGGTACTAAGGATATCTAGGCCAGGCTTGAAAATGAAGTTCATAGGTTAAAGGTCAAGGTCACAGGAACCGAAAATGCTGCCGAGCATCTCGGCCTGTATACTCACATTGTCATATCTTAAAGGTTCGCTACCAGCTGCGAGACGAAACATTGCAGCCACAAATAGTGCCGCACGGCTGGTGCTCTAGCGCCTTAGCACTCTAGCTATTGTTGTTGTTGTTGGTGGTGGTGGTGGTGGTGGTGTTACTAAGTTTCATTGAATTAGTTTGTCGGCTTTTCCAAAGGGTAACGTAGTATAATCAGAAACCTGTGTATATAGCCATCTGTATATAATGTGAAGCTTTAAAACTGGTCATCATCTGCTAATAGAAAGATGAACATGGTTTATGCATGTGTGTACTGTCGGTAGTTACTTATAGTTTTGTTACATTGTCTTACGCTTTCTCGCTCCCTAGTTGTTGGTTTATTTTTCCTTCGTTTTTGTAGGGTTTTTTAGTCTTTTGCTCCGATCCTCGCATGAGCCTCTTTACCTTTGGAACCTTGTTCCCTTCTGATCCTATGACTAAAGTTTTGCATAGGTGAACAACAACAACAACAACAAAAATCACCCCGAAGTAAATGGAGGAAACGGTGTTCTGCTGAAATTGCATACGTTGGCAAAAATGTAGGTGATGACTGGAATGAACGCTTCTGGTCGTGCAAAGGGAGACCACTATCGTGGCTTATTTTACTAGTACACTTTGTGAAATAGAAGACCGAAAATCTTTTGTTTTGAGAGAGAGAGAGAGAGAGAGAGAGAGAGAGAGAGAGAGAGAGAGAGAGAGAGAGAGAGAGAGAGAGAGAGAGAGAGAGAGAGAGAGAGAGAGAGAGAGAGAGAGAGAGAGAGAGAGAGAGAGAGAGATTGGTGTTGGAGGAAGTTCGTTTAACAGGCACATATGGGACATTAATAACAATAAAGATAGTGGGACGATCATGGAGGTACTGCAATACCAGGAAAGTCCCGATGTTTTTTTTAAATAATCAAGATAGTTACATGGAATGATTTTTTACGGTTTAGTAGAGTTTGGTGTTGCTAAAAAAAACTCCCTTTGAATGAACCCCCACGCAGTATTAAATGAAACCCCCCACCCAGTATCAGAGGCTAAGGACTACATTTCCACCTAAAGAACCCATTTTGCCCGGTGAGTATGTAATACCAAAAAGCCTGAATATACAAAGAGCTCGCACTCCGCAGCTGACTGAAGCCGGTTAAAAAGAAAAAAAATTACTTCCACCCTTCCATCTACACTACAGCTGGGGATCATTGTGAACTCACTCACTCATTGGCAGATGTCAGTCAATATTCAGTCAATATTGATGTTTCTGTTTAATTTATCTGTGTTCAACAGTCGTCGAACCATATTGTTTGTATGTAAAGATGGCGCAATATAAGCTTCTAGCTTGTTGCTGCTGATATGTTTATTATCTATGTTTGTTCATGCACTGTGGACGTAATAAATTTGTTTAAACCAACTCACTCACCGCCTTACAACAACACTAACGCTTCCCCCCTACCCCCCCTTTCCCTTTGCACCTTTCCAGGTGGGAAGGTGAGAAAGTTGGCTTCAATCTTTTTGCAAGGTTTGTTGCAGGCTGCAGAAGTTATGTCATCACTCTTTTGTGCTACATTTAGGCTTTTTGTGGTCATACTATACTCTGCTAATATAAGGAAAGACAAAACGAGCGCATCTGCGCGCCTCTTGTGCTCGCTGGGGTGTGATGATCATCATGATCATCAGAACTCCGACACACCGTCCGTGTCTTGGTAGGAAGTCCACTCAGGCGGAGCACGGGCGCGTTGGTGCGTGGCGTGCCTGGAAGAGAGAAAAAAAAAACACCTCACCGAGCCCACGCTGAGCATGCACCATAAGGATGAGCTGGGGTAGAACGGGTTCTACTATATAACCGGGGGAAGCAAGCTTTAGTAGTGCACGTGCGAAATTGCCCATACATGCGTGTCCCGTGCTTGCAACGACGGGGGCCCCAGGCATGAGAACGATAACAGCTAAAGTGTGAAAGATGGGTTCATTGGGCCCTGCAGGAGAGGCGAAACTCTTCTCCATCCATGAGGTTACCTCCTCCTCTTTCTGCAAGCAGTCACGCACCGGACCTGGGGGGGGAAGCAAGGACAAAAAAGCAGAAAGTTGGTAATATGACAAAAGTCAATAGTAGACCGGGCAGTGTCACATGTGTGTGTGTGTGTACTATGTACACATGCGTGTATTATGTGGCAGTGCATGTCGGCATGGTATCTAAGGGAAATAAACACGCAGGTGTTAACAGTATCGTGACGGCATATGTGGGCAATGGGAGGTAAGAAAGAACGAGAGGAAGACATGGCGCTGTTATTATTATTGTAGATCTGTGCGCTAGTGAAGTGGTATGGACGGACATTCCCTTGACACTGACGGTGGTGAATCAATAACTTCCCACCCAGTCCCATGCACGACCAGGCTTTTTGGTTCCCGCCTCACCCTTTAAAGACCCACCACATCCATGAGTGAAATATCACGGGTTTCCCTCTCTCGCTGGTGAGAAATCTTAGTTTGACCAGGTGTGACTCCCATGCAAATGCCCCCAAATTGAAAACGAGACAGAGACTTTGAACTGCAGACTCAATTTGAATGTGTGGAATTTGTATGTGGGTCACACTTACCCAGAAAAAAACCCCAAGGGACTTAATCTTGCTGGGTCAGTGGGTCTTTAAAGACCCACCAGATCCGTGAGTGAAAATCACGGGTTTCACTCTCTCGCTGGTACGAAATCTTATTTTGACCAGGTGTGACTCCCATACCTATGCCACCAAATTGAAAACGAGACAGAGACTTTGAACTTTCAGCCTCAATTTGAATTTGGGGAATTTGTGTGTGGGTCACACCTACCCAGAACAAAAACCCAAGGGACTTAATCGTGCTGGGTCAGTGGGTCTTTAAGCAGCAGATTACGTAATTGGCCAAGGGATATTGGGCCTGCTTCTTTTCGTTGTTGTTCTGGGTCCACTACCCCACGGATCTCAATCAAGTTATGTCCTTGTTGTGCCTTTTGACCACGGTTTATCTTTGTGTCACATGGTGTTGGTACAAAATGGTTTCCTTAGCATCTAGACAAACAAAAATGAATGCAAACCCCCTTGCAACGAGGGCGAAAACCCTAACCTGGGTGCATTCATGGTCATTACCGTGCACACACACACACACACACACACAAAATGGAGAGCATACAATAATTGAAAAAAAAAGACGCACAAAAACGTTGTGTGTTGACGCATTGAAGAAGAACGCTAATTCAATTTTCATGAACTAGTCCTTCCAAGTACAGCAATGTTCAAAAGGCGTTGGAGAAGAAACGAAAGAAGAAAACGCTATTATTTTCCTTGACAAGACTGCAACGTTCGGTTACTGGCAACAATCTTCTGAGCCTGGGAACAAATTAATAAGGCAATTTAGTCTCCTTGGTAAGCGCAAGAAACCCGAGCGCATTATGCGTGTAAACAAAAGTTGAACCTTCTTTGATTAGAACAGCGCAGATTTGCAAGAATAAAGGGTAAAGGTAAAGATGTGCCCCCCCCCCTCCCCCCTCCTCCATTTTCGAATGGTAAAGGTAAAATGTTTAAGTTTTTTTCCTTATCTTCGTTCATACTGTAACGTCACGATTTACCTTCAATTTTGTAACTTTCCCTTCTAACAGCAGCAACATTGTATACTATTCCACATTTGTTTAGCATCATTTTTGTTTGTGGCTCAAGCCACAAAACCTATAACTCACTTTGTCGGTCTGTCTGTGTGTCGGTCGGTCGGTCTGTCGGTCCAAAATATTCGCACATATTGACAAAATTGTCGCACATAATTATTGCAACAGAGAAAAAAAAACTTGGTCAAAGAGTAACATTTCAGTTGTCATATCTACAGTCCTTAGGTATGGAAATAATTGTATACTGAACAGAGCACATGAATCTTCATTTTAAAGCGTACAAAATAATAAACATACGTAATACAGACACTGCAACAGACACGACGAGTATGCGGTGCTTCTTTCGATGAGTATAAGTAGGATAAATAGTTTTAAATGTTTTCCAAAAGATATAAAAAGTTACGAAATGGTGCAGAGATAACATTCTGGTTTACAGATTAAAATTATTGAAAAGCCAGGGGAGGCGACTCAGTGTGTGTAATGATTGGAGTGGTAAAAATAGACCGCTGCCACAAACGATTGCGAATCCGCGCTTGTTTGTTGTTTTGTTTTGTTTTGATTTCTGATTTGTGATAAAGCATTGCATTAGTTACGTAGGTGTTTTTCTCTAATGACAATGGCATCATTAAATCATTGTCACCGCTTTGACAACTAATGAGAGACTTAGTGCGATTTTTCTCACGCCAGAGGGCATGACGCTCGTGTGGGGCTAATCCTCTCTATATTATTAGTTGGGGATAAAGAAAGAGAGAGAGACAGTGAGTGGTCCTACCATCACTCTCTCACTACGCCCAAGTAAGAAAATTGCGTGATAAGCCCCTAGTGCATTGACTGCCCTCTGGCGTGAAGAATATCGCCATAGGTTGACCATTGAACGGTGCTCACGACAGGCAACAACATGCAGATTTCCTGTTCAACCCCCCTATAGAAAGTGCTCCGGTCAAAACCTGTTTCTCGTACTGGACGACGGACATCGTCAGCATTAGTCGTCAGCATTAGGCTCGGTGTACATCTGGTGTCCTGGT
>CM065695.1:34036432-34056432 GCA_017654935.2 Phymorhynchus buccinoides | reverse complement strand
AACAGAATGTTGATTACCCCATACCATCTACCCTCGGATGCATTTTTTTGGGATTGTTTAAATGGGTGAAAATTAACGCTAAATAATCATAAGAAAAAGTAAAAGTTTTTTGTTTGTGGCTCAAGCCACAAACCTATAACTCACTTTGTCGGTCGGTCGGTCGGTCTGTCGGTCGGTCGGTCTGTCGTTCCAAAATTGTCGCACATTTTGACAAAATTGTCGCACTTCAAACCGAGGCTACACTTCAAAATTAATTGAGGCCGCTCTTTAAAATGATGTATTTTAAAGACGCACAAAATAATAAACATACGTAATACAGACACTACAACAGACACGACGAGTATGCGGTGCTTCTTTTGATGAGTATAAGTAGGATACATAGTTTTAAATGTTTTCCAAAAGATATAAAAAGTTACGAAAGGGTGCAGAGATAACATTCTGGTTTACAGATTAAAATTATTGAAAAGCCAGGGGAGATGACTCATGACTGGAGTGGTAAAAATAGACAGCGCGCCACAAACTATTGCGATTTTGCGCTTGTTTAAGTGCTCAATCTACAGTTGAAAGAAAGGCAAGACTGAACAAGAACTAAACTCTGATAATTTTGGGGTGGGGGTGGGGGTGGAGTGCTGATGGTGGCATAGTGGCCCAAATAAATAATAATTGCCATCTTCGTCTTCTCCTTGCATCCTATCATCACCCATAAAGACCCACCAGATCACGTGTCAAAATCACGGGTTTCACGTGTTTTCCCTTTTTATAGATGGTTGTGACGTAAGTGTCCCGCGCGACCCACTTTCTTTATTTCTTATCTACACCCCCCCCCCCCCTCTCCCCTCCCCCCCCTCGCCTTTACATTTCTCTGTCCAGCCGCCACGTTAATTGCCCCGCTGCTTCAAACGAACGCCGCGGAAGGGCGTTATCTCTTTCTCCCTGGTCAGCACGTACCATCTACCGAGGTTATCTCCCTTCATCCCCCCCCCCCCCCCTTTCTACCGTCACATCACAAGAAAGTGACCACCACAGTCGGCCCCTTTCAACCCCTTCCTTTCTGAGCACGAGAAAGATTTGAATGTCGGCACGTGATAAGGATGTAATAGGCGCGTGATTGCTCGGTACATTTAGAACAGCAATCTTGTGACGTATGGACTGTAATCCACCAATAGCAGGCTTTCATTGTTTGAAAGTGAAGGCTATAATTGGAGTGGTGAGAAAAAGTTGTCACACAAGATGCTGAAACGTAGCTAGAGCAACACTCACAACCAGTCATCATAAGCCCACACTAGTAAGTATTATTGATGGCAGGTGATTGAGATCTTGTGTGTTTGACTCTAGTTTTGATCTAGATCCTATGTTCAATGATGAATAAGGAGTAGATAGATATGCTATAGAAAAGAAGTGCAGGGCATCGTGGGCCGGACGATCACCCCGGACTCCACCAAGCATCAAGACGGGTCCGTCGCCAAGACAACCTGCACCCAGAATCCGCGAGGAGACCACGCCTGAACCGTGCCATCCCGCGAAGCCATAATAGGAACGACTGGGAGCTACTCTCACCTGACGAGCAAGCCCAGAACTTCAAACAGCTAAGTCTACCTGACTGCGCCAATCATTTGAACTTTCCTACGGACAATAAACATAATTAGTAACCCTTCCGGCATGGGGCGAACCTTATAGAAAGACAAAAGTCTTGTGAATCCTTTCGGATTTCATTGTTTTTTTTAACCATATTTTGTTTTGGCGCCATTGAGCTGCTTTATTATTATTGTTGCATAATCTTATGCAGATTTTGAAGTAAATAAAATACAAGTGTCAAATAATCCTGAACCCTTTGGTCAGACTGATGAGAGTGGGAGTCTTGTAATTTCATGTAAAACCTTACTTCTCTCTGTCTGCCATTTAGAGCAATTCAACCACTTGTATTTCTTACAACCATCTGACGAGCCAGAACCCGGGCACAAATATAAATTTATTAGATGAAAAGGGGCCGGGAAAGTTGCTCATCTCCCATACCCTAGAGAAGTGGGCTAAAGGCAAATTATCTAAAGTCTTCCCTAGAGACTTAGCCTTTTAACCCATTACCTCGTCACATCTAATTGGGGGCTCGCGTCCGGGATATTTTTTTTTCATAAAGTCTAACAAATTTCAATTCAAACTGTAGTTCCTTTTCAAAACTTATCTTGTGTCCACTGGGAAAGTTATTGTGATTTGGTTCACTGTGTTTTGATTTGATTTGTTTGAATGCTATTTATGACTTTATTTTGATGTGCATGCTATTTCTGTTTATGCTGAAATAGTTAAGTGTTGTTTGATACATTCAACTCAGCAGCTTTGTTTTTATTTTGAATAGTTGTATTTACAACCATGGCTGAGATTGTTAAACTTAGGAGGGAACTTAAAGAATGGGGAGAATCTCTAGGAATGTCAGGCCAAGAGTTAGCAAATTTTGTCATATCTGAATATGACAAAGAGAAAACTCGCGAGGAGGCCGAGAAAGACAAACAGAGAGCTCATGAGGCTCAAGAGGCTGACAAAGCTCGGGAGGCTCAGGAGGCCGAGAAAGACAAACAGAGAGCTCATGAGGCTCAAGAGGCTGATAAAGCTCGGGAGGAGGCTCAGAAAGACAAACAGAGAGCTCATGAGGCTCAAGAGGCTGATAAAGCTCGCGACACTCAGGAGCAAGAGAACATCCGTACCCATGAGTTAAGGCAGAGGCAACTAGTGCAGGATGCCAAAAATAAAGAACTCGAACTTGAGGCCACTGAGCGAGAAAAAGCGCGAGACCATGAGCTAGCTATGAAGCAGCTTGAAAACTCAGCAGACTCTGAGACTGCTGCCCCTCAAAATTTTCCCCCTCCCATTCATACCTCAGCCATGACCTTCACATTGGAGGCATTCAATGAGGCAACCGAGTCTATCGATGCATTCCTCGATAGATTTGAAAGACTGGCCCAGGAATTTGAGCTTGCTCCGGAAAAGTACAACCTCAAGCTTGCCCAAAGTCTCAGGGGTGTGGCTTATGAGGTGTACAGCAAACTTCCGTCAAGCCAAATTACCGACTACCCAGCTTTGAAAGAAGCCCTGCTCAACAGATACGAGTTGACAGCGGACGCCTACCGGAAAAAGTTCCGGTCAACCAGAAAAGGTAGGGGAGAGTCCTATGCCCAATTTTCAGATAGACTGGGGAACTATCTGACAAAATGGGTGTCCCTTTCTGCCAAATCAGAGTCCTATGAGGATCTCCGTGAACTGATGGTTGGCGAGCAACTGCACGAAACCATGTCCCCAGAGTTACGCACCTTTACTGCCGAACAAGGTGCCACAACTCTGGCTGACCTCATCCAGCTAAGTGACCGGTACACTCTAGCCCATGATGAACCTAGCGCCCCTAAAAAGCCAAAACTACAGCAAGTAGTTGGGTCCACTGCTTCACAGCAGAGCAGGTTTAACCCCAACTCCAAAAGTGGGTCAAACAGTTCTACCCATGAACGACAACCACTGGGACAACCCTTATTCTGCTCATACTGCAAGTCGAACACCCACAATCGGGATGACTGCAGGAAACTTGCTTACAAGCGGCAAAATGTTGCAACTATGCAAGTCGTCTCGACTTCGCAGAACTGCACAAACCCCTCCCCAGTACAGTGTCCAGGCACACCGTCAGTCGTTGGACAGGCGACTGTCAACAACATCCCTGTTCAGTGTCTCTATGACACTGGACTGTCATGCGACAAATTGTCTGCGGATCCTTAGTCCCCGCGTCAGCATACACGGGAGACTTCATCTCTCTGCACCCTGATGCTGCAATCCCCCCTTCCACTTTGCCAGTCGCCATAATCAATGTCGACACCAGATATGTTAAGGGACCCATTGCTCATGGACAGTCCTGTCTATGACCTCATACTGGGATCACAGTATGTGTTTTTAGGGCACCCCTCTCAACCTGCCCTAGTTTCAGCAGGATTCCCTTCTCCCCAATCCACAAACCAACTCCCTCCCTCCTTCCCAAAGAGCAAATCTCCCTCAGCAGGGAAGAAACCTCTCAACGCGGCAAACCAAATTGCCGCGCGAGCAAATCCAGATTGTCCCAAGTCCCCAAGTCCGCCACAACTTGGAAAATCCTTCCCAAGGAATGTCTGCCTAAAGACCCAAGACCACTCGCCACAGGTACCTCAGGTGAAAGGCAGCACTGTACCCGCAAACACCCACCGAAGGTACTATCGGGACAGGCCGCCGCACGTACAGCCGTCACCTACCCCTCCCTTTCAGCGAGTGGCAGTCGACTTGGTCGGGCCTCTACCTAAACGGAAGAAGAAATTCCGGTACATAGTCACCGTGGTCGACATATGTACCATGCAGTGCGATGCCGCCCCAATCTCCTCACTTGATGCTAGTCAGATAGCTGCGGCACTCAAAGCCATTTTCGCCCGAATCGGCCTACCAAACCACATCATCAGCAATGATGAATCCAGGCTAAAGGGGAAACTCAGGCAAGAGGTGTTTGCTATTCTGCAATCAACCTTGGGACAACTCAACACAGGATTGCCGCACCAACCTCAGTCGGAATCCATTCCACTGATCTCTAACCCACCTGCTCCTTTGAACTCTGTGTTGCGACCAGATGTTCCACCATTCCAGCCGACCCAGTCTCCCCACTAATTTGTCCCTGTCGCCCAAGTCGAAAGTGGAGTCGGCGTTCCACAGGAAGATTCCGGTACCAGAATCTTTTCTTCGGGGGGGCCTCTGTGACGTAAGTGTCCCGCGCGACCCACTTTCTTTATTTCTTATCTACACCCCCCCCCCCTTCTCCCCTCCCCCCCCCCCCCACCCTCTTCGCCTTTACATTTCTCTGTCCAGCCGCCACGTTAATTGCCCGCTGCTTCAAACGAACGCCGCGGAAGGGCGTTATCTCTTTCTCCCTGGTCAGCACGTACCATCTACCGAGGTTATCTCCCTTCATCCCCCCCCCCCCCCCTTTCTACCGTCACATCACAAGAAAGTGACCACCACAGTCGGCCCCTTTCAACCCCTTCCTTTCTGAGCACGAGAAAGATTTGAATGTCGGCACGTGATAAGGATGTAATAGGCGCGTGATTGCTCGGTACATTTAGAACAGCAATCTTGTGACGTATGGACTGTAATCCACCAATAGCAGGCTTTCATTGTTTGAAAGTGAAGGCTATAATTGGAGTGGTGAGAAAAAGTTGTCACACAAGATGCTGAAACGTAGCTAGAGCAACACTCACAACCAGTCATCATAAGCCCACTAGTAAGTATTATTGATGGCAGGTGATTGAGATCTTGTGTGTTTGACTCTAGTTTTGATCTAGATCCTATGTTCAATGATGAATAAGGAGTAGATAGATATGCTATAGAAAAGAAGTGCAGGGCATCGTGGGCCGGACGATCACCCCGGACTCCACCAAGCACCAAGACGGGTCCGTCGCCAAGACAACCCGCACCCAGAATCCGCGAGGAGACCACGCTTGAACCGTGCCATCCCGCGAAGCCATAATAGGAACGACTGGGAGCTACTCTCACCTGACGAGCAAGCCCAGAACTTCAAACAGCTAAGTCTACCTGACTGCGCCAATCATTTGAACTTTCCTACGGACAATAAACATAATTAGTAACCCTTCCGGCATGGGGCGAACCTTATAGAAAGACAAAAGTCTTGTGAATCCTTTCGGATTTCATTGTGTTTTAACCATATTTTGTTTTGGCGCCATTGAGCTGCTTTATTATTATTGTTGCATAATCTTATGCAGATTTTGGGAGTAAATAAAATACAAGTGTCAAATAATTGAACCCTTTGGTCAGACTGATGAGAGTGGAAGTCTTGTAATTTCATGTAAAACCCTACTTCTCTCTGTCTGCCATTTAGAGCAATTCAACCACTTGTATTTCTTACAACCATCTGACGAGCCAGAACCCGGGCACAAATATAAATTTATTAGATGAAAAGGGGCCGGGAAAGTTGCTCATCTCCCATACCCTAGAGAAGTGGGCTAAAGGCAAATTATCTAAAGTCTTCCCTAGAGACTTAGCCTTTTAACCCATTACCTCGTCACAGATGGTAAGAAATCTTGTTTTGACCAGGTTTGACTATCATGTCCCCAAATTGAAGGCGAAATATCATTTTTAAAGAGCAGCCTCAATTATAAGTTGGGGGCATTTGTATGTGGGTCACACAGCTACCTAGAAAAAAACACACCAAGGGACTTAATGGTGGTGCAGTCAGTGTGTCTTTAACCCTTTCACCGCCAACGTCGCATTTTTGCACCACAATGATTTAACACCCATGTTACTAAAAGGCATCAAATCAGGGTCTGTTATCCAAAGACCCTATTCTCTTCATTTTGGGAGGTAAGGATTGGCCTTGCTTGTCACAGAAGAATCCCCCAATATTACAGACAGGGTTTTTTCTCTACCCAGGTAAGTTTAATGAACATTTTTGTGCTGAACAATGGCGGGAGGCGAAAGGGTTAACATCCAATATTTGCCCACCCCCATCTTTTGTGACAGTCGAGTCTCTTCTGCTTCTTCTTCTTCTTCGTCGCTATAAATAATCATAGGGCTTAATATTCCACTTCGCTCGTCTCTTCAAGGTTCACGCGCCCTCCTTAAAAAAATAGACCCAAACACACACTTTGATCCTTTTAGAGTTGAAACACACCCGGTTAACCCCGAGGTGTCATCGTGTCATTTGTTCGGTCGCGTTCATAATTTTGTATATAATTATTATTGATAGTGTGGTGTGTCTCGGGGTCGATTCTCGCACTTCTCGCACTTCTGTCTCCATGTCTTGAGTGTGTTTAAATGTGGCGATCGGGGCTGCGCGTTTTAGTTCAGTTTTTCAAGTTGCACCTAAATGACTCCTACTACCCCGGGTGCATGCATGGTGGAAATGTATGTATGCTCTTGGTGGGTGTTTGGCCGTTAAGTTGCCTTGCTCCGACAGAACGGTATATGGGCTTACGCTTCCCCCCACCCCACACCCTACCCCACCCCTCCCCCACCCCTCCAAAAGCTATTCAATGTTCACACACGAGGGCACACAGTAACATCACAGTAACATACACACGTAGGCTACAGACAGGTACAGACACAAACACAGACACAGACACAGACACACACACACACACACACACACACACACAGACACACACACACACACACACACACACACACACACACACACACACACACACACACACACACACACACACACACACACACACACACACACACACACACACACACAATGTTATATTGGGATTTGGCTTGTTTATTATAATATAACCCTATAACATTCTACATCTATAGGTCTAGTCCATGTACTTAACCTTTTCACCGCCAATGTCGCATTCATGCACCACAATGGTTTAACACCCATGTCACTAAAAGACCTCAAGTCAGGGCCTGTTATCTGAAGACCCTATTTTTTTAAATTTTGAAATGTAAGGATATGTCTAATGTTATGCATGTCACAGAGGAATTCACAATATTGCAGATTATTTGTTTTCTCTACCCAGTAAAGTTTAATGGTATATTTTGGCTGAAAAATGGTTGGCGGCGAAAGGGTTAAAGTTAGATAAAAAAAAATATAGATAAACAAAGAACGTGGCATCTCTCTCTCTCTCTCTCTCTCTCTCTCTCTCTCTCTCTCTCTCTCCACCCCCACCCCATCTCTCTCTTTCTCGTTGTATCGCATTTCCTTTTCTCCAATCTGCACTCTTACAATCGATTCACAACGAACACATCATTAGAAAATGAAACCACTTCACACTCAAATCTTTCCCCACCTCTTCCTGCTTAGGCCTGGTACACAGTACATCCGGATTTTCACGCGCGGAAATAATCAATAAGTAAAAGAAAGAAGGGAAACAAATAATTATACGTATGATCAGGTGGGGGGGGTTATTCGTTTATTTGTTTATCATTGTAAGCGCTTAGGGCTTGCTTAAGAATAAGCGCATATAAATGCTCATTATTATTATTATTATTATTATTAGTAGTAGTAGTAGTAGTAGTATTGTTAATATTATTGTTAATGTTATTGTTATTATCATTATTATTATTATTATTATTGTTATTGTTATTATTATTATTATTATTATTATTATTAGGGGAAATTCGGACGCGTGCGTACATTTTGTCCCCTTCCTTCTTTTACTTTTTTTACGGATTGCGCATGGGTTTACGCTCGGAAAATCCGCGTGTATGTGTACACGGCCTATATTATATCCTTCCGTCTCCTGTCACAGCCAGCTGGTGCATTAACTTTGCACGCACGGAGTGACGTTCTGTCTCCCTCCCTTTGATTTATTTGCAGTGGGAGCGGGGATATATCTTAACTGTACCCCAGGCGGTGGTTAGTGAAGTACCGAAGGTCTGAATCGTAATATCAATCAATGGTTCGGATTCGTAGGGGAAGACGGGGTAAAAAGCGCATGGGCGGGTAAGAAGCCCACCCCAATTATCTCATGAAATAAAGAAAATGTCAGTCAAATTTGCCCATGAGACGAATGCTAGACATTAACGCTCGTCTCATGGGCAAAATGAGACTGAAATTTGCTTCGTTTCATGAGATAATTGGGGTGGGCTTCTTACCCGCCCATGCGCTTTTTACCCCGTCTTCCCCTATACAGTCGAAACACTATGTCAGGTATGTCTTTTTGGTTTTACTTCATGCAACGGTTGAACCCTTTCACCGCCAACGTCACATTTTTGCACCACAATGATTTAACACCCATGTCATTAAAGACCTTGAATTCAGGGTCTGTTATCCAATGATGTTTGTGTTCTTGATTTTAGGAGTTAAAGATAGGCCTTTTTTTTAAGCATGTAGTAAAGGAATCCCCAATATTTCAGACAAAATCGTTTCTTTACCTATGTAAGTTTATTGGATAATTTCTGCTAAAACAAATGGCTGGCGGCGAAAGGGTTAAAAAAAACAAAGATTTGTAAAGCGCTTAGAGAAAGTTAGCGTAAAAGAAAATAATTTAAAAAATAATTATATGTTTAAGATTTCCAGAAAGTCAGTTGGTCTTAAGTTAGAGAGGGTTTAAAACGGATGTCGGTTTTACACATCAATTATAGTAAGATACATTACATCCGTGCCCAAAAAAATAACAGTCTTAACCCTTTCGCCGCCAGCCATATTTCAGCCTAAAATGTCCATTAAATGTACCTGGGTAGAGAACAAAATCTATCTGCAGTATTGAGGATTGTTCTGTGACATATAAAATAAGGTCTATCCTTACTTCCCCAAACTAAGACAATAGGGTCTTTGGATAATAGACCTCAATTTGATGCCTTTTAGTGACATAGGTGTTAAATCACTGTGGGCTAAAATGCGACTTTGGCGGTGAAAGGGTTAAACCAGAGGAGGTCTTTTAATTAACGGATGGTCTTATTATAATCGAGGTTTGACTGTATCTAGTTGTATTTTTGGAGAACATACGAGGATCAGATCTAAACGTCGGCTCGGCTGCAAGCAGCACAATCATGTGAGATGATATTTTAACATATTATTGAACTTATTACGAAAACTAATAACTTGTATAAAATAAAAAAAGACTGCAGAAATATAAAAAGCATAACCCCCTTTTTATATTTCTGCAGTCATTGTTTGATACAAGTTATTAGTTTTTGTAATAAGTCCAATAATACGTCAATGGACTATCTAAAGATAGTCCGCTTTGACTCCAAGCCGTAGATAAGTGATAAGTAGCTAGACGATAACCCTCAACCAATCATCATTCATTTATTTATTTATTACTATTTTTAGTATTCTTTTTCTTTTCTTATTGTTGGTTTGTTTGTGTATTATTGCTGTTGCTGTTGATTTTCTTCTAAACATAACTTGACTGATTATGAGATTTGTAATATTTAATGTATTTTATTATTCAATTTTTGATATTTTAAGTTAGCTTGATAACTTTGATGTAAAACTATTGCTATTTTTTTGTTATTCAAGTTTCCAACTGCTCATGGACATTATTTTCTTACTTGTTCTTTGTTAACTTATTTTGATCGCTTACGCCATTGTTTATTGATGGTTGTTTTCAACAGTCGTCATAGGTAATATACATGTAGATAGCGAGCCCACTATAAGCTTCAAGCTTGTTGCTGCTCATTTATGTTGACAATGTATTGATGTATACGTGCCCTGTTGATCTGAATAAAAAAAATGTTTAAACCAACCAATCATCATTCTAATTGGTTCAAACAATTTTATTCTAAACAAGGTCACAACGGCAAAATGGTTTGCGCGGATCTCTTCCTATGAAGGTAGCACACCTCCACACACAATGTGAAGCGATTCTGCCAACCTATTCGAAAGATATCCTTGGGACAGACAGAAGGAGAAAAAATGACCCTCAGATTTTCAGGCCGCCGCGATCTTTTTGACCTTGACCTTGAACTTGATCGGTATGCCATCATCAGAACGGGCATAAGCCAAACCGCCTTCATACCAAGTTTCAACATCCTATGTCGATCGGTGCCCGAGATATGGCTAAAAATAGATTTTCGGTTTTCAAGGTCGTACGTCAAGGTCAAGGTCACGACGACAAAATGGTTTGCGCGGATCTCTTCCTATTAAGGTGGCACACCTTCACACAAAATTGGACGCGATTCGGTCAAGCGGTTCGGGAGATATCCTTGGGACAGACAGAAAAAAACCCACAACAAAAACCCCAGACAAACCAGCCCATCGCAAAGTCGGTGACGGACAAAAAAGCATAAACTCTTGAATGGAAATAGAACCACTACTTCCCTACTGAATCAGAATGATATCAGGAAAATGTAATGACCAACATAACAAACAAAAAAAGAGTGACAGGAGCTAACAACATTTAATAATAGAAACAGGTAAACATTTTTTTTTAAAAAGGCTGTTAAAAAAATTAAAGAAACGAAGCAAAAGAGACAATCACACACATGCATACAACAAACAAATAAAGAACGCCTCAAGAAGGCAACGACAGGATGGAACGGATTCTAAAACCCATCCAAAATAGACAAAAAGAGACCCTCCGTATCTGTTAGTCTGTTTGTTGTTCGGAGGAGGTTTCTCGAAGGCCCCAATAATAACCTTCTATCTCTACTACTACTACTACTCCCTGACTTAAACCCCTATATCCATGCAGTGCTTCCTTTGCTTTAGCCTCTACTCGCTAAACCCATCTATTTGTTCAATAAATATTTTTTGTTGTGCTCCGTAACACGGTCGGCTGACTGGGAAAGCACTAAAAGGGGGTGTAGTGGTGGACTTGCCGTCTTGCTTGCACGCGGCTTGTAGTAGTATTGGTGGTCGTTTACAGCCATCGTATTGGTCGCTAAAGGAGGGTGGGGGTAGGGGATGGGGGATAGGGAATGGCGAAGGAAAGTAAGAGAGAAAGGAGGGGGATTTGGGGGTGGTGGGGGTGATGGTTGCAGGGCGGAGGACAATAAATCACTTTGCCTTGTTTGTGCAGCATCCTGCGAAACTGCTCTTGTCTATCATCCGGGCTCTTCAAGGTCGACGACAGCCAGAAAGCGAATAAAATACGAGCACACTAGTAGTTATGCACATATGTATTGCTACAAATTCGGGACTTTCCTGGTGTTGCACTGCCTCCGGGCATTGCCTCCAGGATCGATCCCACCATCTTTATATCTACTAAGGTTCCATATAATTATAATATATGATGTGTCTGTTTCAGACCGGAGGACGTTAAGCAGAATTTCATCATCGTGGAAATTATTGACGGGAAGGGAAATACACGTGACGTGGTGGTTCTTTAAAACACAAAATATTCTAGATATACAAAAACTGAATTCCAAGACCAAATCCCCCAAACAACTTACATTAAAAGGTATGCATAGCTAAATCCACCTGACGTACATGATCAAATTACAATAATGAATTAGTTACATCAAAACGTACACAACTTAGTAACAAATAATAACACTGCAAAATGTAACAGCACAAAGAAATTAGGATGGATTATTCTAAACGAGAAAAAAATAAAATGAACTGGCAGAGTCCAACAATCTCACAATAAAAGAGTGTGCCAATTGTTCAAAATTGCTCTCAATTTTTTTTAACTGACCGAAAGTTGTCAAAAAGCGCGAATAGGCCAATTTGCGGAAATTTGTCTCTAACATTTTGCGCGAACATGAAGAATACAATTGTCTCTATACATTTTGCGCGAACATGAAGAATACAATTTGAGCGACTATCCCAGAGAGAGAGAGAGAGAGAGAGAGAAGAGAGAGAGAGAGAGAGAGAAGAGAGAGAGAGAGAGAGAGAGAGAGAGAGAGAGAGAGAGAGAGAGAGAGAGAGAGAGAGAGAGAGAGAGAGAGAGAGAGAGAGAGAGAGAGAGAGAGAGAGAGAGAGAGAGAGAGAGAGAGAGAGAGAGAGAGAGAGAGAGAGAGAGAGAGAGAGAGAGAGAGAGAGAGAGAGAGAGAGAGAGAGAGAGAGAGAGAGAGAGAGAGAGAGAGAGAGAGAGAGAGAGAGAGAGAGAGAGAGAGAGAGAGAGAGAGAGAGAGAGAGAGAGAGAGAGAGAGAGAGAGAGAGAGAGAGAGAGAGAGAGAGAGAGAGAGAGAGAGAGAGAGAGAGAACGCACAAACGAACAAACACACACATACACACACACAAACACACGTGCGCGCACACGCACACGCACGCACGCACACGCACGCACGCACGCGCACACACACACACACACACACACACGCACGCACACGCACACACACACACACACACACACACACACACACACACACACACACACACACACACACACACACACACACACACACACACACACACACAAAAGAACGCACGCACGCACTATGCGTAACTTGTGTGAAGTTTACTAATAGTGCGTGAAGTTTGCTAATAGTCCGTCGAAACTCTGAGGTTGTCTCTTCTTTTTGTTTGACCCTTGTGTGGGTTTCGCGCTTTTTGACTATCAGACATTCGCGCATTTTGTATACAGGAAAGTATTCGCGCTTTTGGTATGTTCGCGCAAATTGACGGTTGCCAACTGACCCTAAGGTCTACCTCACTTCATTGTCAGTCATTTGTGTCAGTCAAATGGGGAAAAAAGGAAAGGACAAACCTAATGCAAACGTACAAAACCCCTTACCCCGCTTTCCATGTATAAGACGCTTCGCTCGTTAGTTGGCGAGGGTGCTGCTGATGAAGATGATAGTGATGGTGATGGTGGTGGTGGTTGGTGATTAGAACGTTGTTGACGTAGTTAACGGTTCCATCAGTTTCTCAATTTGTCGCTGTGGACCACCTTTTTGGAGGTCTTGATACTCCAGAAGTAAGTATACTGTTAGCAAAAACGTTAAGGACCAAATTTTCACAGACGCATTCAAACCAACAAAAACTACTGAATCGAAATGTCTCAAATGTAATTTGAAGGTGTTACCGACTGACAAATAAGTTTTATTATGTCCTGGGCTCAAAATAAAGGTCGAAAGTGAAGGTCAAGGTCAAGGTCATGATTATCACCTTCAGGTAAGGTATCATTGTAGCAGAATAGGAAGTGACTGTGTGGCAGCAGTTCCTATGATATTGCGACAGACAACAACAACAAAATCATGGGCATCAAGGCAAAGACTGTATAGGGGAAGATAAGCATCCACTCTCTTTTCCCTATATGAGTAGTGAGGACAGAAACACTGGTTATGTCCCTTTTAAACAGGACACATTTTACACGTCGATAGGCCAGTTGAATTCTCCGCTCAAGTTCCAGTCTGAGTTTTTGGATAGCCTGCACTGTGAATAGTGTACTGTCCGCACTAACGATAACTCTATCAACCCGGTTCGCCGAGCTCTTAAGTAGTCCATCTTACCCTTTTAGAATATCTTTGATCAAGGTCAATAACGTACTGTTAGAAAAAGAGGATCGCTTTCGTCTTCTTTGTTGTCGATCGCTCAGACAGCTTCCTGTCAATTATGAGCGCAGATGCGTCATGCTGCAGTTATGCGCCTAACTAAGAAATAGTTAGGCCCAGCAAGTCCGACTTTGGCTGGAGGAGGAAATCTTTTTGAAAGTGTTTCGTGAAAAAAGGCAGGAAAAAGGACCAGTAAGGCAGAAAGATAGTAGATGACAGTAAGCAAAGGGAAAAGGCAGAGTCAAAGAGAGTGGCAGATTAGAGGAAGTTACAAGCACAGAACTTCCAGAAGGTGGGGGAACTATTTACATAAAAGACCCCCTGGTATCCCCACGGGGGGGGGGGGGGGGGGGGAATCGTTGTAAGAATTGTTTGAAAATAAGGCAGGAAAATGGACCAGTAAGGCAGAAAGATAGTAGATGACAGTAAGCAAAGGGAAAAGGCAGAGTCAAAAGAGAGTGACAGATAAGAGGAAGCTACAAGCGCAGAACTTCTAGAAGGTGGGGAACTGTTTGTACAAAAGAACATCCCCCCCCCCACCCCACCAGTATCCCCGCGGGGAGGTGGGGGTGGGGGGTGGGGATCACTTTCAAATTTCTTGGGTGGCACATTATCTGATGATGATAATTATGACTGCTGTCTTGCAACATTGACGCTAACCTTTGACCTTTATGAGGGAGGACTGAGAACGTGTCTGTTTTTCTTAGTAGCACATTCTGGTCAAATGTTAGGCCATTCAGCTTCTGTATCGGTTTTCTGTCAATGAAATGTGGTCCTTAACTTTTTGTGAACAGCATAGTACTAGAAGTGGTAGCTAAAATGAACAGGCAATTCTTATGACTAATGCCCTTCTCTTTGCTCGTGATGAGTTAGTGCAGTAGTGGTTTGTATTGGTTGTCCGTGTACCTTTTAAACACGCTAAATCGCTAAGAACCACACTCTTGGGCGGCCTCTGTGTTGTCAGTAAATAAGCTGGAGTTTTCTTTGCAAATTTGCTCCACCCCCTTTCGACCACCACTACTACCTCCTTGCCTATATATATATATACACCCCTAGCCAGTCTTTCTGTGCTTTTTTTATCATTCCCATTCTCTCTCTCTCTCTCTCTCTCTCTCTCTCTCTCTCTCTCTCTCTCTCTCTCTCTCTCTCTCTCTCTCTCAATGTATCGTATAAATTACCTGACGCTGCAAGTATGACCCCCCCCCCCCCCCTTTACATTAGGACTGTACTAATCTTGTCAATGTCAATAAATACTTTTCTGAAGCTTCCAAAAAATAATTCTGAAGCATCCCTCTCTGTCTCCGTCTCTGTCGCTGTCTCTCTCTCTATTTTTTTTTAATGTGTTGATCAACAAAAAAGTGACTAAAACCGAATGGAAGAGAACGATTAGTATGATTATTATGACAGAGAGAAAAAAAGGATGTCTAAGTGTGGAAGAGAGAGAGAGAGAGAGAGAGAGAGAGAGAGAGAGAGAGAGAGAGAGAGAGAGAGAGAGAGAGAGAGAGAGAGAGAGAGAGAGAGAGAGGGGGGGGGGGGGGGGGGGCGGCAAACAGACAGACAGAGATAATTCCTTTGATGGTTTTACGACAAATAAAAGTGTTTGAGTTTGAGTTTTACACTGACAGACAGAGGGCAGAAACACAGAGAGAGAGAGAGAGAGAGAGAGAGAGAGAGAGAGAGAGAGAGAGAGAGAGAGAGAGAGAGAGAGAGAGAGAGAGAGAGAGAGAGAGAGAGAGAGAGAGAGAGAGAGAGAGAGAGAGAGAGAGAGAGAGAGAGAGAGATGAACTGGACTGAACAACGGTTTATTTTCCTTAGACCAATAGCCCCTAGAAAGAGAGAGATAAAACTAAAGCGAAAATGAAAACGAAATTTTATTAACCAGGAAACATGATAAGCAACACAATGCTTTTTTTCCACCCAGCCCTGGGGAAAATAGAACATCCAATAACAAAGTTAACTAAGAGAGAGAGAGAGATAATTGATTTGAATTGAATTGAATTGTTTAATGAGGTAAGCTTACAAAGCACATTCTCATGGGATAGCATACACAATATAACGATACAAACATGAACATTATGTCAGAAATGCATCGCGATTGGCAACCATATCGCGGGAAAAGAGCAGTTCGTTATCAAATTAATACTGATGTGAGTTTATGTTGCGACACAAAAGAGAGAGAGAGAGAGAGAGAGAGAGAGAGAGAGAGAGAGAGAGAGAGAGAGAGAGAGAGAGAGAGAGAGAGAGAGAGAGAGAGACAGAGAGACAGAGACAGAGACAGAGAGAGATAGACAGAGAGAGAGAGAGAGAGAGAGAGAGAGAGAGAGAGAGAGAGAGAGAGAGAGAGAGAGAGAGAGAGAGAGAGAGAGAGAGAGAGAGAGAGAGAGAGAGAGAGAGAGAGAGAGAGAGAGAGAGAGAGAGACAGAGAGAGACAGAGAGAGAGAGAGAGAGAGAGAGAGAGAGAGAGAGAGAGAGAGAGAGAGAGAGAGAGAGAGAGAGAGAGAGAGAGAGAGAGAGAGAGAGAGAGAGAGAGAGAGACAGAAGACGCAGGAGGAAAAAGACATGCATGCATTGGAGAGGTAGATAGATAGAGGAGGCAGAGAGTGAAAGGGAAGGTATGATTGGCTCCTGGCCCTTGTCTGGTGGCCACTAGCACTAAAACTAATAAACTACCCTGTGTGGTGGTGGCCCCTTTTGTTTTCTGTGGGTCTCTGGAGTGTTTGGTCAGAGGAAACTGATCCCTTATCGCTGTCCGTCAATGAGACTGACAGACTGACTGACTGACTTGACTGACTGACCAGTAAGTGAGTGGTCAGTAAAGCCTGCAGGTCGATCGATGGTCACTGGTCAATCACTGTCCCGCTGATCGCTTTCCCAGCTTTATGACCAGTCGTCTTGGACATGGCGGGGGGTGGGGTGGGGTGGGGGTGGGGGTGGCTGGAAGTACTGCTTGTAGCGATGCAAGGTACATTGTCGGTCAAAAAAAAATAAAAAAAAAATAATACTAAATTAAGGTAGACCTTATGGCCACGACAGTCGTGGGGATAATGAAAACGGGTGAAAAACCTTATGGCCACGACAGTCGTGGGGATAATGAAAACGGGTGAAAAACCTTATTGCCACGAAAGACGTTTAATACCTGCACGCCATTTAAAATATTTTTTTTTTTTGCTTCCCTTATTATTTCATTTCCGGTAGGCCTATTTTCTTGCCGTTTTTGTCCTTTGCCCAGTTTTTCAAAGGCCGTGGCTAAATAGCCGCCAGTGGCTCTATGGAATGCAGGCTACAGAGCCGCTACTTTCCATTTCCGGTGAAAAACGAAGCTAAAAATAGAAATAAGTCTTTTGCCCATGCGCAACGGTCGTGCCCATAATGTCCACATCCCCTTTCCATTATCGGCACGACAGTCGTGGGAATAAGGAAAACGGAAGGAACAGCTTATGGGCACGGTTACAGACCATTAGCGCGCCTTTTACGAAAGCGCGAACATGGTGTCATCCGATTTTGACATACTAATTGCGCGACCATGTCATATACCTAATGCGCGAACACACACGATCACACATAAAACAGATTTACTACTGAAATTATTACTGAAATTTAATACTTGTACCACAATAAAACCAAACGCTCAAATTAAGGGGATTATAATAAATACCATTTTCAGTCCTCTTTGACGCTGTATGGCACCAGAATGTTGAATGCCGTGCTTTTCAGTAACACAAGGGTCACCAAATAATCGTGTATGTGTAAGGCAAAAGTTACGACTGGTTATCTTCTGCTCGTCAATCAGGGTTGGTGATAGGAGTTCAGTAAAACAAAATTCATGCAAGACAATGGTTGTTGAATGTGGAATGCCGTGCTTTTCAGTAACACAAGGGTCACCAAATAATCGTGTATGTGTAAGGCAAAGTTTACGATGGGTCGCGCAATTGGTATATGCCACGGTCGCGCAATTGGTATGTCAGAAAGTTATGACAGTATGGTCGCGCTTTTGTACAAGGCGCGCAAAAAAACAACACCACCACATTTTGTCCCCCCAAACCTCCCAACATCCCCCATCCCCAGAACACCTCACTCACAATCCGCCCCCCCACCTCACCCTCATCCCCCCCATTCTCTGGAACATTACCACATCCACCCCCACCCCACCCCACCCAACCCCCAGCCCCCTTCTCCTCTCCAATAGATAAGATTAGAAATAAAATCTGGAAAAGAAGCAGGCGCCCAAAATATACACATTGTTTTTATTTTTCTATGTAAAACCCCCACATCCTCCCGACACCCCACTCCGACCCCTTCTACTTTTACTCAACTGATATTTTCCGTCCCCATACATCCGCCCTTTTTCAATAAATTCCCCCACCCCCACACACACACCAATCTCGCAAGAACTTCAGCAAAGAGGCAAGAAAAAGAAGAAGAAATGACCAACAACAACAAAACACACACACACACACACACACACACACACACACACACACACAATGTTGTCTGTTAAAGAATAACACACAGCAGGGCAAGGCTCTGGCATGGCTGGCATTCTTGTCCAAGATGATTTGTCGCAATAACATTGCAGAAAATCCGCTTTTCTGTTTCTGATCTCACTCTCCCCCGCCCCTGCGTTTTTGTTTTTTTTCTTCCTTCTATCTTCTTTATGGCAAGACGAGGCAAGAAGGCTACAAGGCAGGACAGGGTTCTTTTCTTGAAGAACTTAATCTGGTTTAGCATTATCTGGTTGGGTGGGGTCTTTTTAAAAAATACTATATTGGATGAACAGGATGCCGTTCTGAAAGGGGGATTAAACAGACAGGAAGAGACTAGGCGTTCAAGACTGCACGTTGTCATCTCCAAACATGGAACACTCAACGTGTTTAGTACGGTTTAATTTTTGTGTGTATTTGACGGTTTAAGGTTTTGCTTAGGGTCAGGGCTAGGGCTAGGGTTAGGGCTAAGAGTCACTTTAATTTCAGATCGAAATGCTAAAATATACACATTCTAAAGTTTCGCTGAAAACCGACATTGTCACGCGGAATGACGTCCCTCTCCATATTTGGAGATGACCAAGTGCAGCATTGAACGTCTTTTGTCAGGAAGAGGGTAGGAGGGTTGCTGGAGAAGGGTGGCGGAGGTAAAGCCGAAGGCAGCCAGGGGGCGAGACAAGATATTGGGTGAGGATGGAATTCTGCGTGCTGGCAAAGAACAGCACCGAAGGACAACAGGGAAGGGGAGTGGCCATGAAATGGCCAACAACAACAGCAAGCGAAACCAAGAAATAATAAAATTAAAAAAAAGGAAAACGAAAAGAAAGAAAGAAAGGAAGGAAGGAAGGAAAGGAAAAGAAGAAAAGACAAACAAAAAAAACCTGCCTGTTTTCCCGCAAACTATCTGTTCTCTTCCTTCATCGTCCATAAACAGACCCTTCTCTTGTTTCATAGAAACTCATTGGGGCAGAACAACTCTCTCTGTCTCTGTTCTCTCTGTGTCTCTGTCTCTGTCTCTGTGTCTCTCTGTGTCTCTCTGTCTCTCTCTATGTCTCTGTCTCTCTATCTGTCTCTCTGTCTCTCCTTCTGTCTCTGTTTCTGTCTATCTCTGTGTCTGTCTCTGCCTCTGTCTCTGCCTCTCTCTCTCTCTCTCTCTCTCTCTCTCTCTCTCTCTCTCTCTCTCTCTCTCTCTCTCTCTCTCTCTCTCTCCTGTCATCCCCCACCCCCCCCTCCTCTTCTTGGGGCTCTTTCTATGAGGCGATAACATCTCAATAAGCGCCCTTCGGGGGGTTTTGTCACGAAGAACGGAGAAGGGAGGGGTGTAGTAGGTTGTAATAGTTAACGGCGATAGCAAGCAAGCAAGCAAGCAAGCAGGCAGCCAGCAAGTGGTAGGGGTTGACAAATTGAATTTAGCACCCCTCGTGTCAAGTTTCGGGGGGGGGGGGGGGGGGGGGGGCGGATATTTTGTCATGCTCTGGGAGCCCTGTGAAACCTCGGGGCCTCAAGACGGCGTCGCCTGTAACTCCATTGCAACTTGTCAACTGGTCAATCGAAAAGGCAATTCGACGCGCTTCTAGCCTTCCTCCCCTCTCCATCCACCCATCCACCCCCACCTCC
>CM065695.1:34031432-34033932 GCA_017654935.2 Phymorhynchus buccinoides | reverse complement strand
CAGTGTAGTAGTAAGAAGGCACACTAACATCAGACAGAGAAAGAAATCGTTTAAATTGGCTGATTGAGTCAGTTACTTTAATGTCATCTGGGAGGTCATTCCACAAATGGGTTGTGCTTGGAAGGAATGAGTGTCTATGTAGTTCAGTTCTTGATCGTGGAACTACTCTGTCTAGAGGCCGGCGTCTATGGTACGGATTTTGATCAGACATTAGTGGTGGAAGGAGATCAGATAGATAATTAGGACATGCATTATTTACCATTTTGTGAAACTGGATTAATTTGTGTCTTTTACGTCTTTCCTTTAATGGACAAAGGCCTGATTCTTCATATCATTTCTGGTGACTGGTTCCCTTCACACCTCCAATAATAATACGAATGGCTTCTAAATGCAGTGTTTCAAGAATGTTTGATTGCTTGTCTGTACAATTGTCCCAAACGATATCTACATAATCAAAGTGAGGCAGAATGAAGGATTTGTACATTGTTTCTAGGGACTTGCGGGATAATCTGTATTTGTAATGTCTGAGGCATGCTATTAACATATATTCACTTTATTGGCTATGAACTGTATATGTTCATCCCATCTACAGTTATCCTGAAGAATTACACCTAAATGTTTATGTGATTTTGATGGTTCTAAAATGTGTGTTCCAAATGTTAGGGGTGCAATATGAGTATGATCACGTGTTGAATTGAGTAGTTCTGTCTTAGTTTCTCTCTCTCTCTCTCTCTCTCTCTCTCTCTCTCTCTCTCTCTCTCTCTCTCTCTCTCTCTCTCTCTCTCTCTCTCTCTCTCTCTCTCTCTCTCTCTCTCTCTCTCTCTCTCTCTCTCTCTCTCTCTCTCTCTCTCTCCCTCTATATAAAATAGTGTCCTCTGGTGTAGCTCGTCCATGTAACATTTGATCATAGATTATGTATGTATTGATATATTTATCGATCTATCAAGATAATGTATTTTTGTAGGCATGATTATGTGCTTACTTTTATTTTGATGACATGGGATGCATCACTGTTGTCGTCAATTGGCCAACATTTTTAGCTCGTGAAATGTTTTACAACCAACCGAACATTGGCTCGTCTTCACTGTGCCGTTACTGTTGGGTGTTTGTTCTTCTTATTTTAAATTGCATATGTATTACCTGTGTATGGCCGACATTCCCTATACATAATAATACAAAAATATGTACAAGGATCTTTATTTAGAAAGAAAGTTTCGCCCATGCTCACACAAGTCATTTTCGTCTTGTTGTTGTTGTTGTTGTTGTTTTTGTTGTTTTATATTATTTGTTTGTGTGCTTGTTTGTTTTTCTAATCATTCACGCAATTCTGTGTTTCTACAATATGTTCTTAAATTTGTGTATTGTTGTATTTCTTAATGCTGATTGCACTGTTTAATAAATTATATATTATGTTTTCTGATCTGTTCTGCTATAGTTTGCATTTCAATCCAATTGGCATATGTCCGTCAATATTGGTGTTTCTATCTAATTTATCTGTGTTCAACAGTCGTCGAACCATATTTGTTTATGTAAAGATGGCACAATATAAGCTTCTAGCTTGTTGCTGCTGATATGTTTACTATCTATGTTTGTTCATGTACTGTGGACCTAATAAAATTGCTTAAACCACATTCATTAATTATGATCTTGTGCATTAGTATACTTTACATTGCCTCTACTTCATTTATCACTTTCCACTTTCCTAATTCGTTATTTATTTACGTCGAATGTTTATGCATTGCCTCAATCTTTTATCAATTTACCATTTACATGATTTTCCCCCCTTTATCTTCTTACTTAGCTGTTGATGTATTCACTTGCGTATTTACATCTTAGGTTCAGGCTAAGCACCGTACGTCCACACACGGCTGCCGTCAATTTGAGCGAACATACCAAAAGCGCGAATACTTTATGTATTGGCCTATGTGACGGTGATTCTCCAATCGGGCAATGTCCAATTGGAGTTTCCCCGGTTGAAACTGAAAATGGAGTTTCCCCTTGGGGCGATATCAAATTCACCTAGGTGAAATTGCAATTGGAAGTTGTCCCGTAAGAATTTCAAATTCCCCCGACCCCACTTACTAAACTCTCCTGCTGACGATTTATTTATTCCGCGTTTTCCTTTTCTACGTTTTGTTTTGCAATGAAGATGTGATTACACAAAGACACACACGGGTACACGCAAACAAAGACGCATAACTATTATTGGCAGAAGAAGAAACACACACAGACCTTGTGCTGCCAGTTGTTCAAGGTCTGCTCTATGCGCCCTTGCACTCTGGCCAAAAACAACTTCGTAGGGGGGTTTTGCCGGTCGTTTCAGATCTGGAGGTATTGATTGCATGGACCACAAACTTCAATCCTTTACTCCATTGTTTGGTGTTTTCCTCCATCCATTTTCCGAGCTTTCTCTGAAGATCACCATTCCCTACCTCCACACACCCTCGGCTTTGAGGGTGTCGTGGGCGTCCGTGGATGATAATTAAATCCTCCCAAGAGC
>CM065695.1:34008932-34026432 GCA_017654935.2 Phymorhynchus buccinoides | reverse complement strand
AAACCTATGGGCCGCAATCTTGCACTTTATGATACCATTCCTTTCCAGGTGTTGGATGGAGAGTGATGTTGTCTTGATCACCTTTTATGTTTTACTGATCTCAGTTTGTTAACTGAAATTCAGTTTATTTATTAATTAGTGCTATTGTACAAGGGAAGCCTTCTAGCCGGTTGGGATTCACTAATGCCCTGCCGACTGAAGCCCCTTGTCTCTAAGCCATAGAGATCTACATCCACCTTCTCCTGTGATTATCAGCAGGGCATCGTGGGCCGGACGATCATCCCGGACTCCACCAAGCACCAAGACGGGTCCGTCGCCAAGACAACCCGCACCCAGAATCCGCGAGGAGACCACGCTTGAACCGTGCCATCCCGCGAAGCCGTAACCGGAACGACTGGGAGCTACTCTCATCTGACGAGCAAGCCCAGCCACACCAGCATTCGCCGATCACTACGGAGGAACCTGACAACAGCTAAGTCCCCCGGACTGCGCCAATCATTTGAACTTTCCTACGGACACTGAAGATAATTAGTAACCCTTCCGGCATGGGGCGAACCTTATAGAAAAACAAAAGTCTTGTAAATCCTTTCGGATTCCATTGTTTTTTATCCATATTTTGTTTTGGCGCCATTGAGCTGCTTTATTATTATTGTTGCATAATCTTATGCAGATTTTGGGAGTAAATAAAATACAAGTGTCAAATAATCCTGAACCCTTTGGTCAGACTGATGAGAGTGGGAGTCTTGTAATTTCATGTAAAACCCTACTTCTCTCTGTCTGCCATTTAGAGCAATTCAACCACTTGTATTTCTTACAACCATACGAGCCAGAACCCGGGCACAAATATAAATTTATTAGATGAAAAGGGGCCGGGAAAGTTGCTCATCTCCCATACCCTAGAGAAGTGGGCTAAAGGCAAATTTTCTAAAGTCTTCCCTAGGGACTTAGCCTTTTAACCCATTACCTCGTCACATCTAATTGGGGGCTCGCGTCCGGGATATTTTTTTTCATAAAGTCTAACAAATTTCAATTCAAACTGTAGTTCCTTTTCAAAACTTATCTTGTGTCCACTGGGAAAGTTATTGTGATTTGGTTCACTGTGTTTTGATTTGATTTGTTTGAATGCTATTTATGACTTTATTTTGATGTGCATGCTATTTCAGTTTATGCTGAAATAGTTAAGTGTTGTTTGATACATTCAACTCAGCAGTTTTGTTTTTATTTTGAATAGTTGTATTTACAACCATGGCTGAGATTGTTAAACTTAGGAGGGAACTTAAAGAATGGGGAGAATCTCTAGGATTGTCAGGCCAAGAGTTAGCCAATTTTGTCATATCTGAATATGACAAAGAGAAAGCTCGCGAGACTCAAGAGGCTGACAAAGCTCGCGAGGAGGCTCAGAAAGACAAACAGAGAGCCCATGAGGCTCAAGAGGCTGATAAAGCTCGCGAGGCTCAACAAGCAGATAAAGATCGCGAGGCTCAACAAGCAGATAAAGATCGCGACGCTCAAGAGCAAATCCGTACTCATGAGTTAAGGCAGAGGCAACTAGTGCAGGATGCCAAAAATAAAGAACTCGAACTTGAGGCCACTGAGCGAGAAAAAGCGCGAGACCATGAGCTAGCTATGAAGCAGCTAGAAAACTCAGCAGACTCTGAGACTGCTGCCCCTCAAAATTTTCCCCCTCCCATTCATACCTCAGCCATGACCTTCACATTGGAGGCATTCAATGAGGCAACCGAGTCTATCGATGCATTCCTTGATAGATTTGAAAGACTGGCCCAGGAATTTGAGCTTGCTCCGGAAAAGTTCAACCTCAAGCTTGCCCAAAGTCTCAGGGGTGTGGCTTATGAGGTGTACAGCAAACTTCCGTCAAGCCAAATTACCGACTACCCAGCTTTGAAAGAAGCCCTGCTCAACAGATACCAGTTGACAGCGGACGCCTACCGGAAAAAGTTCCGGTCAACCAGAAAAGGTAGGGGAGAGTCCTATGCCCAATTTTCAGATAGACTGGGGAACTATCTGACTAAATGGGTGTCCCTTTCTGCCAAAACTGAGTCCTATGAGGATTTACGGGAACTGATGGTTGGCGAGCAACTGCGCGAAACCATGTCCCCAGAGTTACGCACCTTTACTGCCGAACAAGGTGCCACAACTCTGGCTGACCTCATCCAGCTAAGTGATAGGTACACTCTAGCCCATGATGAACCTAGCACCCCTAAAAGGCCAAAACTGCAGCAAGTTATTGGGTCCATTGCTTCACAGCAGAGCAGGTTTAACCCCAACTCCAACAGTGGGTCCAACGGTTCTACCCATGAACGACAACCACTGGGGCATCCCTTATTCTGCTCATACTGCAAGTCGAACACCCACAATCGGGATGACTGCAGGAAACTTGCTTACAAGCGGCAAAATGTTGCAACTATGCAAGTCGTCTCGACTTCGCAGAATTGCACCAACCCCTCCCCAATCCAGTGTCCAGGCACACCGTCAGTCGTTGGACAGGCGACTGTCAACAACATCCCTGTTCAGTGTCTCTATGACACTGGACTGTCATGCAACGCCATTGTCTGTGGATCCTTAGTCCCCGCGTCAGCATACACGGGAGACTTCATCTCTCTGCAAGGCCCTGATGCTTCAATCCCCCCATCCACTTTGCCAGTCGCCATAATCAATGTCGACACCAGATTTGTTAAGGGACCCATCAAGGCAGTGCTCATGGACAGTCCTGTCTATGACCTCATACTTGGATCACAGTATGTGTTTTTAGGGCACCCCTCTCAACCTGCTATTGTTTCAGCAGGATTCCCTTCTCCCCAACCCACAAACCAACTCCCTCCCTCCTTCCCAAAGAGCAAATCTCCCTCAGCAGGGAAGAAACCTCTCAACGCGGCAAACCAAATTGCCGCGCGAGCCAATCCAGATTGTCCCAAGTCCGCCACAACTTGGAAAATCCTTCCCAAGGAATGTCCGCCTAACGACCCAAGACCACTCGCCACAGGTACCTCAGGTGAAAGGCAGCCCTGGACCCGCAAACACCCACCGAAGGTACTATCGGGACAGGCCGCCGCACGTACAGCAGTCACCTACCCCTCCCTTTCAGCGAGTGGCAGTCGACTTGGTCGGGCCTCTACCTCAACGGAAGAAGAAATTCCGGTATATAGTCACCGTGGTCGACATATGTACCAAGAGGTGCGATGCCGCCCCAATCTCCTCACTTGATGCTAGTCAGGTAGCCGCGGCACTCAAAGCCATTTTCACCCGAATCGGCCTACCAAACCACATCATCAGCAATGATGAATCCAGGCTAAAGGGGAAACTCAGGCAAGAGGTGTTTGCTATTCTGCAATCAACCTTGGGACAACTCAACACAGGATTGCCGCACCAACCTCAGTCGGAATCCATTCCACTTATCTCTAACCCACCTGCTCCTTTGAACTCTGTGTTGCGACCAGATGTTCCACCATTCCAGCCGACCCAGTCTCCCCACTAATTTGTCCCTGTCGCCCAAGTCGAAAGTGGAGTCGGCGTTCCACAGGAAGATTCCGGTACCAGAATCTTTTCTTCGGGGGGCCTCTGTGACGTAAGTGTCCCGCGCGACCCGCTTTCTTTATTTCTTATCCACACCCCCCCCCCCCCCCCCCTCCCCTCCCCACCCCCCACCCTCTCTCCTTTTCATTTCTCTGTCCGGCCGCCACGTTAATTGCCACCCACCATCTAAAGAACGCCGAATAAGGCAATTATCTCTTTGAAGCAAGATCTATCTACCCATCACAAGAAAGTGACAACCACGGTTATCTCCCTTTGAAGACGGTTTTGCCTTTCCAATCACAAGGTTAGGAATGTCCGGCATGTGATAATGCTGTAATCGGCGCGTGATTGTTCTGTACACTCTGAACATCATCTTGTGACGTGTCGACTGTAATAAACCAATAGCAGGCTTTCATTGTTTGAAAGTGAAGGCTATAATTGGCGTAGTGAGAAAAAGTTTTTCACACAAGACGCTGAAACTGACTAGAGCAACACCTCTCCCAGCCAGAATAGCCCACCTAGTAAGTCTTATTGATGACTGGTGATTGAGACTGGTTGTTTGTTTGACCCTAGTTTTGATCTAGATCCTATGTTCAATGATGAATAAGGAGTAGATAGATATGTTATAGAAAAGAAGTGGTAAACATTCTATTCTATTTATGTGCACTGATTATTTGTGTGTGTGTGTTTTTGACTTTAACACTTTTGGTACCAGAACCGGAGTTTATGCCTACTAACCCTTTTGTCTATTTTTAGTAGGAAACCTATGGGCCGCAATCTTGCACTTTATGATACCATTCCTTTCCAGGTGTTGGATGGAGAGTGATGTTGTCTTGATCACCTTTTATGTTTTACTGATCTCAGTTTGTTAACTGAAATTCAGTTTATTTATTAATTAGTGCTATTGTACAAGGGAAGCCTTCTAGCCGGTTGGGATTCACTAATGCCCTGCCGACTGAAGCCCCTTGTCTCTAAGCCATAGAGATCTACATCCACCTTCTCCTGTGATTATCAGCAGGGCATCGTGGGCCGGACGATCATCCCGGACTCCACCAAGCACCAAGACGGGTCCGTCGCCAAAACAACCCGCACCCAGAATCCGCGAGGAGACCACGCTTGAACCGTGCCATCCCGCGAAGCCGTAACCGGAACGACTGGGAGCTACTCTCATCTGACGAGCAAGCCCAGCCACACCAGCATTCGCCGATCACTACGGAGGAACCTGACAACAGCTAAGTCCCCCGGACTGCGCCAATCATTTGAACTTTCCTACGGACACTGAAGATAATTAGTAACCCTTCCGGCATGGGGCGAACCTTATAGAAAAACACAAGTCTTGTAAATCCTTTCGGATTCCATTGTTTTTTATCCATACTTTGTTTTGGCGCCATTGAGCTGCTTTATTATTACTGTTGCATAATCTTATGCAGATTTTGGGAGTAAATAAAATACAAGTGTCAAATAATCCTGAACCCTTTGGTCAGACTGATGAGAGTGGGAGTCTTGTATTTGTAATTTCATGTAAAACCCTACTTCTCTCTGTCTGCCATTTAGAGCAATTCAACCACTTGTATTTCTTACAACCATACGAGCCAGAACCCGGGCACAAATATAAATTTATTAGATGAAAAGGGGCCGGGAAAGTTGCTCATCTCCCATACCCTAGAGAAGTGGGCTAAAGGCAAATTTTCTAAAGTCTTCCCTAGGGACTTAGCCTTTTAACCCATTACCTCGTCACACTCGCTACGTCTTCAACTTAAGAAAATGAAAACCCCAACAACAAACAAACAACGAACCAAACAAAGTAAACAAAAAGAACAAGGAAAGGAAAACAAAACAACCGACACACCAGCAGTGTATCTCTCTATGTCTTTGAATAAAATAATATAAACAAACAAACATAAGACAATAACAAAAAAGCACATAATCACAAACACACACACACACACACACACACACACACACACACACACACACACACACACACACACACACACACACACACACACACACACACACACACACACACACACACACACACACAAAGTAAACAATTAAACAGAATGTCTACAGAAACAGGTTTTATGTCTCTGTCAGTGACCAATATTTAACATCGATCGTTTTCAAAAACCGTACATAACTCTTAATTAAAGCAACATTCGTTAAATGATAAATCAACCACCCGACAAAATGAGTGAATGGATGAATAGATAAGTAAAGTAAGTAAGTAAGTAAGTAAGTAAGTAAGTAAGTAAGTAAGTAAGTAAGTAAGTAAGTAAGTAAGTAAGCAAGCAAGCAAGTATGTATGTATGTATGTATGTATGTATGTATGTATGTATGTATGTATGTATGTATGTATGTATGTATGTATGTATGTATGTATGTATGTATGTAAGTAAGTAAGTAAGTAAGTAAGTAAGTAAGTAAGTAAGCAAGCATGTAAGTACGTAAGTAAGTAAGTAAGTAAGTAAGTAAGTAAGTAAGTAACTAAGTAACTAAGTAAGTAAGCATGTAAGTAAGTAAATAAGTAAGCAAGTGAGTGAGTAAGTAAGTAAATAAGCAAGTAAGTAAATAAATCATTACAAATGAATATTAAGCCAGGTTAACTCCTATATATATATATATATTACTATAAATGTTTCATATGTGCCTGTGCCAGGCCGGAGGACGTTACACTAAAATCTCTCGGTTGCCGAAATGAATTAAAAGAAAAGGGAAAAAAACTGGCCACCTTTTGCAAGAGTGAATGCCCTTGGTGGATGGGGGAAGATGCTTGAGTACTGACCAAACAAGGGAATAACTCGACAATAAGCCTATTTGAGGCCACTGAATGGCTGCCTTTTGCAAGAGTGAATGCCCTTTTGGATACTGACCAACAAGGGCTTAACTCTTGCCGCCAAGGGCGTTAATAACCCTAGTTGCAGTGGCCAATAACAGAGGACTGAAGCCCACAGAAGAAAGAAGGGGACACCACTGTGACAAAAAACCCCACATAAGTGGTGCAACTCAACTGCACCTATCTCAATTACCCTTATGCTCAATTGCGCCTGTGGCGATTGCACCCCGTTGTAGTCATCAATCTCACCCGTTGAAACGGCTGAAACGGTTGATCAGAAAACTTAGATATAATGGAAGTTTTGCAATACATAAAGTCAGAGTTTTGTTTGAGAAGATAGAGCTACCATTATAAATGTACAGGAAACAGAATTTCATAGAGTAGTAACAGGTCTGCGCGTTGGTTGGGTACGCGCGTACCCCCACCCCCTTGAAGCGTAAGAAGAAAATGCTTGCGTCATCTTGAGGGGTACGCAACCCCTCTTGGTACTCTAGATAGCTTGTCTGGTTTTGATTGTGTAGCCATCTGAAGTTGAGCTTCTAAGACACATCAATTCGTTGCAGAAACCAGGCGCAATGTATGCACAGACCCGGATAGGCGCGCAACGGAGTAGGCCTAATGTTCAAGCAAGCGCAATTGAGTGGTAGCCAACATGAGAAACAATCAGCAGGGTCAAAGTCAAAGTCAAAGTCAAAAGTCAAACAAGTGCAACGCCGAGCGGCTGCAAAGTCCCCTCGCAGCATCTCCGAGCTACTCCGAAATCGAAATGTGTCGGTTGTACGCATACATAAAAACGCATCAAAACCGCACGTAGCTACATAAAAAAGCATCAAAACAGCACGTAACTGAATAGGTTTTTTTTTATATATAGCCTTGGGGTTCGGACCCGTGATTTGAGCGCGCGCGATCATGCGCACACGAGCGCACAGAAAAATTCATGACAACTGCGTTATAGACCATTCATCAAGAAATGTTGTGAACAAAACCTGCATTGAAATACATGCAAAACTTCGCGAGATATTAGCGATTATGTGTTTCGGGGTTTGAACCCCGTAACTGGCGCGACCTTGACCTTAATGTAAAACTAAATACATCAGTGGATAGCTTGCATCTTGGCAAACTAGTATACCAAATTTGATGATGATACACTGAATAGTTTTTTGAGAAAAACGGACGAATAGCCGGACGGACGGAGACACGCCGGACGGACGGACACCGGACGGACACCGGACGGACGGACCAGACAAAAACAATAGCTCCCCGAACCTTCGGCTCGGGGACTAAAACAACTTTATTATCACGTTAAGTGAAATTACAGTGTGGTTTCCTACAGGCACAATACAAGCAAGGAAACACATTTGCATGCATTAGGGTGTGTGTGTGTGGGGGGGTGGGTGGGGGTGGGGGGGTTTGGGGGTGGGGGGGTACAGAGCATTCCCTTTACTATATAACATATGGCGGACGGTAGATAGAACAGAGAGAGAAGCAACAGCGACGATTGTGGGAGGTCACCACACATGATAGATAATACCACCCCTTTACTGACTTCATTGGGATTACCAGGCTTATCGCACCCACCCACCCACCCCACAAATGCGACAACAAACAACCTGAGGGTCCCTGCCCTCTCCTTTTCTCCTTTGCTCCTTTCCCCCCCACCCCCCTTGCGGAGTAGTATGTATACAGAATTGAGAGAGAGAGAGAGAGAGAGAGAGAGAGAGAGAGAGAGAGAGATGCATGGAGAGAGAGAAAGAGAGAGAGTCAGGGGGGAGAGAGAGCGAGAGAGAGAGAGAGAGAGAGAGAGAGACGAGAGAGAGAGAGAGAGAGAGAGAGAGAGAGAGAGAGAGAGAGATGGAGAGAGAGAGAAAAGAGAGAGAGAGAGAGAGAGAGAGGAGAGAGAGCGGAGAGAGAGAGAGAGAGAGAGAGAGAGAGAGAGAGAGAGAGAGAGAGAGAGAGAAAGAGAGAGAGATATGCACAGAGAGAGAAACAGAGAGAGATAGAGTGAGAGAGAGAGAGAGAGATCGATAGAGAGAGAGAGAGAGCGAGGGAGAGAGAGAGAAGAGAGAGAGAGAAGAGAGAGGAGAGAGTGAAGAGAGAGAGACAGAGCAACATTTTGAAGGTTTTTTTTAGGGGGAAAAAAAGGGAAGCAGCATGTTGAAGAAGATGCCGAGAAAAGGGCGAGGGATGATGAACGAAGAAAAAAAAAAATGCGTGGGGGTGGGGGTGGGGGTGGGGGTGGGGGATTTAGGGGTGGTGAGGGTGGTAGGGTGTTGTTGGTGAGAATGGGGGGGGGGGGGGACCTCACACGTTGAGAGTGGAAGAACTGCTTGTAAAGCAACTAACTGGCAGTAGCGCAGCTCATAAAACGGAATATATGACACGGCGGAAGCACTCGACTCTGGAGAAGCGTACCCCCATCCACATACTTTGATTATGTAGACACTAAAAGACATAACACAGCTCGCCCGATCGACGCTCAAACACAGATGAGATGCACGTGCGAACATGCAATCATAAACACAACATTCCCCCCCCCCCCACACACACACACGCACGTATGCGCGCGCGCGCGCACACACACACAAGCCATTATTGCTTATTCAATGTTCCATCTGAAAAATAAAAAAATGTGACTTTTTGACTTTGACTTTGACACACACAGACGTACGCATGCACGCACGCGCACGCGCGCGCACACACATACACACACGCGCGCGCGCGCACATGCGTGTGCGCGAACTTCCGTGCACGTGAAGCAACGCAGAAAAAAATGACACTCTAACGATGTAAAAAATGTGGCAACATCAAGAACTGTACGGATCTCTATTCTACCGTCTTCTTGTCACTAGGGTAATATACCACCACACAAAATTTAAAGCGATTCTGTCAAGCGGTTCACAAGGTATAAACTTAGCCTCTTTGATTCTTGGTTTATAGTGTACTTAGTATGTGGTAATTGGCAACACCATTCCCATTCTTAGTTGTTTTTGTTGTTTTTTTGGGTTGTTTTTTCTTCTGTCCTTTTTCTTGTTTTTTTCTTTTTCTTTTTTTACTTCTATTGTTTGTTTGTCTAGTCATAAATTGGTGCATGATGTATTGCTATCTTGGCTTAGTTTATTTTTCTTATTCCAATTGCATTTTTCTCATAGCTATTCGAGTAATTTCATGATGCAGCCTTTTGTTCGTAACTGAAACGTTTTTGAGTGCGCTTATAAGCTTATAGCTTGTATTGTGCTCATACAATAATTTGTGTACACTGCAATGTATTATGTTAATAAACTTTGTTTAAGCCAAACAACATGGAAAACAACATCAGCAAAAACAATAGCAAAAACGAACAGAAGGTATTAAACTGAGACACAAGACGTTCAATGCTGGACTTGATCATCTCCAAATACGGAAAGTGTGGAAAGCATTCGCGTGACAATGTCGGTTTTCAGCGAAACTTTAGAATATGTATCTTTTAACCATTCAATCTTAAATTAAACTGACTCTAGCCCTAACCCTAACCACATCCCTAACCCTAACCAAACCCTTTTAAACCGTCAAACACACACACAAACAAAACTTTACTAACAAATCGAGTGTTCCATGTTTGGTGATGACCAAGTGCAGTCTTGAATGCCTAGTAACCGAAACTTCCTTTTAGCCCAGTACATTGGTCTAAAGGACAACATGTGGGTTATTAGTGTTCAAAGTTCCACGCGTCCATGAGAACAAGAACCACAAACAAACATTCAGAAGAGACAAACACTACTTTACATTACTTGGTTTTAAATGCAGTCTCCATCTGTTCAATCAATCGTGCAACTATGGCGTTAATTTAAGGAACACGGTATAAGCTTGATTGAGAATGTGAATGTGGTCTCTATGTTTCTTCTCAGAATGTTCATATTGTAACTATTTTACTCTTGTATAATTAATTGTGTGCGAGTGTGTGTGTGTGCGCATGCATGTGTGTGTATGTGTGCGTGCGCGCGCGCCCGCGCACGCACGTGTGTGTGTGTGTGTGTGTGTGTGTGTGTGTGTGTGTGTGTGTGTGTGTGTGTGTGTGTGTGTGTGTGTGTGTGTGTGTGTGTGTGTGTGTGTGTGTGTGTGTGTGTGTGTGTGTGTGTGTGTGTGTGTGTGTGTGTGTGTGTGAGGAAGTAAGAGAACGTTGCGTGCAAGCATCGTGCTTATTTTACTTTCTAATGATTAGTTATTTGTTTGCCTTTAATGTTCTTGTTATCAATGTAAAGCGCACTGAGCTCATGTGAGAAAGAGCGCTATATAAATTCCCATTATTATTATTATAAGCTCCGAGCTTGTTGTTGCTCTAATTGTCTTTCTGTTTGACTGCTTTCAAATGAATAAAGATTTTCTTAAACCAAGAGACAAAACACAAACAGTAAACGTTATAAAATGAATAACAGGTTGGCTAGCAGTCCTCTCTTTGGGTTTTATTAAAAACAAAAATTGCATAAAGACCCACCAGATCACGTGTCAAAATCACGGGATTCACGGGTTTTCTCTCTTATAGCTAGCTGGTAAGAAATCTTGTTTTGTCCAGGTTTGACTCCAATACAAATGCCCCAAAATTCGAAACGAAACATCATTTTAAAGAGCAGCCTCAATTTGAAGTTGGGGGAATTTGCATGTGGGTCACAGCTACCCAGAAAACACACACCAAGAGACTTAATCGTGGTGGGTCTTGAAAACACAACTATGACAAGACCGATTAACGTCCTATTCGAACTCACGCTCATGTATCGCATACTCCATTTTCCTACCAAGTAGTGTTGAGATCCGTCAAGTAGGGTAGGTAGGTAGGTAGGTAGGTAGGGACAGGCTTCATCAGCCTAGGCCTCACGGCCTATTAATCGTCCCCTCAATATCAAATGACTTATGATTTGTTTTCAATTGGTCTGAGCAAGTTTTTGGAAAATCAAATCAATCAAAATCACAAAAAAATGTCTGAAATTTAGGAAGATTGTCTAGAAGATTTTTAAAAGTATTAATATTTTGTGCAAACTTAATGTTAGTGTCAAGATCATTCCAGTAAACAGCAACTCTGTTAGTAAAGTAACATTTTCTTTTGTTAGTATTGCAATGTTTAACAAAAATTTTGCCATCAGATTTTCTAGTGCTAGTAATTTGTGGGGCTGAAAAGAAAGTATCAACATGAACGTCATCAATGTTGTTGAAAATTTTATAGGTTTGAATTAAACTTCCTCGAAGCCTTCTGCCTTTTAGAGAATGTAAATTAAGATATTTTAAGTAGTGTGTTAAAAATAATGAAGGACAGACAGACAGACAGACAGACAGACAGACAGACAAACAGACAGACAGACTCCAAACAATACTGGTCAGACTCAGTCTGGACGGAAATGATAAGGACATTAGGTACTTTTGCAGCCCGCTTGGTAAATAGCGCTTAGTGTGTGGTGTTTGACGAAGTTTCGGAACTACCGGTAGGGGTGTCCATACGATGCGACATTTTTAACAGCTACG
This sequence comes from Phymorhynchus buccinoides, assembly GCA_017654935.2. Classification (NCBI taxonomy): domain Eukaryota; kingdom Metazoa; phylum Mollusca; class Gastropoda; order Neogastropoda; family Raphitomidae; genus Phymorhynchus; species Phymorhynchus buccinoides. Next base: position 34,014,575 of record CM065695.1, on the reverse strand, counting down.
CGTACTGCAAAGGGTGAGGAACGCATTTTGGGAAGGCGTAATTAGGCCTAAATCATAACTTGCTTACCTTTATAAAGAAAATGTAAACTTTTTCTCTCAACCCATACAGTTTCTACTCACTCGTAGCTTTCGCCAAGCGTCCGCCTGGCTTCTTCCTCAGCGCTTGCCCACTGAAGGTGGAGACTTGGAGCTCAGTCAACACACCGGTGAGATGAACTCACGACGTGCGACTGAATAAGGGAATTGTCGACTGCTGGCAAGACGTGTCTGCCCCTGTCCCTGTTGCTTAACTTTTTTGTCCTTTGCCGATCTACGATCGCAAAGGAGTCTATTTTCGTTCGTGTATGTTTCTTTTTTTTTCTTCTTTTTTTCTTTTCTGTCTGTCCCAAGGATATCTTTCCCACTTGTTTGTTTGTTTGTTTGTTCGAATGACGGGAACAGGGTTTCACCTGCAATTCCAATTCCTTGTGTGCTTGGTTCTTGATATCAGATGCTGGATGGTAAATCATCGTTATCTGATTTAACTAAGATTATTATTATCATTTATTACATACAAATTTTTAAAAAATCTGCCTACTCTCTTTCTCTTACCCCCCCCCCCCCTTTATTTTACCCTCTGTGTCCGTCTGTCCTCTCTCTCTCTCTAAATGTATGAGAATATATATGTGTGTGTGTGTGTGTGTGTGTGTGTGTGTGTGTGTGTGTGTGTGTGTGTGTGTGTGTGTGTGTGTGTGCGTGCGTGTGCGCGCGCGCGCGTGTGCGTGCGTGGTTTGCGTCCGTGTTTGCGAGCATTACTTTTGTGTTTGTGTTTATGCGCGCCGTGTGAGTTTGTGTGTGTGTGCGCGCGCGCGCGCAAAAGCCCCCGTGTGTTTGCTTTACAAACAGATCATACCGTCTGACACAAAGTTGACATAGATTGTCATAACATCAAGAACTTCAATGGAGCTTATTAATCTTTAGTAAAAAGAAAACCAACAAAGAAACCCACTAACATGGGGTATCTATTACCAAATTGAAATTGTGCGTTCACTAACCGCGTTTCAAACAATCTACCGGTGGAAACAAGTTTTGTTTTTGTAAGTGCAGTGTGTAAGCAGTTCAGTCAAGCATCTATTCAAATTCCTACCCTATGCTTAAGCGTGGTGGGTCTAGAGGTACAAAAGACTGATTAGCGTGGACAATAATTAGTATTATGCAGAAGACAGATCGTTGGTGTTTATGAATGGCAAACTCTGTTCTTATATTTTTGTCTCGTGTTAACCCTTTCACCGCCAAAGTCGCATTTTAGCACCACAGTGATTTAACACCTATGTCACTAAAAGGCGTCAAATTGGGGTCTATTATCCAAAGACCCTATTGTCTTAGTTTTGGGAAGTAAGGATAGACCTTATTTTATATATGTCACAGAAGAATCCACAATACTGCAGATGGATTTTGTTCTCTACCCAGGTATATTTAATGTATATTTTTGGCTGAAATGTGGCTGGCCGTGAAAGGGTTAATAACAATGTGCCCTTTCGCGCTGTTATCGAACGACGGGGTTGCTGCAACCCCCTCCAAATAGTACTAACAATCGGGGTAAAGTAAAAGATAGGGACAAAAGGTTGGGCCTTACCTGGAACCAGCTGGAGGCAAAAGGCACGGGACTAGGCTAAACTAACAAAATAGCTTATGTGCGTATCTATGCATTTTCCATCCTCTCTCTCCAATCAGCGTGCGCATACACACAGACACACACACACACACACACACGCACGCGTGCGCGCGCGCACGCACGCACGCGCAAACATACACACACACACACACACACACACACACACACACACGCACACAAAAAACCACACACACACAGACACAGACACACACACACACACACACACACACACACACACACACACACACACACACACACACACACACACACACACACACAGACACACACACATGGACCACACATCGATGGGAAAGGACCACACATTGATGGGAATGCACACACGCATAGCAATATTATTAAACAGATTGCTTCGATTTTTGTTTTCGAACAACACGTTTGCTTTTCTAATGTCATTCTTACAGTGGTTTTTTTTTATCATTCTTCTCTCTCTCTTTTTTTTCCCCAGCAGCTTTCATCTTTTTCTTCTTCAAAATTTGATTATGGTTGTAACAAAGGCAAGAAAGAAAATTAATGTGTCAGAAAAAGCAAGCTGGATAAGTAACCATCTTTCGGATGTGACGATAAACCCAGGTCCCGTGTGCTCATGCACTTAGCATACATTTAACCCAGTGGCAACGAAAATGTTGTCATTTGGTCAAAATGTACCCCCGCCCCCTTTCCCTCCTCACCAGTAGCACAAAAATCGCATGCAAAAAAACAAAACAAATGGGTGGCGCGCCTCTGGCTGCGACGCTCTCTCCAGGTGGGAGCAACCCGAATTTTACAGAGACGCCTCTGTGACTATAAAGTACCTAATACCTAACCAAAAGTTGCACGCACCATCGTCTTTACCACAATCACGCGTTTCGTATCACAATTGTACGCATTTCCTTTCGCTTTGAGCAGTTACTAAGCCAACAACAAAATCATTTCAAACAAAGAAAAAATACAATGCGTTCACATTGACCCTCTGTTCTCCCTTATCCACTCTCTCTCTCTCTCTCTCTCTCTCTCTCTCTCTCTCTCTCTCTCTCTCTCTCTCTCTCTCTCTCTCTCTCTCTCTCTCCCATCCCCCACGGAGAGAGAGAGAGAGAGAGAGAGAGAGAGAGAGAGAGAGAGAGAGAGAGAGAGAGAGAGAGAGAGAGAGAGAGATGCTTCATGCATGAAAATCTGCTTAACGTCCTCCGGTCTGGAACAGACACATATTATGGGACATTAGTAGATATAAAAATGGTGGGGACGATCCTGGAGGCAATGCCCAGAGGCAGTGCAACACCAGTAAAGTCCCGAATTTATATCAATACAGATAGGTATGATTAAACTATAAACAATCAGAGAGATGCTTCACACAATGTCAGATTAACAGAACGAGGAGCCATATCAGCGTAATCCCAGTCGTAATTGTTTGCATATAAAAACAATCACTGATTATTTTAAAAAATAATGGATAGATTTAAGCCAAAGTAGGCATAGTGAACAGGTGTCACCTAACAACGTTTCTTGTAAAATATTTAATTTCTCAGCATTCCCATACCGATACAAGATATTGTTTTTAAACACAAAAACCACATTGACCCAATGATAACAACATTAACTCCCTTTGAAGACTGTTATTCACGTGTGTAGTGATGTTTGTGTGGGTGTATTTTTGTGTGGCGGGGGTGTGGCTGGTACTGGGGGTACGTTTATATGGCGTTGCCATATTGTTTTTTTAGTTTCATTCGCAAGCTAAGCAATCCAATCTCTCTTCTCTTAAAAAAAAAAAAATCTTATATCTTATTTCGGTTTTTTAATTTATTTTCCCTCGGTGTTTTTTGGGGTGTTTTTTTACAATATGAGGCCAGTAGATGAATAACTAGATCTTACAATTCGCAGACCTCTTTTCGGCTGTTTATGAAATAAACACCGCTTCAAATCAACGCAATGTTCGGAGTGTTTGCTCAACATTTCCATCATCTTATTCTATACTACTAGCCTTTATTTACTGTCGTGATCAACTTCGAGACTACTTCTCTGACACAACGCAGTCGGCGTCGGAGCAAACTTGGTCTCCACCCCTACTGTAGGGCGAAACGTTATTAACCCCCCTCATCTCTGTCAATGTAGTAACAAACCTGTCTTTTATGTACTCTATAATTGAGAAATTAACGTTCCTTTTCAGGGTCTCATCTATGTGGACTTTGTATTGAGGACTAATACAAAATAATTTTTTAAAAAAAGCTGCGAAAAGATCTGGGGAAAATAATATGATATTATATTATACTAGTAACGGTAACGCCAAGTACTGGTAACGCTGAGTACAGCAAATTTGATGCGATTCGGTTAAGAAAGGTCGGAGTTATAAGGCCCCGTTTCCCGTTGGCGCTGCTCTGAGAGTGACGCGCTCTCCCGATTCTCTTCAAATTTGCTGCCAGGCTTTGGCCCCGACCACAGCAAGCCTGACAGCAGATTTGAAGCGATTCGGTCTAAATACGGCGGAGTTATAAGGCCCGTGTTGTGTTTCAGGCACACACACACACACACGCACACGCACGCACACGCACGCACACGCACACGCACACGCACACACGCACGCACACACACACACACACACACACACACACACACACGCACACACACACACACACACACACACACACACACTTGCCTTTTTATTATATGATTATGCGGTAGTGTTGTGGATGTGGTGTGGTGTGGTTAGGCGTGTGTGTGCGTGTGTGTGTGTGTGTGTGTGTGTGTGTGTGTGTGTGTGTGTGTGTGTGTGTGTGTGTGTGTGTGTGTGTGTGTGTGTGAGAGAGAGAGAGAGAGAGAGAGAGAGAGAGAGAGAGAGAGAGAGAGAGAGAGAGAGAGAGAGAGAGTGAGAGAGAGAGAGAGAGAGAGAGAGAGAGAGTGTGTGTGTGTGTGTGTGTGTGTGTGTGTGTGTGTGTGTGTGTGTGTGTGTGTGTGAGAGAGAGAGAGAGAGAGAGAGAGAGAGAGAGAGAGAGAGAGAGAGAGAGAGAGAGAGAGAGAGAGAGAGAGAGAGAGAGAGAGAGAGAGAGAGAGAGAGAGAACTTGAACTTGAAATGCTTAATGAGGATAAACTGAATAAACCAAACAGCACTTCTTTTTATTAGGTCCTCAAGCAAATAAAATAATAAGCAAGCAAAATTGAAACAAAAAAGAATAGACAAACAAACAAGCAATATTATAACATCATCAGAGAGAGAGAGAGAGAGAGAGAGAGAGAGAGAGAGAGAGAGAGAGAGAGAGAGAGAGAGAGAGAGAGAGAGAGAGAGAGAGAGAGAGAGAGAGAGAGAGAGAGAGAGAGAGAGAGAGAGAGAGAATACAAACAATGCGAGTGATTTGATAAACGCCCTTATGTCAAGTGGGGAAGCAATCATGTAGCATTCAAGGTATACAAAATTGGAATAAATGAAAGTTTTAACTGTGGGCAAACTCTCCCTTGCAGCCACGTGACTCGCTTGACAAACGAAAAAAACACCCCGTACAAACAGACTATTTGCTATTTATTTAGCAATATCGATTCTCACTCACATCCCCTTCTTGAGCACCAAGCTGCTTCTTCACGTGACAAATAACAGATGTTACCCCCCCCCCCCCCCATGCACACACACACACACACACACACACACACACACACACACACACACACACACGCGCGCGCGCGCGCGCACACACTTCCACTTCTTTCCACTATCCTCTCCAACTCTCCCCTATCCTCCGGTGTTTCATAAAATATTTTACCCATGAAATAAATACTCTTTTGCTCCTTTGCTGTTTGGGAAAGATTCGCCCCTGAATACATTCAGAGGAGTCTTGTGGCATGCAGGAAGAACAAAAGATTCATCATTAAATACTGAGAAGTCAGGGATATTTTTCTAATATTTAGTATTATTTATTTTTGTTTGCACGGACGTGTTTTTTTTTTTAATCGTCCGCCATTTTGAAAAGCACGAAACTAAGTGACATGGCTTTGCATATCGATGTCT
>CM065695.1:33996432-33998932 GCA_017654935.2 Phymorhynchus buccinoides | reverse complement strand
TTTTTGCTCCTTTTGCTATATTTGATGTTTGCTGTTTAATTGCTTGTCTGTGTTGATAAAGGCGCATTCGCCGAAATATCCAGTAGTTTTGTTTTGTCTCTTGTGAATAAAATAACGTCACTTTGCACTTGTGTAGTTGTTTGTTTGCTGTATTTTCTTAGTTAGGCGCATAACGGCATCATGACGCATCTGTGCTCATAATTGACAGGAAACTGTCTGAGCGATCGGAGAAGAAGAAGAAGAAGAAGAAGAAGAAGAAGAAGAAGAAAAAAACACAAATAGCATGGCTTTTGAAATTCATAATAAATAAATTGATATATGTGTATATGTTTTTTTGTTTTTTTGTTTTTTGTTGTTGTTGTGTTTTTGTTACACTGCTTCATGGTGTTACGTAATCTACATATTTATCCCCGCTGTCTTATATACGTGTTGCCTCAAAGACCATTATGTCAATGCATTTAAACAAAATTCGATGTTACACAAGGACAGTTTTATTCTAAGCCTTACGCTTGTCATTTGTTTTCTCTCTCAGGAATCGACATGCTTTGTGCATACACCAATACCATCTAGCCTATAAACATTTAATAATAATAATAATAATAAATAACATTTATAGAGCGCCCTTTCTCTCTTGAGCTCACGGCGCTTCACAATTGTTTAAATAAATACATAAATCGTAAATAAGCTACTACAATATCAACTATCATAAACATTCACACAGCCACAACACGCACGCACGCACACGCCCACACCCACATACGCGCGCACACCCACCCACCCACAATGTGAGGGACATCATTTTAAGGCAGGAAACAGGACAAGGAAGAGGTGAGTTTTAAGAGCGGTTTTGAAAGACTGGAAAGACTTAGCAGAACGAAGTTCATATGGTAGGGTGTTCCAGACAGAAGGGGCGCTGAAAGAAAATGAAATTTAAATGAAATAGGGAAACTACTCTCACTGTCTGTCTGTCTGTCTGTGTTTGTTTTTGTCTCGCTCTGTATCTCTGTAGCCCTCTCTCTCTCTCTCTCTCTCTCTCTCTCTCTCTCTCTCTCTCTCTCTCTCTCTCTCTCTCTCTCTCTCTCTCTCTCTCTTTCTCTCTCTCTCTCTCTCTCTCTCTCTCTCTCTCTCTCTCTCTCTCTCTCTCTCTCTCTCTCTCTCTCTCTCTCTCTCTCTCTCTCGTTGGGCTGACGATTTGTTGTCACTGATGTTTGTCCTTTTGTAATCCCCTTCCCTCTGACATGGGCAGAAGGCCTGGATCAGTAAACTTTGTGAATTGTGAACTATGTGTGTGTGAATCTCTCTGTCTCTCTGTCTCTCTCTCTCTCTGTCTCTCTCTCTCTCTCTCTCTCTCTCTCTCTCTCTCTCTCTCTCTCTCTCTCTCTCTCTCTCTCTCTCTCTCTCTCTCTCCTCTCTCTCTCTCTCTCCTCTCCCCCCCCCTCTCTCTCCCTCTCCTTCTGTGTGGTGATCGTACATGGCGCAATTCAATGAAACAAAGAACCAAAGACAGACTCTTGTCGAACAAAACCCCTCCTATCCAATATTGAACCGCTAATAAATAACATCTGCTGCTCGGCTTCGGCCCCGCTATTGTGTCTGTTGCCGTGTGAAGCCCGTCACCCTGGATCCTTTGAACTGATACCACAAAAAAACCCATAAAAGACCCACCACGTCACGTGTCAAAATCACGGATGTCACGTGTTCTCCCTCTTATAGCTGGTAAGAAATGGCAGCGATTTAATGCTCCCAAAAAAAAAGAGATGATTTTGACAAAACAACAGATGCTTGTGGCAAAAGAAAAGACCATCTAACCCTAACCCTATCCCTAACCCTAACCCTATCCCTAACCCTAACCCTATCCCTAACCCTAACCCTAACCCTATCCCTAACCCTAACCCTATCCCTAACCCTATCCCTAACCCTAACCCTAACCCTATCCCTAACCCTAACCCTATCCCTAACCCTAACCCTATCCCTAACCACGGAAAGAACCAAGAAATAGAGCAGGAGGGTGTAAATCTACATATTTGAGGAGAAATCGATGTACAAAGCCATGCACTTATACTATTTTTTTGCTGGAGCCATTCCTTTTTTTGGTTGATAAATTTTAAGTCGTAAGAAATCTTAAGAAATCTTCCTAGCATGACACGTGACGTGGGGGGTCTTTAAAAATGCTTCTTAGTAAAATATAAAAAAGGTCTTCGCACCTTGTTTCGTCCTCTCGTCGACCACTGCGAACAATTAAAACAGACATTAGGGCCTATTTTATTGTTTTTTTCTCTCTTTCCCTCAATCACGTTTTCTGCAAGGGTTGCCATCTTGATTATTCTCGCGAAACTTTATACTCCAAAAAAATGGAAATAAAAAATAGCCGTTGTACAGTCGAACCTCAATAAAGCGACCACCCCAACAGACTGGTCAAAACTGTCCGTTAGTAGTAGTGAGGTGCCCGCTAAACTGTTTCACTCGATGCAAAGGCAACGCATAATTACGTGTATAATGA
>CM065695.1:33988932-33991432 GCA_017654935.2 Phymorhynchus buccinoides | reverse complement strand
AATAAATACAATCGACGATGGGAACATAATTATGTTACGCCAAAATCTGTTAAATTGCCTGTTACTGATTTTCATGAAATGGGCAAAATGGTCTGCCCAATTCTTGAAATGGACAAGTTACAATAAAATGTTCAACTCCCAGTCACACGGGTATTCATTGAGGTTGAACCACCAACAGCAAATATTTATAAATAATTATTGTGATTTCACCCCCCCCCCCCACCCACCCCCCCCCATCCTACCTCCAACTCAACTTCTTCTTTCATCTTTCCAACTCAGCTGAATCCTTCTCTGGAGCATGCCTGCGTTACAAGTTTTATTAAACGTTTTGATAACAATTAAGTCTGAATGCAAGACATTTAAACTAATCCACATTTTTGCTATATTTTGTTTTATTTGTTTGTTTGTTTGTTTGAACCGATAATAAATCTCTGCGTGACTATATTTTTCATTCACGTTAGGTTTTTTTTTTTTCAAATGGCAAGTTATAAATTGGCTATTTCGTGGATTTGGCAAATTTCACGAAATGAGCAAGATCACGGATTGGGCGTAACATATACAGAGATATACAGGGTAACCTACAAAAAAAAATGCACCCACATTGATTTGTTTGGCCATAACTCAAGCAAAAGGAGCTACTTTTCCGCCGTCTCTCGTCCCTGGATTCTACAGACCTGGGCCTGTATTCACGTTGAGATAGCATGAGACTTAGCATGATGCTAACTTAGAAGCTCTTCCAATGTCCTATAGGATTTAATAGGACTTTTGGAAGAGCTTCTAAGTTAGCATGATGCTAAGTCTCATGCTATCTCAACGTGAATACAGGCCCTGTACAGTTTCAGTCCAAAACATTCTAACCAATAATGTTTTACTACACTGTTGTTGTTTTTCTTTCTCATAGGCTCAAAATGAAGGCACTATTTTGCAACGCGTCGGCAACAACACAAATGTTGAAATTGTCCACTAACTTGTTTCTGACTAGTTTCGATGGGATGTCTGAAGGGGGCCGTCCCATTGGGACTAATCCCGCTCGGACTAATACCCATCGGACTAATCCCAGTCGGACTAATCCCATTCGGACTAATGCCGTTCGACCTAATTGCTTTGATTTGCATAGCTTTTCCCATTCGGTCTAATGTCTGCTGAGCATTTGTATCATTGCACGTCTGCGTACCCAGGTATTCCTTGTTTTTCACATAGGTTAGGGATAGGTTTAGGGATAGGGTTAGGGATAGAGTTAGGGATAGGTTTAGGGATAGGGTTAGGGTTAAGAATAGGGCTAGCGATAGGGTTAGTGTTAGGAATAGGGTTAAGGATAGGCTTAGGGATAGGAATAGGGTTAGGGATAGGCTTAGGGTCCATTTAGTGTCGACATACACAAAAGATAAAATTTGATTTTTTTTAATTTTTAATTAATATTTTATTTTGTAATAAATTCGTCGAAATGACTTTACTGTTTATTATTATTTATGACACTAAGCGTGTGTATGTAGTCCGAGCGGTACAGATAAAATGTTAGTCCACACGGGATTAGTCCCAGTGGTGTGTGGTATGTCCGCCATGACTGTCAGCGGTGTGATCAAAAGAGTAGTCCGTGCGGATTTTCCCTCTTATAGCTGGAGGAAGGGTTTTCCGTAATAATCCACAGACAGCGGAGATTTTAAACAAACAAACAAACAAACAAACATCAAGAGGGAAGCCAGGCGGATCCCAAGAAAAATGATAAATTACGGAGAAGCGGACAATTTCATCAATGTTTGTGATGCTGCAGTCAATCAGCAACGTGGTTCCTGAATTGGCCATTAAAAAAAAAAAAGATTAATTATTAAAAAAGAAAGACAAAATACACTGTAGTACATCATCAATGCTTTTCTGGGTTTGGTGTCTGGACGGATGGACGCATGCACGCACGGACGGACGGACAGACGGACGCACAGACAAAACAAAACAAAACCTCCATCACCCTTGCATAATTATTCACCTTACTGTTAACAACAGTTTGATCATACCAATTAGCATTCGTCTATCGTTGTAATAATTATTGCTCAGAAAATAGTTCTAGTAAGACTAGCAGGCATGAGATTGAAGAATTATGATTTAGGCTGAAAAGAAGGGGTTGGGACGCAGTGGGGGTTGGGTGTGGTGGTGGGGGGGGGGGGGGGGGGGGGGGGGGAGGGGGGACAACCCCGGTGATGGTGAGGGGGAGGAGAAACGACACGAAGCTGAATATGTTTTTTTTTTTGTGTGTGTATGTAGTTTAAGGGCGTGTACACATAAGCGGATATTCCGTGCGGAAACCCGTACGCAATCCATAAATAAGTGAAACAAAGAAGGGAAAAGATTTGCGCACGTGTCCGAATTTCCCCTATACTTATATATGCGTAAACTTGTATCCTTCTTTCTTTCACTTATATAGGGTTGTCCGTACAAAACTTACGCGTCTAATGTGAACCCGGCCTAAGCCTTAAAACTGTGCTCGAATAACATTGATATGTTCAGT
>CM065695.1:33976432-33981432 GCA_017654935.2 Phymorhynchus buccinoides | reverse complement strand
CTTAACTCAGTCGGCCATTTAAAAAGAGAAGGCACATGGCACATGCCTTTTCATGATCTTTATAATTTTAAATGCCCCAAATAGTCTTTTGACCCAGAAGGCGTTAAACCTCTATTTTTCTCACATGCCTTAAGCTTCTCTTTCACTGAAATAATTTGACTTCCAGCACCTCCGCCAAGGAGGAATCGCCGATTTGATTGTTTGATTTCTAGGAAACCAGAGCAAAGTGTGTGTTGCGATCTCTGTAAAGGGCGTTTTCCTGGTGACCTCGACGTGTTTCTTCCAAAAAGTTCATCCGTCAGGGTGCCACTTTAAGAAAAGAATAAAATCACGCGGTTTGCGTCCAAGGAAAAAAAAAATCAAATCAGATGAAATGAAATGATTGTGAATGAGGCTTCATACTGCTTCTCGGCGACACGAAAGGGCGATCATTTTAGGACTGAACTGACCATGCCACCTAGTGACGAGTCAGGGGCAGATCATTTTATGTGGCTATGTACTACGAAACAAAACGAAGATCGGTAATTTTTAGAATGGGCGGTCCTGTCAAATCCGGACACAATGTACACGCTCTTATACCAGTACACTCCTTTTTATATGTCATGCTCGCCTTGGCTTAAGGGGGGGGGTCTTTAAGGTGTGTCAGACCAATTGACATATTATAGGCTAGAACACCAAGGCTACATCAAAATGCTGTTATGCTCTGCATAGTTATGCGGAGATTGTCTTTAGCCATGACAAGCTCCTAGCATAACACCACCAGTCTCCAAAATCCACCGAAGTCGGAGTGTGGCTGCTCACGTGGAGGGGTAATCAAACACGGTCACACACGTAATGTTCTTATCCCTAAGTTGATGAATTTTCTTCTTCTTCTTCTGCGGGTTTCCCGGGCCATAAGGCCACAATGGGTACGTATGTGTCCGTTTTCCAGTTTTCACTGGTCTCCTCGCTGCATTCAGCCGACACACTGATTCCGATTTCGGAGGAAGTCTCAAAGGGAGAAAACTATAATGGATAGGAAGATTTTTTGGGGAAAAAAGGCGAGGAAAATAGGTCAAAAAGTCAGAAAAAAAAAAAGATAGTAAGATGACAACAAAAGGCAGAGTTCAGAGAGAGAGAGAGAGAGACAGTTGATTAGAGGAAGTTACAAGCACAGAACTCCAGAAGTTGTTCCTCATGAATGGGAACATATTTACGGATACAAAGGAAGCTTAGGCCCCCCGTTATTTTAAAACCCACTGTTGGGGGTGGGGTGGGGGTGGGGGGGGTTGATGCATGTGTACCATAGCAGTCGTTCGAGTACTTCGGCTGCTGGGATGATAATAATAATACATAATTAATAATGCTTATATAGCGCATAATCTTGCTAAGCAACTCAATGCACTTTTCACTCACCATTCGTACAGACATTTCTAACAGACTGGTTCACGTATCCTCACCATACACCTTTATGAAAATGAATACATTAGAGAATGAATGGCATTCATATTTTTTTAAAAAACCCCGCACTGCATATAACCATAACCACAACACACTAACACCCACCTCCCATCCCTACACCCCCCCCCCCCCACCCCAACCAACTGGTTGCGCGGGTATATGGTCAGGGAGGGGAATTTAAAAAAACCAATATACACCAATGACCCCTGGAGTCGTTTAGCCAGGGTAAACAAAAATGACAACAACAAACATGATGTCATTGGTTAATAATGTTCATGATAATAATAACAACGTTGATCATACTATAACAAAAAGAGTTAAAATATGAGACAGAAAAGATGTGGAAAAATGCCTTTCTGCTGCTATAATTAAATCACGTTGCTTATTCTGAAAAAATATATGGATAAACAGACAGACAGAGAAAAAATTAGAAAGGAAGACAGTAAAACAAAATATATGAAAGAAAGAAAGGAAAGAAAGAAGGAAAAAAGTGAAAGCTACAGGAAGAAAAGAAAATATGTGTGGGGTGGGGGGGGGGGGGGGGGTTTAGGTAGATAGAGCTGGGTGGGGGTTGGACATTGGAGAAAGGAGGGAGTGGAAAGGGGATCTAAACAGGGGCTATGTGGATGAGGGAGGAGAGGAGAGGGAGGGGTGGTGGTGGTGGTGCGTAACGTCCTGTTCCGCGAAATCAAACCGATGCACGAGGCAGGCAAAAAGCCAGCTGTCGTCTCTCTCGACCCGTCTCTCTTCTCTCGGCGTGCTCTCTCTCTCTCTCTCTCATCCCAAACATCGACAATCTCTCTCTCTCCTCATAGTCTCTCATCTTCATCGGGTCGGGAAGGCTCTCTCAGAGCTCTCTCGTCTCTTCATCTCCTCCTCTCTCTCTCTCTCTACTCTCTCAGTCCATCTCTCTGTCTCGGTCTTCCGTCTCGGTCATCTCTGTGTCTCCTCTCTCGGTATCTCCCATGAGTCTCTATCTTCCTGCAGATTCTCTTCTCAGCCATCTTCCGAAATCTCCTTCTGTTCTCTCTTCGTCCCCCGTATTCCTCAAAGAGGTTCCGGTCCGCTCTCTCAGATCACAAAGTTTCTAATCGTTCCCCTCGAACGGCACTCGGGTAAGGTTTGCTCTCTCGTCTCCGGTCGCTGTTCCTGTCCATCAGGAGTCGCGGGAGCTCAGAGGTATATATGTTGTATAGAATGTTGACCCGCGTAGAATGTATACCTTCTATGATGAGATTGTAGAATGTATGCATTCTACGACTGGTTACATTCTATGAAAATGAAACACAGAATGCATACCTTCCATGATGAGATTGTAGAATGTATGCACTCTACGACTGGTTACATTCTATGAAAATGAAACACAGAATGCATACCTTCCATGATGAGATTGTAGAATGTATGCACTCTACGACTGGTTACATTCTATGAAAATGAAACACAGAATGCATACCTTCCATGATGAGATTGTAGAATGTATGCACTCTACGACTGGTACCTACATTCTATGAAAATGAAACACAGAATGCATACCTTCCATGATGAGATTGTAGAATGTATGCAATGACGACTACATTCTATGAAAATGAAACACAGAATGCATACCTTCCATGATGAGATTGTAGAATGTATGCACTCTACGACTGGTTACATTCTATGAAAATGAAACACAGAATGCATACCTTCCATGATGAGATTGTAGAATGTATGCATTCTACGACTGGTTACATTCTATGAAAATGAAACACAGAATGTATACCTTCCATGATGAGATTGTAGAATGTATGCATTCTACGACTGGTTACATTCTATGAAAATGAAACACAGAATGTATACCTTCCATGATGAGATTGTAGAATGTATACATTCTACGACTGGTTATACATTCTATGAAAATGAAACACAGAATGCATACCTTCCATGATGAGATTGTAGAATGTATGCACTCTACGACTGGTTACATTCTATGAAAATGAAACACAGAATGCATACCTTCCATGATGAGATTGTAGAATGTATGCACTCTACGACTGGTTACATTCTATGAAAATGAAACACAGAATGCATACCTTCCATGATGAGATTGTAGAATGTATGCACTCTACGACTGGTTACATTCTATGAAAATGAAACACAGAATGCATACCTTCCATGATGAGATTGTAGAATGTATGCATTCTACGACTGGTTACATTACATGAAAAATGAAACACAGAATGTATACCTTCCATGATGAGATTGTAGAATGTATGCACTCTACGACTGGTTACATTCTATGAAAATGAAACACAGAATGTATACCTTCCATGATGAGATTGTAGAATGTATGCACTCTACGACTGGTTACATTCTATGAAAATGAAACACAGAATGCATACCTTCCATGATGAGATTGTAGAATGTATGCACTCTACGACTGGTTACATTCTATGAAAATGAAACACAGAATGCATACCTTCCATGATGAGATTGTAGAATGTATACATTCTACGACTGGTTACATTCTATGAAAATGAAACACAGAATGCATACCTTCCATGATGAGATTGTAGAATGTATGCACTCTACGACTGGTTACATTCTATGAAAATGAAACACAGAATGTATACCTTCCATGATGAGATTGTAGAATGTATGCACTCTACGACTGGTTACATTCTATGAAAATGAAACACAGAATGCATACTTTTTGCAGCGAAATTGTAGAATGTGTGCATTCAATGGACAAAGTTATGGAATGTTGACGGGAACCTGATGTGTCATAGAATGTTGACGGTTGTACCTACCGTTACAAGTGGTTTGATACCTTGTTATTCGATTGTTTGCTAACTTTTAATTTAATCGAATATTTTCATCGTTTGTCTTGCAGAACACAAGAAAGTAGTGAAAAGGGACGGGTGATGTAACTTTTTTTTTCTTTTTTTTTCGCTTTGCTAAAGATAACGATTTGATAAAGCCACATTTTACTTGTATTTTATTTTCCCTTTTTTTAAATCAATTAATCAGCCGCGAGTCCGCAAAAGCTGATTAACGTTTTAAGGGGTGTTTGCCAGGGTTTTTCCCAGGGGCGTTTGCCAGGTGTTTTTTTCCAGGGGCGTTTGCCAGGTTTTTTTTCCAGGGGCGTTTGCCAGGTTTTTTTAAGGGGTGTTTGTCAGGGTTGGTCCAGGGGTGTGTGCCAGGGGGGTTCCAGGGGGGAGCCAGGGGGGCTTGCCGGGGTTTTCCCATGGGTGTTTGCCAGGGTTTTCCCCAGGGGGTTTCCAGGTTTCCAGGGGTGTTTGCCAGGGTTTTTCCCAGGGGGGTTTTACCAGGGGTTTTCAGGGGGGTTTAATGGGTGTTTGCCTGGGGGGTTTTGCCAGGGGGGGTTTCAGGGGGGTTTGCCAGGGGGGTTTCAGGGGGGTTTTGCCAGGGGGGGTTTCAGGGGGGGTTGTTGTTGTCCCCCCACCCCCACCCCACTAGCTGGCTCTATAAGGAGTCTTAAAGTTTTGCATGTGGATAGGTAGTTAGGATATTTAGGCCAAGTTAAAGAATGAAGGTCATTTGGTCACGTGTCTAAAGTCAAG
>CM065695.1:33966432-33971432 GCA_017654935.2 Phymorhynchus buccinoides | reverse complement strand
CAACATCCACGTTCTTGGAATTTCAGCCAGTTACTGCCTTTGAATTGAAGAAGATCATTCTAAAAGCTAAACCCACTTCCTGTCCTCTTGACCCTATACCGACGCCACTTTTCATAGAGTATCTTGATGAACTACTCCCTACTCTCACCCATATTGTCAACAACTCTCTGACATCTGGCTCCTTTCCATCTGTGTTCAAAACTGCCATTGTCAAACCACTTCTAAAGAAATCATCCCTTGACCCAAACACTCTCAAGAACTATAGGCCTATATCCAACCTCTCTTTCATATCAAAAATCATCGAGAAATTAGTTCTTCATCAACTCCTAGGCTATCTCAATGAACATCAACTCATCAGTTGTTCACAATCAGCGTACAGGCCATTTCACAGCACTGAAACGGCACTGTTGAAAGTAACTAATGACATTCTCTTAGCTCTTGACTCTGGTGACGCATCTATATTAACTCTTTTGGATCTTTCAGCTGCTTTTGATACTATTGACCACCATAATACTCCTTAAGAGGCTTCAAATCACCTATGGAATATCAAGCACTGCTCTGTCATGGTTCTCGTCTTACCTTTCTGGTCGAACTCAGTCTGTCTCCATCAATGACTCATCTTCTGCAATGGTTGGCCTCACATGTGGGGTTCCTCAAGGCTCAGTACTTGGACCAGTCCTCTTCATCATGTACACTAAACCCCTGTCCGAGTTGATCACTTCTCATTCAGTTGATTCTCAGTCTTTTGCTGATGATACACAACTCCACAAGCCTGTATCCCCATCTACCATTCTTCCTTCTATATCTTCACTTGAATTCTGCATTCGCAACATCAAATCATGGATGCTACAAAACAAACTGAAGCTGAATGACGACAAAACGGAGGCCTTGTTCATCCACTCTCCATCTAGAAAACTTTCGTACCCAAAGCCTGATTCCATCTCTGTCTGTGACACTCAAATACCTTTTTCTCCTTCTGCTAGAAATCTTGGCTTCCACATCTCTCAAGATATGAGTGTTGACTCACAAGTTCAAACTATCTGTCGGTCAGCATACTGTGAGCTGCGTCGCATTGGTACGATTCGCCATCTCCTGTCTATAGATACTACTAAAATACTAGTCTGCGCTTTTGTTCTCTCTAAATTAGATTATTGTAATTCACTCTTGTATGGCTGCCCCCAACACCTCATTGACAAGCTTCAAAAAGTCCAGAACTCTGCTGCCAGACTTGTCCTCAAGGTCTCTAAGTATCATCATGTTCAACCACTCCTGATATCCCTTCATTGGCTTTCCATCAAAGCACGTATTGACTACAAAATTTCCACTCTATGTCATTCTTATTTCTCTGGAAATGCCCCTAGCTACATTTCTGACATGCTTTCTGTCTATACTCCATCAAGGCAATTGCGGTCATCTTCAGATTCCAAAATTCTCTGTGTTCCTAGTACACGAACAAAAATGTTTGGTGAGCGCTCCTTTTCCTTTTCGGCCCCATCAGTTTGGAACTCCTTACCACGCGAAATCCGCCATATCCAGTCCTTGCAATGTTTCAAATCAGCTCTCAAGACCCACCTGTTCAAGCTACATCACAACCTTTAGGCCACATTACTTCTGGACTCTATTCTCACACACACACTCCCCTCCCCCCATATTAGTTTCACTGTGTGTTGACTGCAATGTGTACGTCAGCTTTGTTGCGAGAGAGAGAGAGAGAGAGAGAGAGAGAGAGAGAGAGAGAGAGAGAGAGAGAGAGAGAGAGAGAGAGAGAGAGAGAGAGAGAGAGAGAGAGAGAGAGAGAGAGATAGTGTGTGTGTGTGTGTGTGTGTGTGTGTGTGTTGATGCTTTGTTCAACTGATTGTATTTTGTATTGTGTTTTTTGGGTGGGGTGAGTGGTGGTGATGGTAACGGTGTGTGTGTGGTGTGTGTGTGTGTGTGTGTGTGTGTGTGTGTGTGTGTGTGTGTGTGTGTGTGTGTGTGTGTGTGTGCCGGTACGTGCGTGTATGTGTGGGTGGGGTGTGTATGTGTATGCCTATTTGCATGTGCGTGAGTGATTATTTCGTGTTGTTGTTGAATTTGTTGCTTCTTAATTTTTGTTGTTGTTAAGCGCATAGAGCTCCACATTGGTGGAGGAATGCGCTATATAAATGATTCACTATTATTATTATTATTATTCTTGCTTCCTGTCAAAGGCAGCTGGCTGCATCTGGCATGATGGAACGTCATGTCCCATTCTCTTTCCCAGTCTTCCAACTTCCTGAGGTCCTCTTGGAGTTTGACCGCGTAGAGTCTTCGTGTAGTGCGGTCTGCATGAGTAGTGTAGTGAACGTAAATAGTAGAGTTATTTCTAGACGGAAGTATTTCACGTGAATCATGATGACTCAGATATATAGTCACAATCGTATCCCATTGGGGTCAAATCGTATGCAGATGGCCGCAGAGCGGTTGATGGTCGTTGTAAGACAAACCCGCTAGTTTTATTCTACCCCCCCCCCCCCCACACACCCATCCTCGCACCCTCTCATCCCCGAATGTGGAACTGAGGAGGGCGGGGAGTCACCGAGCCAACTCCCCACCCTCATCCTCCTCCCCACGCCATGTGATGTAATTGGGTTATCAACTGCAACTGAGAGAAATGAAAAGAAAAGAATCACTTGACAGTGATGGATTAATCGGCGTGTCAGAGAGCAGGATGAGTAAGGTGGAAGAGAGAGAGAGAGAAGAGAGGAAGGAAGAAACAAACGAAGGAAGGGCGTAGAAGGGTGGGAGGGGTGGGAGGTAGGGTGGAAGGTGGTGGTGCTGGTGGTGGAAGGAAGGTTTGGAAAAGGGGAGAAGGTGAGCGTGGAGAGCGAGGGGGGGAAGGGGGGGAAAACGGGTGGAAATACAAGCACATACATACACACGTGCACGTGCATGGGCAGACCGGCGCGCACGTACACACTTGCAAGGGGAATTCGAGGGTGGGTGGGGGTGGGGGGTGAACGGGGTCGAAAGGTTGGGTACAGCGAGATAGAAACAAAGGGATGGAATGAATTTGGAATGGCATACAACGACACTGGGAAACACAACAACATATTATTGATTTTAAGTACAACAGACCCCCCCCCCCCCCCCCCCTCCCCTTACAATGATTTGACGATAGGTGACATTGACATCGTGTCGATTTAGGGAGAGGAGAGAGAGAGAGAGAGAGAGAGAGAGAGAGAGAGAGAGAGAGAGAGAGAGAGAGAGAGAGAGAGAGAGAGAGGTCCCTCCCTTTCTCTCTCTGTCTCTCTGTCTCTCTCTCTGTCTCTCTCTGTCTCTCTCTCTCTCTCTCTCTCTCTCTCTCTCTCTCTCTCTCGCTCTCTCTCCCCAATTAAGGATATCACTTGGATTAGCCCCACTTGAGTTTGTCGCCACCTGGCGGTGAACTCAGCCAGCTAACACCCGCAAAAAGGGATAAGGTTAGGATTAGGGGTTAGAAAAGGAAAACAAATGACCACAAGCCGCCATCCGATGAACTCGCGGTGTAGCCGGCGCGGCAGACTGCAGCTAGCAACTTGTGTCCTCGCCTTGGCACTCCCCTCCACCCCACCCCACCACCTTTGTAAGGTGTAAGACCGTTGCATGAAGTTCTTCTAAATGGGGGGGGGGGGGGGGGGGGGGGGTGCTTACAAACATGCGAACAGAAGCAGATAGAGCAAGACACGGGCACAGAGAACAAGACAGATACATTTAACCCTTTCACCGCCAGCCATCTTTGAGCAAAAAATGTCCATTAAATACTTACTTGGATACAAACAAGATTTTGTTTCCAATATTTACGGATTTCTCTGTAACACAGTCATTTAGAATAGTGGTCAATCCTCACTGCCCCAATTTAGGAACACAATGTCATTGAAATAACAGACCCTGATTTCAAGGGTTTTAATGACACGGGTGCTAAATCATTGTGGAGCAAAAATGTGACATTGGCGGTGAAAGGGTTAAAGAAGATGTAAATGAAGGCGCGTAATATCATAAATCCAAATGATCATTGAGGGACCGCGCCGCTCTCCAAAACCGGAAACGCTAGATCGTGCTCCGCCAGAGGTCTCTGTGTCTGACCCATAGCTCGCTCTCTCTCTCTCTCTCTCTCTCTCTCTCTCTCTCTCTCTCTCTCTCTCTCTCTCTCTCTCTCTCTCTCTCTCTCTCTCTCGCTCTCTCTCTCTCTCTCTCTCTCTCTCTCTCTCTCTCTCTCTCTCTCTCTCTCTCTCTCTCTCTCTCTCTCTCTCTCTCTCTCTCTCTCTCTCTCTCTCTCTCTCTCTCTCTCTCTCTCTCTCAGCTCTCTCTCTCTCTCTCGCTCTCTCTCTCTCTCTCTCTCTCTGCCTCTCTCTCTCTCTCTCTCTCTCTCTCTCTCTCTCTCTCTCTCTCTCTCTCTCTCTCTCTGCCTCTCTCTCTCTGCCTCTCTCTCTCTCTCTCTCTCGCTCTGTCTCTCTCTCTCTCTCTCTCTGCCTCTCTCTCTCTCTCTCTCTCTCTCTCTCTCTCTCTCTCTCTCTCTCTCTCTCTCTCTCTCTCTCTCTCTCTCTCATTTCATGTTTGGCCACCACCACCACCACCACAACCACCCGTTTTCTGGATGGTCTGAGCTAATATTGATACAACAACACACTCCTTGGTGTCTGTCACCCAGCTCAGAATCTTGAAAAGGACGGCCGGTGTCATGAGAAATAAGTACCTACCGTGAAATAAATACCCTTACAAAACGCATGAGAGCCTTTCTTCTTTCATGTGATAAATAGGTCAACTATTATTTAAAATATAGATATTTAAGTGCTCAATCTCATGCGGAAAGAACCAAGAAATAGAGCGGGAGGGTGCACATCTAGATTTTTGCCGAGAAATCGATATACAAAGCCACGTCACTTAGTTTCGTATTTTTTTCAAAATGGCGGACGATAAAAACAACCGTCCGTGCAAACAAAAATAAATAATAATAAATAAATTAGAAACAAATATCCTTGACTTCTCAGTATTTAATGATG
>CM065695.1:33951432-33953932 GCA_017654935.2 Phymorhynchus buccinoides | reverse complement strand
GCATCCCTATATCCAGAAATAGTCAACAGCGTATCCCTATATCCAGAAATAGTCAACAGCGTATCCTTATATCCAGAAATAGTCAACAGCGCATCCCTATATCCAGAAATAGTCAACAGCGTATCCCTATATCCATAAATAGTCAACAGCGCATCCCTATATCCATAAATAGTCAACAGCGCATCCCTATATCCAGAAATAGTCAACAGCGTATCCCTATATCCAGAAATAGTCAACAGCGTATCCCTATATTGTGTGTGTGATCTTGATCTGGTGTCATGAGAAATAGAGAGAAAGATCTGTTTAACGTCCTCCGGTCTGAAGCAGACACATATGGGATATTAGTAGATATAAAGATGATGGGAACAATCCTGGAGGCAATGCCCAGAGGCAGTGCAACACCAGGAAAATCCCGAATGTTTACCAATACAGATATTATTGCATGAGAAATAAGTACCTCCCATGACATAAGTACCCTTCGAATGCACATTATTATTTCATGTGATAAATAAGTCAACTATTATTTAAAATATTGAGATGTAAGTGCTCCGTCTACACGAAAATAACCTAGTAATAGAGCGGGAGGGTCTACATCTACATCTTTACCGATAAATCGATGTACAAAGCCATGCCACTTCGTTTCGTTGTTTTTTTCAAAATGGCGGACGATGTAAACAACCACCCATGTAAGCAAATATAAATAATAATAAATATTAAAAAATATCCCTGGCTTCTCAATATTTAATGATGAGTCCATTGTTCTTCCTGAATGCCACAAGACGCCTCTGAACGTATTTAGGGGTGAATCTTTCCTCAACAGCAAACAATTCGAATGAGGAAAAGAGTATTTATTTCACGGCTTAGGTATTTTATGCAACACTTTTTGCAACACAATTTGAGGACACTTAATGACTGCCGTTTGCAATAATGAATGCCCTTTTGGATACTGATCAACAAAGGCTTAACTCTTGCCGCCAAGGGCGTCCCTAATTGCAGCGGCCAATAATAACGCGAGAGTGAGAGCTGAGCAACGTACTGAGACAATCCAATGACCCTACTGTGAAAGCACTGGCTGCATTAAACCTATATAGTCGTGATCGGCATCAACAGGGACATACAGAGAGAAACATTTTGAAAGGGCCAATAGTGAAATGAGAGTGAGAGCTGAGCAGATCTCTGAAAATAGTGGCGGTAGTTTGAATCCCCCATCTCTCAATCAGCACGATCCAGTGAAGGCGCTGGGTGGACATTTGCTAAGCCCAGTGCAAACCTCCGCCAAACAACAATGGCCACAAAGCGAAGCGAGCAGGGAGTAGCCGCTAGTCATTAATGAATTGCACAGAGATAAGCTTTCTTATGTGTAACTTGAAGAAACTATAAACCTTCTCGTATTAATTAGACGAAGAAGAAGAAGAAGATGATGATGATGATGATGATTATGATGATGACGATTGATGATAATGAAAGTGACGATGATGACGATGATGACGATGATGACGACATGATGATGATGATGATGATGATGATGATGATGATGATGATGATGATGATGACGACGACGACGACGACGACGATGATGATGATGATGATGATGATGATGATGATGATGATGATGATGACGATGATTGATGCTGCTGCTGATGATGATCACCACGATGATTATTGTGTGCATAAGGAATAAGAGGAAGGAGATAGGTGACGATGAGGAGGAAGATGAGGAGGAGGAGGAGAAAGAGGAGGCTGAGAATAATGATAGTGTTGATGATGATGATGTTGATGATGATGATGATGATGATGATGATGATGTTGATGATGATCACGATGGTGAGTGTTGAGGAACAGGATGAAGGAGAAAGAGAAAAAAGAGAAGTGGGGGGGGGGGGGGGGGGGGGGAGAGGAAGAGCAGGAGAAAGATGAGAAAAAGAAAATAACTGAACACAAAAATGCGTAGGGGATGATGAATAGTACAATAAATATAACAAGACAGACCCGGACAAGATACAAAAAAGGCTCATCCTTTGTCTTAATCTGGCTTGTCCATCCCTCTATCTCAAAGACATCAACCAGCATCTCTTCCGAAAACCTCTTCTTTAATCCCTCACGATATAGTCGCCGCTTCCTTCGCTTATATAAAAAGAACTGAAATGATAAGACTACTGACAAGAAGAAAAAAAGCAAACTAAAAATGAAAATAATAATAAAATAATCAACCTGCTTCATCATCTCTCTCTCTCTCTCTCTCTCTCTCTCTCTCTCTCTCTCTCTCTCTCTCTCTCTCCTCTCTCTCTCTCCTCTCTCTCTCTCTCTCTCTCTCAATCTTCTCTCTCTCTCTCTCTCTCTCTCTCTCTCTCTCTCTCTCTCTCTCTCTCTCTCTCTGCCTGCTATCCATGCCATTCTCTGCCAACCAGAAGAGAGCTCGCTTACAGAATCGAAACGCCTTTATCGATTTTCTTGTGTCTCTTTCTCTCCTGGTTCTGTGACGCTTCCTCGCGTCTTTTGT
>CM065695.1:33928932-33936432 GCA_017654935.2 Phymorhynchus buccinoides | reverse complement strand
CTCACACCCCTCCCCCACATTCACACGTACAGTATTCGAGTCGGTCTCTTTGAGATTCACAGCGTATGACAGCCTTGAAATACACGTCTATTATCAGGTTATTTGCTCTCTTTTTTGTGTGTATTTCATTCTTTCATTCTAGGACTGGGAGAGGAGGGGGGGGGTTTAGTGGAGGGGGGGGGTGGGTGGGTGAAGACGACGACGTTGTTCATGCCTGCACTCCGCTGTCTGCACTCCAAAACAAAATATGGAAAGTGACGCCATTCGCGTTTTAGAATGTGTATCTTTTAACCATTCAATCTGTAATTTAAGGAATTAAGCTGACTCTATCCCTAACCCTAACCCTAGCCCTAACCCTAAACCAAACCTTAACCCGTCATAACACACACCCTACACACACACACACACACAACACAACACAAAAACCTTACACAAACCACACACAAAACACCACACACTACACAATAAACCGTCATACACACAAAGCACACACACACCACACAACACACACACACACACACACACACACACACCACACACACAAACACACACACACACAACACACACAAAAAAACCACTTTATAAAAATTTGAGTGTTCCATGTATGGAGATGACCAAGTGCAGTCTTGAACAGCCTAGTGGTGGGAAGAAGCAAAAAGACTTGTGGCCCTGTATAAGTAGTCATGAGCGCGTCTTAGTCAGTCAACACGGGAATTAGTATGTAAACTAAGCTAAACGGACAATCGTTTTGGGAGGTTAGTCTAATGTACATACTACCGCCCGTGTTGACTGTATAAGACGCAGTCGTGACTACAGGGCATAGCGCGTTTTTTTACCCCCCCGGTTGGTTGAGTATAGATTTTTTTATTTTCCCTCACAGAGAGAGAGGGGGGGGGGGGAGACAAACAGAGGGAGAGAGAGAAGAGAGAGAGAGAGAGAGAGAGAGGAGAGAGAGAGAGAGAGAGAGAGAGCGAGAGAGAGAGAGAGTCTGAGTCTGAGTCTGAATGATTTACTGATTAGGCCTTAGACCCATTTGAAAGAATGAGTACATAAAAGGAACATGCATCCACAAAACATTAATTAATGTAAAAGAATAAAATTGAATGATTTAAGAATACAATATAGCAAGGTGGCATAAAATGAGTACAAATAGGAAACGAAAGAAAAACGAAAGCACTCATTAAGGAGAGAGAAGGAGAGAGAGAGAGAGAGAAGAGAGAGAGATGAGAGAGAGAGAGAGAGACGAAGAGAGAGAGGCATAGGGGAGAGAGAGAGAGAGAGAGAGGAGAAGAGATGGAGAGACAGAAGAGAGAGAGAGAGAGGAGAGAGAGAGAGATGTGAGAGGAGAGAGAGTGAGAGAGAGAGAGAGAGAGAGAGAGGAGGGATGTAGAGAGAAGAGGAGAGAAGAGAGAGAGAGAGAGAGAGAGAGAGAGAGAGAGAGAGAGAGAGAGAGAGAGAGAGAGACAGAGAGGGGTGAGAGAGGAGAGAGAGAGAGAGAGAGGGAGAGAGAGAAGAGAGAGGAAGAGAGAGAGAGAGAGAGAGAGAGGGAGAGAGAGAGAGAGAGAGGGAGAGGGATGTGACAGAGAGAGAGAGAGATGCGAGGAGATGGGGAGAGAGAGAGATGCGACGGAGAGACAGATGGAGAGATAGAGTGGAGAAGAGAGAGAGAGAGAGAGAGGGGAGAGAGCAGAGGAGAGAGAGAGAGAGCGAGAGAGAGAGAGTAGGAAGGGAGAGAGAGAAAGAGGAGAAGAGAGAGAGAGAGAGAGAGAGCTGAGAGAGAGAGGAGAGTGAGGGAGAGAGAGAGAGAGAGAGAAGAGAGAGAGAGAGACGAGAGAGAGGGGGGGTAGAATGAGAGTGAGAGTGAGAGAGAGAGAGAGAGAGGGAGAGGAGAGAGAGAAGCAAGAGGAGACGAAGAGAGGAGGTATAGATGAGAGAGGGGGAGAGAGAGAGAGAGGTGAGAGGGGAAGAGAGCGAGAGATGGGGGGAGAGAGAGAGAGAGAGACGAGAGAGAGAGGAGAGAGAGGGGGGGAGAGAGAGAGATGAGAGAGAGAGAAGAGGAGAGAGACTGGAAGATGAGAGAGAGAGAGAGAGGGGGGGAGAGAGAGAGAGAGAGAGAGAGAGAGGGAGAGAGAGAGAGAGAGAGAGAGAGAGAGAGAGAGAGAGGGAGAGAGAGAAAGGAGAGAGAGAGAGAGGGAGAGAAAAAGAGAGAGAGAGTGAGAGTGACGGAGGAGAGAGAGAGATGAGAGGGAGAAAAAGAGAGAGAGAGAGACGGAGAGACTCTGAGTAGAGAGAGAGAGAGATGACATTTGAATAAGCTTGCCTAACTACCTACTTGCCAATTATTTACTTCCTTTACTACAAAATAATTTTGTTATCAAACATATATGCAGTAGGACGTGAGAAAGAAATAGGATAGGGACATCAAAATGGCGAGGGCTCCCAAGTCTGACAGCAGCAGTATGCTTTTTAATAATTTAAAAAAAAAATAGAACGAGGTAAGTAACAAGATACTTGTTACACCCCCCCCCCCCCCTTCCACCACCACCCCACACCCTACATCAAGCCAACCTAATCCTTCCCCACTAACAACCTTTTTCCCTTCTTTTTTTAATATTTTATATCTATCAAGAACAGTGGTACGTTATAACTGCAACAAAGGTCTGTTTGTTTCGCTATTTATGCCGTCCATCCGGGCACTTCTGCTTCTTCTTCTTCTGCGTTCCTAGGCCACCTAGCCATACTATGTGTCCGGTTTTTAATTTTTTTTAACCCTTTCACCGACAGCCATATTTCAGCCAAAAATGTCCTTTAAATTTACCTGGGTAGAGAACAAAATCCATCTGCAGTATTGGGGATTCTTCTGTGGATTCTTCTGATATATAAAATAAGGTCTATCCTTACTTTCCCAAAACTAAGACAATAGGGTCTTTGGATAACAGACCCCGATGTGATGCCTTTTAGTGACATAGATGTTAAATGCACTGTGGTGCTAAAATGCGACTTTGGCGGTGAAAGGGTTAAATGTCCCATAATTATGTGCCTGTGCCAGTGCCGGAGGGAAGACGTTAAAGTCTTTTTCTCTCTCTTTTCAGCTTTTACTCATCCACTCGTGCACTTTTTCTTCTTCTTCTGCGCTACCAGGCCATATGGCCATAATGGATCAGATACGTACATATGTGTCCGGTTTTAGTTTTTACTGATCCACCCGTCCACTTCTCTTTTTTTTCTTCTGCGTTCCCAGGCCTTATATGGCCATAATGGGTAAGGTGCGTACGTATATGTCCGGTTTTCAGTTTTTACTGTTCCACCCTGATACGTGGTCAAGCTTTACGCAATGACCATCCTGATGTGACCATAGCTGTTGACGGGACTATAATAGACTAACTAACTGGTCTACCCGGGCACTTCTTCTTCTGCGTTCCCAGGCCACATGGCCATAATGGGTAAGGTACGTACGAATGTGTCCGGTTTTCAGTTTTTACTGGTCCACTCAAGGCACTTCTTCTTCTTCTTCTCGTTCCCAGGGCTAGCTTCTTCTTTTCTTCTTTCTCTTCTTCTTTCTTCTTCTTCTTCTTCTCTTCTTCTTCTTCTTCTTCTTCTTCTTCTTCTTCTCTTCTTCTTTGTGTTCTTCTTCTTTCTTCTTCTACGTTCCCGGACACAGCCCTCTTCTTTTCATTCTACTTCTTGTTGTTCAGCTTCGTCTTCTTCTTCTTCTATCTTCTTGTTCCTTTCTTCTTCTTCTTCTTCTTCTTCTTCTCTTTCTTCTTCTTCTTCTTCTTCTTCGTCTTCTCTTCTTCTTCTTCTTCTTCTTCTTCTTCTTCTTCTTCTTCCTTCTTTCTCGTCTAGTTCCCAGGCACAGCCCTCTCTTCTTCTTCGTTCTTCTTCTTCTAACGTTCCCAGGCACAGCCCTCTTCTTCTTCTTCTTCTTCTTCTATCTTTCTTCTCCTTCTTCTTCCTCTACGTTCCAGGCACAGCCCGCTTCTTCTTCGTCTTCCTTCTTCTACGTTCCCAGGCACAGCCCTCTTCTTCTTCTTCTTCTTCTTCATCGTTCCCAGGCACAGCCCTCTTCTTCTTCTTCGTTCTTCTTCTACGTTCCCAGGCACAGCCCTCTTCTTCTTCTTCTTCTTCTTCTTTCTACGTTCCCAGGCCACAGCCCTTTCTTCTTCTTCTTCTTCTTCTTCTACGTTCCCAGGCACAGCCCTCTTCTTCTTCTTCGTCTTCTTCTTCCCAGTTCACAGCCCTTCTTCCCTCTTCTTCTTCTTCTACGTTCCCAGGCACAGCCCTCTTCTCTTCTTCTTCTTCTTCTTCTACGTTTCCCAGGCACCGCCATATCTTCTTCTTATTCTTCTTCTTCTACGTTCGCAGGCAAACAGCCCTCTTCCTTCTTCTTTTTCTTCTTCTACTTTCTCAGGCACAGCCTCTTCTTCTTTTCTTCTTCTTCTTCTTCTTCTACGTTCCCAGGCACAGCCTTCTTTTTTCTTTTCGTCTTCCTTCTTCTACGTTCCCAGGCACACAAGCCTCTTCTTCTTTTCTTTCTTCTTCTTCTTCTTCCCAGGCACAGCCCTCTTCGTCTTCTTCTTCTTCTTCTACGTTCCCTGGCACAGCCCTCTTTCTTCTTCTTCGTCTTCTTCTTCTACGTTCCCAGGCACAGCCCTCTCTTTCTTCTTTTGTCTTCTTCTTCTTCTTCCCAGGCACAGCCCTCCTTCTTCTTCTTCTTTTTCTTCTACGTTCCCAGGCACAGCCCTCTTCTTATTCTTCTTCGTTCTTCTCGTTCCCAGGCACGAGCCCTCTTCTTCTTCTTCTTCTTCTTCTTCTACGTTCCCAGGCACAGCCCTCTTCTTCTTCTTCGTCTTCTCTTCTTCTACGTTCCCAGGCCACAGCCATCTTCTTCTTCTTCTTCTTCTTCACGTTCCCAGGCACAGCCCTCTTCTTTCTTCTTCTTCTTCTTCTACGTTCCCAGGCACAGCCCTTCTTCTTCTTCTTCTTCTTCTTCTAACCTTCCCACCACCACCCCTCTTCTCTTCTTCTTCTTCTTCTTCTTCTACGTTTCCAGGCACAGCCTCTCTTCTTCTTCTTCTTCTTCTTCTACGTTCCCAGGCACAGCACGTCCTCTTCTCTTCTTATTCTTCTTCTTCTTCTTTCACTTTCCCAAGCACAGCCTTTCTTCTTCTTCCTTCTTCTTCTTCTTCTTCTTCTTCCTTCGTTCTTCTTCTTCTTCTTCTTCTTCTTCTTCTTCTTCTTCTTCTTCTTCTTGTCTTCTTCTTCTTCTTCGTTTCCAGGCACTTCATTCTTCTTCTCACTTTACGTTCCCCAGGCACAGCCCCTCTTCTTCTTCTTCTTCGTTCCCGGCTTCTCTCTTTCTTCTTTTCTCTTCTTCTTCCCTCTTCTTCTTCTTCTTCTTCTTCTTTCTCTCTTCTTCTTTTCTTCTTCTTCTTCTTCTTCTTCTTCTTCTCCTTCTTCTTCTCCTTTTTTCTTCTTCTTCTTCTTCTTCTTCTGCGATCGCTCAGACAGTTTCCTGTCAATTATGAGCGCAGATGCGCCATGCTGCCGTTATGCGCCTAACTAAGAAACGGCTAGGCCCCCAGCAAGTCCGACCTCGGCTGGTGGAAATCTTGACGACAGTATTCCTTGACAAAAAGTTGTTACTGGTCCACCCAAGGCACTTCTTCTTCATCTTCTACGTTCCCAGGCCATAAGGCCAAAATGTGGTAAGGTAACTGTACTGTATGTATGTGTCCGGTTTTCAGTTTTCACAAGTCTCCCCGCTGCATTCAGCTAACACATTTTGATTTCGGAGGAGTTCAAAGGAGAACATTATTCGGAAGATTTTTATGAGAAAAAAAGGTAGGAGAATGGGCCAAATCATCCCATATCATAGACAGATTGACACTGCAGTCTACCTACTTCCTGCGTCCAAGACTATTTACAGGAAGTTTTCCTTCTTCCCTAGGGCTGTGGCGGAGTGGAACTGTCTTCCACCAGAGGCAACTACATCAGCCTCGGTGGAGGACTTCAAAGCCCGGATCTACCCTCCAACCCCCCCCCCCCCCTCCTTCCTCCAGCTACGTGTCCTCCTCTCATCTCATCCATCTCCCATCTTCCCCCCTTTCTACCCCCCCTCTTCTTCTACCCCCTCCCCTTTCCTTTGCGGCTGATCATCTGGGCAGCCACCCCCTTTTGACAAGATTTAGTGGAACACCCCGCGGACCACCCACCCCACACACCCTAGCCCCTTACGAAACACTTGGTCCGGCCTTGCCGGACGGGAGATAACTTTGCTGACTTATTATACATACTTTCCCTTGATCAAAATAGAAGGCGTAATCTTTTTGTTTTCTTTTTTTTGTCCGTCACCGAAGGTGATCGGACTTTGCGATGGGCTGGTTTGTATTTCTGTTGTTTTTTGTTTTTTTGTTTTTTTGTCTGTCCCAAGGATATCTCCCGAACCGCTTGACCGAATCGCGTCACATTTTGTGTGGAGGTGTGCCACCTTAATAGGAAGAGATTCGCGCAAACCATTTTGCCGTCGTGACCTTGACCCTGACGTTCGACCTTGTCTTTTGTTGCCACGCGAGGCGAAAGAGAGAGGGAGAGACGAAGGAAAAGCGAGAGTGAGCTTGCCCTCGTTCACCAAATGCCTTCCATTGCACCGCATATGCTGACAGGTGTGCATCTACGTGAAGCGCTCGTTTAGCCTACGCTATTAAAAGGCAACAAGGCAAGGCAAATGTTTGATTTCATACCCACTTGGGGCACAGAAATATAAAACAAAGTACACACATAGTTCAACAATCGAAAATCAAAACAGAGTGATGTCTATAATATTATTATGAAAAACGACAAGTAGATAACTAGGACAAATATACCTATACCATATTACAGAAAACAAAACACGTGACATTTTGTCCATACACATCATCGAAAAGAACTGTTTATAACTGTAACAAAGTGCTTAAAAAAGAATCACACACAGGAATGGGTAAATTGTCTCCACCAACATGGAAGTCCCGATGATGACACCTGTTAGGTTTTCGCCAGTGCTATACAAAGTCTTTCCTGGTGTTGCAATACATCCAGGATCGACCCAGGGCCGGATCTAGGGGGGGGGGGGGTCCTGGTTTCCGGAAACCCCACTCTGCCCCAAACATGTACCAAATGACCACTTTTTTGTTGCCACTCGGATTAACGTGTGCTAAGTGCATGGGCACACGGGACCTCGGTTTATCGTCTCATCCGAAAGACTCATCGTTCAGACCGTAAGGCCTAGCGCAAAGTGAGAGGAAAAATCCGCTGTCTCCACAATCTATACAAAGTTCCGAGAGTACGCATGTATGGCTTGTCATTTTGTTGTTTATATTAATATGATATGGTGCTGGTGTAAGAGTGAAGGGTGAGTGGAATGTGAGAAAAGTGAAGGAAAAACAAGCGCGGATTCGCAATCGTTTGTGGCACGCTTTTCTATCTCTTTTACAATATGTGCGACAATTTTGTGGACCGACC
>CM065695.1:33903932-33913932 GCA_017654935.2 Phymorhynchus buccinoides | reverse complement strand
TAAAAGCTTAAAGAACGCATATCCGATATACTTGTGGCGGTACCATAGCCGATGAGGTTTAACCCTTTCACCGCCAATGTCGCATTTTTGCACCATAATGATTTATCATCCATGTCATTAAACCCCTTGAAATGAGGGTCTATTATTCGATAATATTGTGTTCCTAAACTTGAGCAGTAAGGATTGACCGTATTCTATATGTGTCACAAAGAAATCCCACAATATTGCAGATGAAAACTTTTCTGTAGCAAAGTAAGTTTAATGGAAATGTTTGGCTCACAGATGGCTGGCGGTGAAAGGGTTAACCGAGGCGTGGTTACTGCTACACTTATATTTATCTGTATTGTTAAAAAATGCGGGACTTTACTGGTGTTGTACTGCCTCCGGGCATTGCCTCCAGTATCGTTCCCACCATCTTTGTATTTACAAATGTCCCATAATGTGTCTATTCTAGACCGAGAGAACGTAACACACCATTTTTCATTCATTCTGACAGACAGAGAGACAGAGAGACAAACATGCAGAGACAGAAAGGCAGAGAGGCAGACAGCGACAGAGACGGAGAGATAGAGATAGAAAGAAAGACAAAGAGACAGAGAGACAGAGACAGACAGACACGTACATGTAAAAAAAGCCAACATTATTTATTATTCAATGTACCATCTGAAAATATAAAAATTGTGTTTGACTTTGACTTGACACACACACACACACACACGCGCGCACAGAGAGAGAGAGAGAGAGAGAGAGAGAGAGAGAGAGAGAGAGAGAGAGAGAGAGAGAGAGAGAGAGAGAGAGAGAGAGAGAGAGAGAGAGAGAGAGAGAGAGAGAGAGAGAGAGAGCGAGAGAGAGAGAGAGCAGAGAGAGAGAGGAGAGAGAGAGAGAGAGAGAGAGAGAGAGAGAGAGAGAGAGAGAGAGAGAGAATGAAATAGAAAATGGTTTATCTGATCTAGGCCATGTGCCCGTGTTAAATGGGAACAGTGGGGTTGGGCCAGAAAAAAAGGTATTAATAATAAGAGAGAGATAGAGAGAGACACAGAGAGAGAGAGAGCAGACAGAGAGGGGGGGGGGGAACAGACAGACAGACAGACAGACGGACAGACAGACAGAGTAGAATCTTATCACCTCTGTGGCCAGGTGGTAAGCATTGCAATGAGGGCAATAGTAATAGTATGTAACTCGCAAAGCAGGGGTGAATAATGAAGGGGGTAAGAGTGGTTTGGGGGTGGGGGGTGGTGGAGGGGGGTGGGGTGGGAGGACGAGCAGGAGAGGTAGAGAGGCAAAAGTAGAGGGGAGGAAGGTGAACATCTACTAAACAAGAGGCTGGAAGCACCACAAGACCCCCACATGCATACCGGTGTCGTAGATTTCAGCTGCTATTTGCACCCCCCCCCCCCCCCCCCCCCTCTTCACCCCACTACCCCCCCCCCTCCCCCCATTTGGCTATTAGTCTTCCGGTTAATTATCAATCAATAGCTAGGATATTCTTTGTATCGCAGCTAAGAAATGTTCTGCCTGTCTGCATTGTTTATTATTTTATTTGCGATAAGGTAGTTCTTGCTGTCAACCATCGAAATGACAGTTTTCGCCCGTATTGCACATCAGTTTCGTTTTCTAGAACCTTGCTTTTAGCATCACCGACAGCAGCATTAGCAGCCGCAACAACAACAATAGCAGCAACAATCCCAGCAACAGCATCAGCAGCAACAACAACAACAACAACAGCAACAACAGCAGCAGCAGTGACAACAACAACAACAGCAACAGCAACAATAGCAGCAGCAGTGACAACAACAACAACAGCAACAGCAACAACAGCAGCAGCAGTGACAACAACAACAACAGCAACAGCAACAACAGCAGCAGCAGTGACAACAACAACAACAGCAACAGCAACAACAGCAGCAGCAGCAACAACAACAACAACAACAACAACAGCAGCAACAACAACAACAGCAGCAACAACAACAGCAGCAACAACAACAGCAGCAACAACAACAAGCAGCAAACAGCAACAGCAAAAGCAACAGCAGCAACAACAGCAGCAGCAACAGCAACAACAGCAGCAACAGCAACAACAGCAGCACAACAGCAGCAGCAACAACAAGCAACAGCAACAGCAACAGCAACAACAACAACAGTAACAACAACAACAACAACAACAACAACAACAGCAGCAGCAACAACAACAACAACAACAGCAACAACAACAACAACAGCAACAGCAACAACAGTAACAACAACAACAACAACAACAGCAGCAGCAGCAAGCAACAACAACAACAGCAGCAGCAACAACAACAACAACAGTAACAACAACAACAACAGCAGCAGCAGCAGCAACAACAACAACAACAACAACAACAACAACAACAACAACAGCAGCAGCAGCAACAGCAACAACAGCAGCAGCAGGAACAACAACAACAACAACAGCAGCAGCAACAACAACAGCAACAGCAGGAACAACAACAGCAACAGCAGGAACAACAACAACAACAACAACAATAACAACAAAGCAACCAACGTAACAATACAGACGAACAGACATACAGACAAAACGAAAGCTATCGGCATGCAGTGTGACCTTTCGTGGGTTGCCTTTGGACAACCTGACAGCGATAGCTCCCGATGGAGCACCAGTGTCAGAGCTCCCGCCGCATAAACTGTATAACATAGCTATGTGTATGTATGCCATATTTCGTATCAGACTATGACTGCCAGGTAGCAAGAGGGGTCAGCTGCAATTCTGGACGGCTGGGCGATAATTTGTTTTAAATAATTACAGTGAAATGAATAAGGGGAAGGAACTTCTCGTAATTAACTCTCTCTTTTTGTACCAAAGTTATTTATAGCACCGATTCGCCTGCAAAGTGAAAGTAGTTGCCACAACAATACAGACCCAAGTTCATCCTTAAAAAAGGATGACCCAGACCTGCTTATTATGACAACCACCCACACAGTACACAACAACAGTGGTAGCGAGTTGTTCACAAACAAATTTTTTTTTGGCGAATCGGTGCCATAAATAACTTTGGTTAAGAAAGGGAGCTAATTACGAGAAGTTCCTTCCCCTTATTCTTTTCAATATATCCCCTCTCTTAGCCTCACTATTTCATATAATTTGTTTGAAATATGTTTGCCTTGCCCAGAGTACATCCCTACTACTCTCTCATCCAGAAGGATTTGAAGACAGCTGGCGTTGAGAAAGGTCCCCCCAAAAAACCCCAAAAAAAACAAAATAAAAAATAATCCCTTTGGCTGCAGCACTTAGAGCCAATGCTATCGAATGCTCTCCTAGGTTGAAAGCATGGTCTTCCACACATGCTCATCAGATATTTAACCAAAGTTATTTATGGTACCGATTCGCCAAAACATTTCAGCCGATGAGGTTTAACTGAGGCGTGGTTACCGCTACACCTATCTATATTGTTAAAAACTCGGGACTTTACTGGTGTTGCACTGCCTCCGGGCATTGCACCCAGTATTGTTCCCACCATCTTTGTATTTACAAATGCCCCATATGTGTCTATGACCGAGAGGACGTAAAACATCATTTTCACCATGGTCTTCCACACACACAAAATTAATAAGCTGTACCATGATGTTTCATTACAGCAGAAAACCAATTAGTGTACGACCCTCACTGTACTCTTGCTCCCAATTTCAGGCTATGCCAACCAATGATAGAAGCCAGTTGAGGTCAAGTGTGGCTATGTTATACTGTTAGACTTTCTGATGACTTTGTGTATGCCAGTCAGCCGTTTCCGACCATGACTGCCAGATAGCAGAGCGGAGGGGGCATATGCTATTCCGGCGGGCTGGGCTAGAATTTGTCTTATAGTGGAGATGCCTTGCCCAGGACTTGAACCCTGGAGATAAATAACCAACACTACGAGTAAGTAAACCGGTAAAATGAATGAATGAATGAATGAATGGATGAATGAATGGATGGATGAATGGATGGATGGATGGATGGATGGATGGATGAATGGATGGATGAATGGATGATGAATGATGGATGGATGGATGGATGGATGGATGGATGAATGAATGAATGAATGAATGAATGAATGGATGGATGGATGAATTAATGGATGGATGAATTAATGAATTAATGGATGAATAGAATACGTTAATGCATTAATGAATGAATGAACGAACGCATGAATGAATGAATGAATGAATGAATGAATGAATGAATGAATGAATGAATGAATGAATGAACGCATGAATGAATGAACGCATGAATGAATGAATGAATGAATGAATGAATGAATGAATGAATGAATAAATGAATGAATGAATGAATGAATGAATGAATGAGTTAATGAATGGACCGTTGCAATTTTCACCAGGGGATGGGGTGTGGGAGGGGTACATTTGAGAAAGGCAGAGAAAGAAAGAAAAAAAAGGCAGTAGTAGTTGGTCCAGCAGCAGCAGTTGCAGTAGTAGGCCTTGCTTTAGAAGCAGGGATAGATAGTTCAGAAGATGCTAAAGCCCCTTCGATTCTCCAAACGTTTAGACCAATTTGCTGGCCCCAGATAATTAGTTTAACCTGTCTATTAGTGCCTAAGCTCACCTGGGCTGCAAAAGCACGCGCAGACACCGACGCAACGCGCGCTTGGACTCCTATCATCTGTTCGTCTTGGCTTAAAGACCCACTGACCCACCACGATTAGGTCCCTTGTTTTCTGTTCTGGGCAGCTGTGACCCACATGCAAATGCCCCCAGCTTGAAATTGAGGCTGCGCTTTAAAATGGTGTTTCATTTTGAATTTGTGGGCATTTGTATGGGAGTTAAACCTGGTCAAAACAATATTTCTTACCAGCTATACCCGGGGTTTCGCGTGTTTTCCCTCTTATATCTGGTAATAAATCTTGTTTTGACCACGTTTGAGTCCCATGCAAATGCCCACAAATTGAAAACGAAACATCATTTTAAAGAGCAGTCTCAATTTGAAGCTGAGGGCATTTGTATGTGGGTCACAGCTACCCAGAAAAACACACACACACAAGGGACTTAATCGTGGTGGGTCAGTGTGTCTTTAAGGCTGTGTCAGACCAATTGACATAGGCTAGAACACCAAGGCTACATCGAAATGTTGTTATGTTCTGCATAGTTATGCTGGGGTTGACTTTAGCCATGACAAGCTCCTAGCGTAACATCACCAGTCTCCCAAATCCTCCGAAGTCGGAGTGTGGCTGCCCACACGACACTTGGCGGCGGGATAGTAAAAAACGGTCACATGCGTAATGTTCTCATCCCTAGCTGATGCATTTGTACCATAGTGTTCAAGTGCTTTGGCTGTTGGGATGATCACTGGAGTCTTTTAGCCAGGGTACGACACCAACAACAACAACATAATCATCTATGTTGTGATGATGGTGCCTGCGTGCGCGCTGTGCGTGCGTGTGTGTGTGTGTGTGTGTGTGTGTGTGTGTGTGTGTGTGTGTGTGTGTGTGTGTGTGTGTGTGTGTGTGTGTGTGTGTGTGTGTGTGTGTGTGTGTGTGTGTGTGTGTGTGTGTGTGTGTGTGTGTGCGTGCGTGCGTGTGCGTGCGCGCGTGCGTGCGTGTGCGTGTGTATGTGTGTGTGTGTGCATCGTGTCCGATCAT
The DNA here is from genome assembly GCA_017654935.2 of Phymorhynchus buccinoides. NCBI lineage: Eukaryota > Metazoa > Mollusca > Gastropoda > Neogastropoda > Raphitomidae > Phymorhynchus > Phymorhynchus buccinoides. The sequence goes on along the minus strand of CM065695.1, from coordinate 33,908,317 downwards.
AACTTCCATATAGCCTAGGAGGCAGCTTTTATTCAGGAGGGCTGCGCTGGAAATTTTATTGATTGATTGATTAATTGAATGGTTGCAATGTTTATTGGTCTTCATTTTGTTCTCCAACATTTAGACCTCGGTTTATCGTCTCATCCATATCTCTCTCTCTCTCTCTCTCTCTCTCTCTCTCTCTCTCTCTCTCTCTCTCTCTCTCTCTCTCTCTCTCTCTCTCTCTCTCTCTCTCTCTCTCTCTCTCTCTCTCTCTCTCTCTCTCTCTCTCTCTCTCTCTCTCTCTCTCTCTCTCTCTCCCCTCTTTGTCTCTCTCTCTCTCTCTCTCTCTCTCTTTCTCATCTCAGACCGTAAGACCTAGTGCAGACTGAGAGGAAATATCCCTGTACCCAGGTTCGAACTCGGGTGTATTGTATACGAGGCGAAGCATTGCCTTTGTGCCACTCACTCTACACCAATAAATACTGTGCGTGTGTGTGTGTGTGTGTGTGTGTGTGTGTGTGTGTGTGTGTGTGTGTGTGTGTGTGTGTGTGTGTGTGTGTGTGTGTGTGTGTGTGTGTGTGTGTGTGTGTGTGTGGTCATGTGCATGCGCCTGCGCGCGCGCGCGCGCGCGCGCGCGCGCGCGTGTGTGTGTGTGTGTGTGTGTGTGTGTGTGTGTGTGTGTGTGTGTGTGTATGTATGCGTGCGTGTGCGTGCGTGCGCACGTGCGTATGTGTGTGTGCTTTTTTTTTATTGTCGTTTTTTTGTGTCTATCTAACTGTCGGTTGGCGATAACGAAAATGGGTCTACTGTTGTTTGGTTTTGGTTTTTGGTTTTGTATGGGGAGGGGGGTGGGGGGGGTGGGGGGTCTGTCTGTCTGTCTGCGAAAATGGGGGACGGGCTTTGTACATTTTTGTCTATCTGTCTTTCTAAAGAATATTATTTTGACTTTTGATTTTTAAAATGTGTGGACACTAATGTAACAAATGCCCATACAAATGTTGGATTGTTTGTCCCCTCTCTCTGTGTCTCTCTGTCTGTCTTTCCGTCTCTCTCTCTCTCTCTCTCTCTCTCTCTCTCTCTCTCTCTCTCTCTCTCTCTCTCTCTCTCTCTCTCTCCCCTCTCTCTCTCTCTCTCTCTCTCTCTCTCTCTCTCTCTCTCTCTCTCTCTCTCTCTCTCTCTCTCTCTCTCTCTCTCTCTCTCTCTCTCTCTCTCTCTCTCTCTCTCTCTCTCTCTCTTTGGGGTCTCCAAAGACTAGAACATATAGAGAAAGTCCATCTCATGGCTTGCAAGAGATTCCTAGGTGTGCCACAAAGAACTCCAAATAAAATGGTATATGGTGACCTTGGAAGATACCCCCTTTATATCAACTCTATGGTTAATTCTGTCAGATACTGGTTCAAACTCTTACATTTAACCCCTAACAGATTACCATATAATGCTTACCTTATGTTGCTTGATATGGATAAGTCTGGAAAGACTTGTTGGGCTTCTCAAATACGTAACATTTTGTGTAACATTTTGTGTGAAACTGGTTTCAATATTGTATGGCTTCAGCAAGGTGTTGGCGATATAAAAGCTTTTTTGTATATATTCAAACAAAGACTAGTAGACATGTTTATTCAGGAATGGTCTGGATCTCTTAGAGATAGTGATAGATGTAGTAACTATAGATCTTTCAAAACTATATTTCACAAGGAAGAATATATCACTTGTATGGATTATTGTTTTAGACTTGCCATTTCACAAACAAGGTTCAATGTTTTGCCTCTCAATAATAATGTACACAGATATAGTGATAACAATGTGGATAAGATGTGTCCTTTCTGTATGAGAAAAAATGAAAACGAGGAACATTTTATTTTTGAATGCTTCATGTACAATGATTTAAGGTTGACATTTCTGAAAGATTGTATTACCTTACCATTGTCTACACTACTGAAAGCAAGCAACAGTACTCACAGACATGGTTTATCCAGATACATTTTCCATGCTATAAACAGAAGAAAATTAATAATGTGATTGGCTAGCTAATACAGATTCATTGTTATCCAAATTATACTATACAAAATGTCATCTATGCGTATGCGTACATTGCCATTAATACTGATTTATGTGATATTGTGTTGTTGTTTGTTAAAAATTTAAAAAAAAACCATAACTGTGAACACGTGACCATTGATAGTAATCTATTATGTGAGTCACCTGAGATAGTTTAGTTTACAGCATAATAGCCAATTCATGCGAAATTATACTGTGACAGGAAATAGTTGTTCTTGTTCTAGAACTAATTACTTGAAGCAATATTTGGTTGATAATCATTTCGCTATGAACGGTATTCATTATTGCATAGCATGATGTCCAATACTAATAGCCACATTATCACTATTGTTTATGCACCCTTTACATGTCCTCCCCTTCACCCGTTCGTCGTTCCCCATTGTACTGTGGCCCAAGGCCGAAGCGCAATTAAAAATATGTCAGTGTTCTCTCTCTCTCTCTCTCTCTCTCTCTCTCTCTCTCTCTCTCTCTCTCTCTCTCTCTCTCTCTCTCTCTCTCTCTCTCTCTCTCTCTCTCTCTCTCTCACTCTCTCTCTCTCTCTCTCTCTCTCTCTCTCTCTCTCTCTCTCTCTCTCTCTCTCTCTCTCTCTCTCTCTCTCCCCCCCCCCCCCCCCTCAACATTCATGTTCACTTTTTACATGTTATTGGTTGTTGTGTATTTCTTTATTTCATTGCGTGTTTTGTTATTTGTTGTTTATTCGATATTTTCATTTATCACAAGGCTGGGTGCAAAAAAAGTATGTATACTTATCTCATTACCCTGTATAAATAAAATTTCGTTCGTTCGTTTTGTTTTTTGTTTGTCTGTCTATTTGTCCGTTTCTGTCTGTCTGTCTGTCTGTCTTTTGCAGGTTGGTGATGATGTAGATGGTAACTCGAAAGGTCCATCGGGGTTCCAGCATAGTAAGGCCACCTCGAGGGGAAAGGCATCCGTGTTTATTTACTTATTTGCTGCCTTCTCTCCAAGGGCTACAAGGAAAGGTGCGAAAGTAACGTCCCAGATCCACTCATACAACCACAGCCGTACGACTACCCAACCAGCATTCCTCGGTTAATTGTATTTTTCCGTTTTTGCCTTTCTTACCATACATAAAGCTGTATTTTAGGAAGATTTTCAGCTAATTCTCTTTTTGGAATACTAACCCTAGCCCTAAACCTAACCCTACCCCCCCCACCCCCCCCCCCCCCCCCCACTATGTACTGCAGTACACCGCGATTTGTCACAGTTGTGGTTCGTTGCGTTTTTCCGTCTTATAGGGTGGGGGGTGGTAGGGTTAGGGCTAGGGCTAGGATTAGGGATAGGGTTAGTATTCCAAAAAGGTTATTAGCTAAAAAGGTTCCTAAAATACAGCTTTATGTATGGTAAGAAAGGCAAAAACGGAAAAAAATACAATTAACCGAGAAATGTATGGGGGGGGGGGGGGGCACATCTTGACCTTTACCCAACCATGACATTTGTGACGCATGCATCTGACGAAATACTACTGTCAAAAAAAAATGCATCGGATTAAATTCTACTCTTTTCGTCGGCTGTCTTCTTCTTCGTCGTCGATCACATCAGATGGAGATGCCAGCAGCCAGCACGAATGCAGCAGTCGCCTGGAGATTAGTTAGTTTTCCGTGCAGCTTTTCCCTCAGTGGTGTTGGGTCTGGCCACCTTCTAGCTTGACCTCCGGTAGCTGAGGTTGGGCCCCTTTGAGGCTGAGGGTCCGGCACTCTTCCTCCCCGGTGGATCTCCAAAGGACGAGCACCACAAGGTGTAGACGAACTGGCAATCTCCACCACATAGGGAAAAGGTGTGATGCAGTGGTTAGGCACCCGGGGGTCCTGCATCGCCGACTTCAGCCATGGACGTTGATCGGGGGTCCCTCCCCAAGACCGACTGCCTGCCAGGGCTGGGAGCTCGGTCTGCTCCTTGGTTTGAAATAAGAGTTTTCCTTCTCCTAGATGGACTGCCTGCCAAGGCTAAACGAGCTCCATCTACCTGTGTTTTAAATCAGAGTTTTCCTTCTTCTACATGGACTGCCTGCCAAGGCTATGAGCTCCATCTCCCCGTGTTTTAAATCAGAGTTTTCCTTTTTCTAGATGGACTGCCTGCCAAGGTTAAACGAGCTCCATCTCCCCGTGTTTTAAATCAGAGTTTTCCTTTTTCTAGATGGACTGCCTGCCAAGGCTATGAGCTCCATCTCCCCGTGTTTTAAATCAGAGTTTTCCTTTTCCTAGATGGACTGCCTGCCAAGGCTAAACGAGCTCCATCTCCCCGTGTTTTAAATCAGAGTTTTCCTTTTTCTAGATGGACTGCCTGCCAAGGCTATGAGCTCCATCTCCCCGTGTTTTAAATCAGAG
>CM065695.1:33886432-33888932 GCA_017654935.2 Phymorhynchus buccinoides | reverse complement strand
TGTGCAGACCATTTGTATCAATTTATAAACTAACATGGCGGACATTGGGAGCACTTCTGCCAACTGTCATCATGACCGATTCAGTTGTTTATAATAATAATAATAATGTAGAAGAAGCTATGACCAAAGACGTTGACACTCAAAATCGCTTTATACAGAGTCGATCGTACGTAAAGAAACTCAAAGACCCTTATTCCGATTCCAATGTGTTCCTGGGAGTATAACAACAAGGAGGTGGGAAAAAAAAGAAAAAATATCTTGCATGAAAATGAACAGCCTTGGGGTTAACCGTTATTCAAGCTCGCGTATGGAAATCAAGCGGGTTAACAGAATTATTAACACACACACACACACACACACACACACACCACACACACACACTCCCCCTTCCCCCTCCCTTCCCCCATCTTACTATTACACCCTTGTCGCCCCTTCCCCCATCGAAAGCCAACAGAGGACTACCACTCAATTGCACCTGTTGGAAACGTTTGCGCCTGATTTCTGCAAACATGAGCAGCTTAGGACGCACATGTTACCGCCAGGGGGCAATCAAGCCAGTAGGGGTTTAGCGCGTGATATTCTTAGTTTGGGGTAGTGAGAGAGAGAGCGAGAGAGAGAGGGAGGGAGGGACCATCTCTCACTCTCTCCTTTCTCGTCTCTCTCCTCTCTCTCTCTCTCTCTCTCTCTCTCTCTCTCTCTCTCTCTCTCTCTCTCTTCTCTCTCTCTCTCTCTCCCTCTCTCTCTCTCTCTCTCTCTCTTCTCTCATTAATCGTGCTCACACACACCCACACACACACACACACACACCACACATCACACACACACACACACACACACACACACACACACACACACACACTTAAAAACTACCCCCAATACGAATATAACGGTGCGTAAACCCCTACTGGTTTGATGGACACCCCTTGGGTGTACGGTGTGGTGTGGTGTAAATTAGCGTCCTAAGTTGACCATTGATCATGCATCTTAGAAGTTATACTTCAGGTGACGAAAAAATCGAAATCCTGTTTTCTGTACCCTGTGTGCCAGCTCTATCTTCTGAAATAATAATCCCAAGTTATGCAAAACTTCCATTACGTCTAGTGTTTCTCACGACTCATTTCAACCTTTTCAGTTGATAACTACGGCCACGCTCGCAATCGAGTATAGGGCTCATTTAAAATAGGCGCAATTGAGGATGCGCCGCAAAAAGAGAACACCCAAACCTCAAGAGCTGGAAGAAAAAAGTGTTTGTGTGTGTGTCGTGGTGGGGGGGGTGGTGAGGGGATAGGGGTGGGGGGTGGAGTTAGAACGGGACTGCAGCTGGGGGTGGGGGTGGGGGAGGAATTTGGGGATAGAAGTAAGACGATAGTCTCATTGCATATTATGGGGACAAGAAGTTAGTGTGAAAACTTTGCCTCCGGGCCAATGCTCTTGGTTTCATTTGTGGACACCGTTTGAGTTTTAGTATGGGTTGTAAAAGTGTGGATTATAAAACTAATACCAGAACGGAGTTCTAAAAGGAAAAAAAAAAAGGAAATGAAATAGTTTTCCGCTTCCCTTCCCTTCCTTCCTTTCCTTCCTCCTCTCACCTTACACGATTATCCATGTAATATCGTAGTTTTCCCCAATCTTCCCAAATTCACGACCCAAACCCCTCCCGGGGCCCCTTAATCATCTCCCACCCCACCAACATCCTTGGTCTCCACACTCTGCTTGCCCCCCCCCCCCCTCCCATACACACACACAACACACACACACACACACACCCATAGAGTCAATTTCATGACCCAACCAACCAACATAACAACCAACCAGTCAGGGACTGACGCAGCAGTAGTATAGTAGTAGTCTACTCTGGCACTGTAGCAGTTCGGTTCCAGAGAAAATCTCACACATCGTCGCCTTCGATCGCCTCCGTTTTATGTCATTATGTCATCCGGTGTTATGATAAATAAGTACCTGTCATTAAATATCTACCTCTCGCATGAGAACTGTACCCATCTAACCCTAACCCTAACTCCTAACCCTACCCTAACCCTAACCCTAACCCTATCCCTAACCACGGAAATAACCAAAAAAATAGAGCAGGAGGGTGTAAATCTACATATTTGCCGATAAATCGATGTACAAGTCCATAAATCCATAATCCGTAAAATTCACAATGGCGGACAAACAAACGATTCTGATTGGCTACGCTAGGACTACTTCCGGCTAGGACTACTTATCTCATAGAGGTAAAAATACACCGCCACACCGGCCTGCCGCTTGTGTTATTCTTGTCCTTTTTAGCGTGTCTGTCTCAGTTGGTTTTTTGTCCTTTGCCGATCTACGATCACAAAAGAGTATATTTTCGTTCGTGTATGCGGGTTTTTTTTCTTCTTCTTTTCTGTCTGTCCCAAGGATATCTCCCAAACCGCTTGACATAATCGCTTCAAATTTTGTGTGGTGGTGTGTCACCATGAGAGGCAGGCATCCGCGCATACATTATCACCGTCGTGAC
>CM065695.1:33876432-33881432 GCA_017654935.2 Phymorhynchus buccinoides | reverse complement strand
CTAAAACTTCTCTCTCTCTCCTCTCTCTCCTCTCTGCCACTGACTCTCAGTTGTCACTCATCTCGAAACTCTCAATCTCCGTCTCTCTAAGACATCTCTCCCTCTCTCTCTCAATCCTCATCCTCTCTCTCTCCTCTCTCTCTCTCTCTTACCCTCCTCTCTCCCCTGGTCCTCTCTGTCTGACTCTCTCCTTCTCTCCTCTCTCAATTCTCTCATATCTACTCTCTCACTCTGTTCTTCTACTCTCTCCGTCTCTCGCTCTCTCGAGCTGCTCTCGCATCTCCTTCCTCTCTCTTCTCTCTCTCTCTCTCTCATCCTGAACTCGGGTCTCTCCATGTCATATCCTCTCTCGGAGATCGCGACCCAGTCTATCTCTGGATCTCCTCACACTCTCCTCTCTCTCCATCTCTCTCTTTCGCTCTCTCTCTCCCTCTCGTCTCTCGGTCTCTCGGGGAAACTCCTCTCTCTCTCGAAGCGTCCGTCTAACTCCTCTCCTCTGCTCGCTCCCTCTCTCTCTCTCCTCTCTCATCATCATCTCATGTTCTGCTCTCTACTCCTCGTCTCTCATCGGTCGCTCTCTGCGGACAGACACTCTCGCTCTCTGCTCTGTCTCTCTCCTCTCTCTCTGCCTTCTCTATCTCATCTCTTCTCGCTATCTCATCTCACCCCCCCCCATCAACTCTGGCCTCTCTCGTCAAAGTGCTCGTAGTTCGGCCAGTTCGCTCTCCTCTCTCTCCGGGATCTCTGCTCCGCCCTCTCTCTCGTCGCTCGTAATCTCCCCTACTCTCTCGCGTCACTCTTCATCTCTGCTCTCGCTCTCTCATCTCTCTCTCTCTCTCTCATCATCTCTACGCTCCTCTCCTCTCCTCTCTTCGTCACCCCTCTCTCGCTCCTCGGTCCTCTCTCGTCTCTTGCCTATTTCTCTCTCTCTCTCTCTCTCTCTCTCCTCCTGATCTCTCTCTCTCTCGCTCTCTCTTTCTCTCTCTCCCCTCTCTCTATCTATCTCTCCCTATTTTTTCTCTCTCTCTCTCCTCTCTCTCTCGCTCTCTACAGTCTCATCTTCTACTCTCGCTCTCTCTCTCTCGCTCTCTGTCGCTCGGGTGCGCTCCCTCAATCCCTCTAGTCTCCATCTGACATCACATAGGTTCTCTAGGCTCTCTCTAGGTCTCTCTCGATTTTCGTCTCTCATCTCTCGTCTCATCTCGGTTCAGTCTCTCTCCTCCTCTCTCTCTATCTCACATCTCTCCTAGCTCCGTCTCTCTCTCTCTCCGTCTCCTCACAGTCGTCACGTCTTCCCTCTCGGTCATCAAACAAGCTCTCCGACCCAGCCTCAGGGAACCCTCCCCGATCGAGTTCTGCTGACCGATCGAAATTCGAGTGCTGATCATCTCATCCTATCTCCGCTCCTCTCTCTCTCTTCTTCTCTTATCCGTCTCTCTGTCCAACTCCTCTCTCGCCCTCGCTCGATCTACTCCCTCATCTCTCTCTCCGCGTCTCGTCATCATCAACCACTCGGCTCGTCTCCCTCCGTTCTCCCTTCTCCCAGTCTCACTCTCCGCATCCTTCCATCTGGTGCATAGGCCTTCAAGGTCGTCTCTCCCCACCCCTCGATCTCCAACCCTCCATATCCTCTTCGCCTGACCCCTCTGCCTCCGTCATCTCCTCCCCTCGATCTCCTTCCTCTCTCTCTCTCCGTCATCCTCCCCACCTCTCCGTACTCTCTCTCTCTGCTGTCGTCTCTCCTCTCCTCGGTGTCATCCCCACTTTCTCCTTCTCCCTCTCATCTCCTGATCCTTCTCGCTCTCGTTCATCGCCTTCACCCGACTTCATGTCTCTCTCCCTCTCTCCGCTCCAGCGTCCCTCCTCCTCCTCCTGGTCCTCCCCCCCCGCGTCGTCCCCCTCTCTCCTCTCTCTCCCCTCCTCCCTCCACTCTCCTTCCCGCTCTCTGGATCTCGCGCATAGTCTCCTCTCATCCCTCCGCTCCCAGGATCCCGGATCTGCAGCTCTCCTCTTCCTGCCCTCGCATCTCGTCCTCTTCATCCTCTTTTTCTCCCAATCTCCCCTCATCGTCTCCGATTCTCTGTCTCGTTGTCTCTCATAACGGGCTGAAGTCTTCCCCATCTCTCCTCGTGCTCGCTCTCTGTCGTGACGCCACATCTTGCTCTCTCGAGATCCCTCTCTCTCACATTCTCTCTCTCTCATCATCACGCTCCTTCTGCTCTGCGAGCGCTCTTCTCTTCTCTCTCTCTCGCAAGCCAGCTCATCTCTCGCTCTCTCTCTCTCCTCTCTGTCTCTCTCCTCTCTCTTCCTCTCTGGATCTATCTCCTGAGAGGCTCTTCTCTCTCCTCTCTATCTCTCTCTCTCTCTCTCCTTCCGCTCACTCTCTCTCTCTCTCTCTCTCTCCTCCACCTCGTCTCCTCTCGCAAATCTTACCCTATCACTCGACTCTTTCTGTCTCTCTCGCTCTCTCTTCCTCTCTCTCTCATCTCGCTCCTCTCTCTCTCTCGCTCTCTCTCTCTCTCTCCTTCTCCCCTCCCCTCTCTCTCTCTCTCTCGTCTCTCAACTCATCTCTCAGCATTCGTCTCTCATCTCTCTCTTCTCTCTCTCGTGCTATTTCCTCAATCCAGTTACCACCCTCTCCCTTTTCGGTGCGCATAATGTGTAAGCACAAACATGTGCATATGGGCGTGCGCGAGTGTTTGTATGCACAAAGTATGCCTTCATGGCTAAGTTGCAAATCTTGGGTGCTTCACAAAACAACAACAAAACAACACACGACACACCATGCGCCCACTGACACGCACGCGCCGCACGCACAGACAGACAGACACAGAACACACGTATCTGCATACACACCATAGCGCACACACACACACTACACACACAGCACACATTACACTCATGAACCCACGAACGGCAACGCATTGCGCAGCGCGCTACACGCACGAACGCAAGCATCGCACGCGACCGCACACGCTACATTTAACACGAACGAACACACACCACACACACACAGTTACGACTACAAGACTTCACACATGAAATTACACTTACATAGCTACACACACACGCACACCACACAATTTCTTTTAGTCGATTTACTTCCCCCACGCTCCTAACCCATCGACCCTTTTGTTTTGCATAATAACGACACAAATCTCCTAACATTGCGTAATCGTCTTGTTGAATCCCCCTCCTCTTGTAACCTTATTCATATGCAATTGGCGTACACTCGCCCTTATCCTAGGCGACATAAACTTGACACTCTATATTCCAACATCGATTTGTCTTGCTCGTGTGCGGCAACATACACCAGACATCTAAGTCGTGCGTATCATGTGTTACGCCCAATCTGTGAAATTGCCTCTTTAATGAAATGGGCTAAAATTGCTTTGCCCAGTTTAATGAAATGGACCACCTGTGCGGTATCACATTTTTGAATCCCCATTCACGCAGGTATTGATTAAAGTTGATTCAATGGTATCACACTTTTCTAGATTGTATTTGCAATTTACCTTCCTCGCCCCCCAAGGGAGATTTTTTGGTCTAATAAAATCATTTTGGACTACTTTGATCTACAGATTATTATTTCGTAAGGTAACAGGATGTGCCAAAAAAGCTGTGTACAGCTTACTCGGTTATCCCATTCAAGACATTTGGTTTTCCTTTTTGCCTTTCTTACCATACATAAAGCTTAACCTTAGCGAACATTTTTAGCTACCCCCACTGCCCTGCTGATACTATCCCTAGCCCTAACCCTAGCCCTAAACTAGGACTTCTACCCCTGTGGCATGCCTATGTACATGCAGTATCAAACGCGATTTTTCATTAAGTTTGAATAAAATCGTTTGGTTCATCTACAGTCTAGATTTCTCATTCGTTTGAACCAATTTCTTGATCTATGTGTGCTTAATGAACAAAAACTATTTTTCATTCATATTGCTTTTTTTCAATTGCAAGTTATAAATTGGCTATTACATTAAATGGGCAATTTCATGGATTGGGCACAACATATATCTCTCAACCGCAATCCGCCACCCGGCCTCGGTCACTTAACTGAACTAAATTCTCGCAAATAAACCATTACTACGTGAGTGACAGACAGACAGACAGACAGACAGAAGAACAGAGACCCACACGAACAGACTAACAGCCAGACTGATAATCAAGCAGAGAGGGCGGGTGATAGGGAAGTTGTTGTGTAATAATTAATTTCGAGATTAATATATGATTCCGAAATATCCGTGTGAGAACGAACAGAATAACCGCTTAGATCTAGATAATAAGCGCTTAGAGCTTTAAGGATAGGCACCATATAAATTATCTAGATAAATAAAGTAAACCATTTACCAAGAACTTAATAACAAACAGATATCGACTGTAACATTATCATCATGTAACCTGAGTTAATGTTATAGTGTGTGTTTTTTGCTATGTGGATTACCTGATAGGTTTACACAAAGTAACGACCTTAACATGTAAATGAACATTTTAATCTAACCCCTCATGGAGCTACATCCGGATTTGTTCTTTCTTTGGTGTTTAGGGTTTCTATCTTCTTTCTACCATGAAAGGAGAGAGAGAGAAAAGGCTAGTATGCCTTGAGAGAGAGAGAGAGAGAGGGGGGGAGAGAGAGAGAGAAAGATAGAGAAAGAGAGAGTAATAGAAAAGTGGCAGAGAGATGGTTGCCTTATATTGATTAAGAGAGAGTATAGAGTAGAGGATAGAAGAGAGATAGTAGATTAATATTATATATGAGAGGGTAGGTAATGAGAGTAGAACAGTATGTCTAAATCATCATCTTACTTTGTGTGGTCTCTAGAATAATGTATAATTTGCAAGTATCAAACAATATATATATTTGTTCAATGGTACTAGAGTATTTATATTTATAACTAGTTATAGTATTAAAACTGTGCATATTTGCTGTCCTTTTGATGAGATGCATAAAGTAACATTCTTATTTGCTTTTTTTTTTGTATAGTAGGAATCGGAAAATA
>CM065695.1:33874770-33875932 GCA_017654935.2 Phymorhynchus buccinoides | reverse complement strand
TTTTTTTTTGCCAAGTCTCCAGTTTGTGGATAGCTTGACGACCCCATTTTTGTAAAAAAATTGTTGCAGTCGCTGACTTCTCCTCGCAGTTCGCTGTCGACGCCATTGTTGCGTTGTTGCTATAGCTTTGACCAGGGTAGGGAGGTAACATTCCTAATTTCAGCAAGTGTCTCCCCTTGGTTTTTTTCCGAAATCTCTATTGTCAGAGGATCTGCTAATTTCAGAGGATTAACTTTCTGACAGAGGATTTGCTTCACTGTCAGAGTTTTGCCTTTCATTGAGTGTTATTTTTTTCTTATTAATTGCATTTATGACGTGATTTCTCCTGTGCTTACTCTTCAGTCATTCCTGCCATATTGTTCATAATTATGGTTGTCATTTTATGCTTTTCTTCGGTAGATAAATTATGTGTGCACCCTTACCCTTGGTCACTTCTTGAGCATCGCTTCCCTCCCTTAGACCACAATTTTGCCATTGACTTGCCTTTTGGTAGTGGTTTCGTTGTGGGGGAACCATCGGTGCACGAGTTTTTTCTATCTAACGTATATATTAAAAAAAAGTCTGATCTAACCACTTCCGCTATGTCCTAAACTGAGTAAAACCTTATCTTCCTTCATTTCGTCCTTTTGTTATGTACCATATTTCGCCATAAGTGAGCACTTAATAGGCGGCCCCCCTCTTTGTGAAAAAAATCGTATTTCACAAGCTAGGGTGCATACACCCCCCTAAGCGCAACAGAAACCAAAGAAATATAAAAAGAAGAACGAAAACGATCAGCCTAAAGTAACATCATTCAGGGTCCAGTGGCGGAAGTGGAACCTACCAACAAAAATACCATGGAAATCTCACAAACAGGAAACCGTGGTGTGAAAAAAATGAGCAAAAGTCCATCGATCAGCCTGCATCTCTCTTTATTTAGTCCTCTCCTCTGCCTCATTGGTGAGCTTGTTCATTTCAACTCTCGCCCCCCCCTTACCTTTTTTTTGTTTAGAGTAGAAGAGGGAGACGGCGCCGGATTGGGCAAGTTCATAAAAAAAAGTTGCACCTAATAGGCTGTAATTCAGTATAGTTATTGTTTGTGTGCATGTCTGAGTGATTTTTAGGTTTTTTTAATAATTCAACGTTTGCGATGCGAATTGAGTTGCCCTTCTCAGTCATGTTG